>JAUIMM010000314.1:1800000-2215000 GCA_031769625.1 Taudactylus pleione | reverse complement strand
ACACATGCACCTACCTCACTATTTAAGGTAAGAAACGTTTTTGGTTCTGTTTAAAGTGTTCTTTCTGAATATTGTAACTAATGTATTTGGCTGCCTTGGAAAAAGAGCATTGGCTCTGAAACGTCAGCGATTTGATGCCAAATACAACTATAACTTTTTTCATCATTATTGGGAGTGCCGCAGTTTATTTACATATGCATCAGTTTTTTTCACTGAAGGCACCCTATTTATAATTGTATGTATTATTGTTAAATAGCAACGAGTGCCAGTCTTCATTACGCTATATATATATATATATATATATATATACACACACACACATATATATATATATATATATATACACACACACATATATGTATATACATATATATATATATATACACACTGTATACATATATTAAATATATACATATATATCTAATATGCAATTGATGGACAGTCCCAGACAGTGGCTCTGAGACTCACACACAGGCTCACAGCACAGCAGAGACAGTCAGTGGCGGCGGCGCCCTCAGGCTCTTACCTTCAGTGCAGCCAGTCTCACACCAGTCATCCTCTCCCTTGTCAGTTCAGTGCTGCCTCCCTGCGCCACACAAACATGGATGCCCGCACCGCGCCCTAACTTCACCTCTTCTATCTGTGAAATCCCCTCAGGCACCGCCCGCTGCTGCCGCACGGAGCCGCGCTGCCTTCTGGTGACGTCATCGTCTTGCGAGTGCTCCGCAGTAGCAGGGCTGGAGCGTGTAAGCAGTGACACACTGTCTGTGTACAATTGACACAGACAGTGTGCGATCATGGTCATGATAACCATCGCTGTCAACGGGCGCCGGACGGCCGCCGCTCGGCGCCCTCTGACAGCGATGGTTGGTTTGAGAAGGGACTATTAAAAAAAAAAAGTTGAAAAAAGAAACGGCAGTGTGCTTCCAGCGGCCGGGGCCCCCTGCCATGCCCCGGGCGCAGGTAATCTGTACCCGCTCCCCCCCCCCTCTCGGCGCCCCTGCCCACAGGCAAAAGAGAGGAGACTGCTGCTGATGCTCAGCAGCAGCGAGCAATCTCCCTAGTCTCCCGCTGGGACCCTCCAACAAGCCTGGGCCCTGGTAATCAGTACCTGTTCTGCCCTTCCTTTCGGCACCCCTGGTTGTATGAGAGCAATTCTATATTTTATATAAGAGCAATTTCTATATTTTATATAAGTGTATAACAAAAAGTGTAGATATATCCAAGGAGCTTTTAAACACACAACACAAATAAAACAATGTTACAACACAAATAAAACAATGTTCAAAGCATAAAACAACAATAGTCCTTTGCTCACTGATAAGTAAGGGTCCTTTTTCCTCTTGTTCTTCTCCTAGACTCTCGTCAGTGTGGCTTATATACATAAAAGAGGATTGAGCACAATCTAGAGAGAGGAACACCCTAAAAAATAAACCTTTATGAGCTTTAGATGAGATGCAATTTGAATAGGATTAAGACTATATGAGTCCTTAGTGTTTTGTAATTGGTAGAATTTTGGTCAACTGTTGCTAGGTAGAGTAGTTGAGGGGTTTTATTTGGTTGGTTGCTCTGACCATGTGTGAGTTTTTTGGGAGTGGTATATGTGGACTTTATAAGGCTGGTGTACGCCCAGCAACTTCCCTGTATGTGTCTTCCTGTCTCTTTTCTGGTACCCCTTTGCTTTTGTGCTTCTCCTTTTCTTCTATTCCACCTACTTTTACCCTGCTCCTTTCCACCCCCTTGTTTTCATGCCTCGCCATATGGGCCAACACCCTGCTCCCCCCCCTCCCCGCCGCTTCATGGACTCAGCCGCTCACCGCCCCGACACTTGTTCCCCAAACCTGAGCCTCACCTCCATCCCGGCCACGCCCCCCACCTCCAGCTCCTCGCGTATATATATATATATATTTTCAGAGGGATTTTCCTCCCATTCATACACGTAGGAGTGAGTGACAGAGTGGAACTGCAGCACTGGTCTATCAGCCTGTGAGCACGTCGGGGTCACCAGTGTATATGTAACACGCAGCCGGCGAGCCGATGACCTGGGTACATGATGCCGCTATCCTGTCCCCATACTGACCCCATACATATACCTGCTGGCGAGCGGTCCCCACCGACCGCTGTGTTACCGCTCGCTCCCACACCTTCCCACCATTCTCCCACGCGTGGGCGCGGTGACATTTCCGGCACCCGCGGGCATACCTGCACCCTCGCTCCTTGTGCTGGAAATGGCCTTCTGATGTCCACCCCCGCCGGGTGCTCCCCTATACTGCTGCATATTGCTGCGGAGGACACGGCTCCACTCCCTCCATGTTCCCGTGACGCCAGAACGGGCGCAGCTTCATCGCCGGCACCCGCGGATGGCCATCCTGCCCTGTGCCCAGTTTAGCTACGGCCTCCTGCTGCCCCCCCCCTCGCGGGGCTGTATCAAGCGGCGGAGGGCCTGGTTGCCCTCCTCAAGAGCCCCCCCGCCGGACTGGCACTGCCATCTTCCGCCCGTCCTAGCCCCCTTTATTCCATGGCACACCCCATTTTGTCCCCCAAGCGGGAAATTTCATGGGGGTGCATTTTTTCCAGCACCACCCATCATCCCTATGTTGGGGCAGCCCCTCACCACCCCCTCATTGCATGCCTACCTCCACTCCCAACCTATTTCATCCCTCCCCAATTTCCTCCTTTCTGCTGTTCTTCATGCTTACCCCCCCGCTTTTTCCTCTGCTTCTGCCCTCCCTTCCTGGTCCTCCCCAATTTTACTTTTATTTTTTATTTCTTTCCTCCTGTTTCCCAGCCCCCTGTCTTTCCCTTTTTTTCTGGCCATAGTTCCCCTTCTCCCTATTATCCTCCTCTTTAACCTGCGCCCGGACAAGTTTGTGGATGTTTTTTCTCTAACTGATGACATGTAGAAAGCTTTAGATAAAGCCAAGAAATCTGGGGGGAGTGGGGAGGATTCTGGCTGTGGCTTTCACCATTGGCTTAGCGGCATACTGTTTTTTTCGGCCTGCTGCCTTGAAACGCGCCCCTTGTAGCACCGTAATGTCATTAAGTATATTCATTTGGTGCACATTATTTTCGTTAAATCCAGGGGCTTTGTTTGGAGGGATTGCTACAAACAGTTTCGTAGGAAGCAGGAATGTCAGCTGGTTATGCCTCTGGGCCGTATGTATGTTGAGGTCTGGTTAGCAGTTACCCGGGAAGCCAAGGCGCCTGCGGAAGGAGTGCAGAGTAGGAAGGCTACCCTCTCTTCGCGTGCCAGTGTGAATGTGCTTGGTGAGGGGAAGTGTTTTGCCTATAATGATTCTCGGTATCCCTGAGGGTCTGGGTGTCTTTTTCGTCACTCCTGCCACATCTGTAATGGCAGTCACCCCATAGGACTGTAAGTCAAGATTCGAAGGGCGGTTCAGGGGGCAGGTCTGACGTTGTCAGAGTTGACAAATAAGGCCTATTCTCCGGTGGCACTAGATGAGTTAGCTAAATGGTTGGGCTGGTATCCTTGCGGGATGATTCCCAATTTTTGCTGACCGGTTTTAGTTTAGGTTTCCGGTTACCCGTAGCTGGCGCTTTGAATGTTGGCTCCTTCCGGAATTTGCATTCAGCCAGAGTGCTTCCCCATGTGGTGCGACAGTAAGCTTTGCTGATGTGGCTTTTGACCGTACACTTGGCCGCTTACCTCCCCCCCTTTGCCGGACCTGTGCATTCCCCACCAGGTGTTATACCCAAGTAGGTCGAGGATAAATACCGTTTTATCCAGCTTTTATCGTACGATGCAATCCCTCACTTGCTTTGCTAGGTTCAGTTCCAGTTGTTTGATGAGGCGCTCGCGATGAAGGGTTTTGGTCCTGGGGCTTTAATGACTAAATTTTACGTAGAATCTGCTTTTGTCTACTGCCTTTGCACTCCGAGTCCCTACGTTGCATGGGTTTCTAGTTGGATGTCCAATTTTTGTGGTGCCTCGCAAAGCAGACAGAGCCAGGGACCTCCGAGCCAGGCCGACTAACCCTGTTAAACAATCTATCATACAGAAGACGGACAAGTCTTCCCAATCGGATGCCTCCCAATGGGCTGTGCTATCTCGTCTGCTTATTTCAAACGGTTTGACTCTTACTTGCATTGGTGTGTCCAGGCTGGTATGGGCCACGTGGACACAGCACATTATTTGGGCGACTTTTTGTTTGTCGGGCCATTGGATAGCACAGTTTGTGGGGCGTTTTTGTTTTCTCGTCTGGTGCATTTCGGTCCTAGGTTAATTTAGTTTTGCTTGCCGGATTATACCGATGGGGCGGGTGTTTGCAGTAGGCTGGAGCGTGCTATTGCGGGGGTCTCCAACCTGCATTGCTGTGTTTGTCTTTACAGGGAAATCCTGAATGACCTCATGGTGTGGGCTTCCTTTTGGGGGATTTCAATTTTGGAGTTGATTTGGCCCTAGCAGCTGGTTGACAATGCTGAGTTACATTTGTTCACCGATGCTGCTGGTTCAACTGACTTCAGAGCGTTCTTTCAAGGGAACTGGTGGGCTGCTCCATGACCTGCATTATGGATATCACGTGGTTTCGGTCCAACTTGCTGTTATTGGAATTTTTCAGGTTATAGTGGCTGTGGATTTGTGATGATCAATGGTCTAACCGAAATATAATTTTGGTGGAGCAGGCTGAGATTGGTGCATGCTGTTAATTATTAGCTTTCTTTTTCTCCCATGGTGCTGCGTCTGTTGAGGTACTTGGTTTTGAGGTGTTTGCAGGCGATTATTGTTTTTAGGGCATGACACGTGCTGGTTATTGAAAATGGCATAGGAATTCCCTGCCCCATTTATTCTTTGATTGGTTTCGGATGTTGGCCCCTGAGGCTAATCAGATTGGGAAGACTTGTCTGTCTTCTGTATGATAGATTGTCTAACATGGTTAGTCAGCCTGGCTCGGAGGTCCCTGGCTCTGTCTGCTTTGCGAGGCAGCATGGCGGGACTGGGACACTTATCTGGTAGGTATTTGGTTGTGTTTGTGTGGGGTCATTATTAGAGGGGCCGATCTGAGACGGCCATGGCTTCCACCCTAGTTGGTATTGCTTTCTCTCTCGCACGACCCCACAGGCATTTGTGCTGTCTAAAGCCCTTAAGGTTTGGGCTAAAGAAACCCCCCTGGTGGTGATTGATGTGGCACTGCTGCTACGTCTGGTAGGGGTGATTTCGCTAATTTCTTCTTCTGACTTTGAATCTGTTTTGTTCCAATTTGCATTTGCGCATTTAGATCTATTCCTTAAGCATGTGGTACTTTAGGCCGGGGCTGTCCTGTGCAAAATTCTCCATTCTCATACTGATTAGTTAGGGCGCGGGCGTTGGGTTGCCATAGAGCCTTATCCTATTACTGAGTTTTGCCCTTTGTGCTTGGCTGGTTATATGAGGGTCTGCGCCCGTCAGCCAGCCCGTAATGGTTATTGCATGCAGGCCCCTCCCCCTGGACTAAGTTCCAGTTTGCTGCTGTGTGTAAGCGCTGTTTAGGACAGTTGGGTTTAGATGTTGCACAGTATGGTACTCACGCTTTCCCTATTGGCGCAGCTGCTTGTGCAGCGGGCAGCTGGGTTACCTCCATATGCCATTTAAGCTAATGGTAGATGGAAGTAATCCGTCTTCAGACATATGTTAGATGTGATAAGCTTTAAGTTGTGTTTTTTCCTACCCAGAAACGTTGTTTACCCGCCAGTTTTTGAATGGCTAGCATTCAAAAATTGAGGGTCTGAAGGGATTTTTTAAATTTTTCTTCCAACAATGGCCACAATTCAATTGGCTTATTATAGATGGCTCTCGGGAGGTTTTTTAGATTTTCTCCTTCGCTTGGGTATTGCTACTAACATTCTCCTTCTAGGTTACCACTCTATCCTTTTTCTTATATATGTTCTATTACTGCAGCTTTTTAGTTCTGTTTGTTTTTACAGCTTTGCCCGTGTCTTCTGAGCAAGTGTGGTTTGTGGGCCATTCATTTATTTATTGGGCTGAGGAGCATGGGGTAGCAAGAAGGGCGGCCCTGTTAGGTGGCTGTATTGGGATAGCAAAATGGCTACTGACAGCCATTTCTATTCATGGTTCTTATGTGTGTATCAGACATGAAGTGGTATCAGGCATGAAATGGTACAGGAATGTGGAAGCAGACAGGCCATAAATCCTTTAGGCGTTGTCTACTGCGATGTACGCTTGCGTTAAGTTTTAGAAGTCCTTATCAGTAGTTAACCAATAAAGTAGTTTGAAGTAGGTTTATGCCCATATTAGTAAGAGTTAGATGGGTATGCAAGTAGGATACTATATAAACAAAGAACAAAGGAGATTCCAGTGGCCTGCCCTATGCCTGGACCAGAGACTGCAGCTGGTGGCCAGGATATTGTTCGTTCCAGCTCTATTCTGAGAGGAGGCTCCGGGATCGTGTAACCATCTTATATTCCGAAGCTAAGAAACTATTATTCTTCCATATCTTGTTATTTGTTGTAATAAATTATATCTTTTTTCAAGATACTGGTTTGTGTGGCTTAATTAACCTTCTGTATCCAAGAACCTTATCTCGTTCCCCCGGGAACAGTGGCCGTCAGGTTCGGTGGTCTTGGGGTCCAAGTTATGCATTGGTCGGCACTTTGTACCTTCTGTTTTATCATGAGAAGAGTTGTGGGTGACTATCATTGTTGGCGATTCACCTTGGAGGCAATTTATTGGACAGTCAGGAGCATTGAGCTGATGTTGTGGATGTAGGCTGACTTGTCGCCCTACGGTTATGGTGGCCTGAAGTGTGCTTGGTGTGGTCGGTATTGTCCCTCACCATGTATGAGCAGTTTCTAGAGACCTTTTGGCCTTGGCTACAGCTTGCCAGAAGTTTAATAGGACTGTTTCTCGTTTTGCCTCCGGGTCTGGTGGTTTGTTGGTGTGGCACCCAAGTTTGCGACTGGAACAAGCTCAAGTTTTCCGCGGTGATGGGGTGCATTTGTCAGAGTTATGATAGGTGTGTATTTGGGTGCTGTTTTCTCTTTTTGGATGGGGGCTAGTGTTTTGGTTTGGGTGGCAGGCTGCGGTTCTTTGAACCTGGCATTGGCAGGAAGGTGCTACAAACCGGCGGCCACGTAAGGTGTAAGAAAAAGCTGTGGAGCACATATCCTTTGAAGGGTCATAGTATGGACTACCTCTGCGGGAGGACTTTGGGCGTCCATCTCTGCAGACACGCTCATACTGTGCAATATTATAGGGGGTTGTGAGTCCTCACAGCTCAGCTTACAATGACCACAGGGGGGGGGGGTTCAGTCGCTCCCTAATATTGGTTATGTAACATATGGTTGGAGCTGAGTGTTTGTAGCATCCTTCTTTGCCTCCCAAAAGTAAATTAAAATCTCAGGGTCATACCTTCAATAAAAGCAAGTTATGACCATTTAACCAAAGCAGTCTGTGTCCGTGTCTTTATTTTAGTGTAAGTTAGTTGTAAGTTGTTATATTGCAATAAATTTATGGACGCCTTACTCACTCTGCTTTAAAGTGAAGGGTACGCTACTCTACGCTTATTTATTACCAATAGGACCGCTACCTTTAATTGTTCTTACCAGAACTGTGGTGCTTTGATATAAAAAGATTCTGTAGATCACCATTCTAACCTTTTTATACCTCCACTTTTATTGTGCGAGGTAGTAGTGGGCGGAACACCAGTAGGAGCCTACCCCCCCAGTCACTTTTCACTCAAGGAGGTAGTAGCAGGTGCTGTGTAGTAGGAGAGGGCCCCCCCTCTATGTCCGAGTGTCCAGGTCCGGCAGCCCCCTCTTCCCTCATCCCTGATGGCGGCTTTGTCTATATTTTAAGTGATTCCCAATAAATTATTCTGTTTTAAAACCACACAACAACCCTGCTGTTACAGCAACAATACATATCTCTGCTTTTTACCCCCACACACATTTCTCTTCTAGCCATTAGTACAGGGTGTGCAGCCATGTATAAGTTTGATCCCCTTATATAGGGTTTTTAATTGTCTGCAGAGGCGTCACCAGATGTAGTGGCACCCAATGCGGCATCCCCAGACCCTTGCGAGGCCACGCCCTCTGGTTTGTTCCATTTTGAGGGCATGACATGCCCTCATTGCCATCATGCTGGGGGCTCGCCCAGGGCTCCGGGAGCTGCTGGGAAGCCCGGCCTCTCCAGACACATGAGGGTGTGGAATGGATGAGGCATGCATGCAAGCATAAGCCATTAACGCCGCTCGGTGGCACCATCCAAGGGGGTGACACCAGAATAGCAGAGCAGCTCCTCCCGCACCCCCCTAGTGATGCCACTGATTGTCTATACTCCTCTATACCCATTTTTTAACCCAATATATCAGGATTCAGGCTGTTGAGGAACAAATTATTTCCTCATTCTTTGTCCCTCCTTCCTTTTTACCCAGTCTGTCTTGTAGCAGCGTAACATGGGGGAGTCCCCACTTTTTTTTTTTGTTTAAGCATAATTACATATTTTACTGAATTAGTACTATCTTATTTATGTGCTGTTAAGCACTAGTCTCATGCTGCACAAGCTGGTGATGCCTCTAAGCACACGTTACTAAGTGGGCCAATACCATTAGTTTTCTTGCTGGGTACTTCCTTGCCCAGTCCAGCAATGATCATACTGTACCTACACCTCTCCACAGGCTTTCAAGTGTACAATAGTAACTAGTCCAATACAAAATATGCTGCCTTTAGCCACTACAACCCTCTCCTACACCTAACAGTAGATACCGAGGTTCCCAGGAATATTATTAAGCTTTGACACATTTGTTGGAAGAAACCGTGCATCCCTATAGAGAAGGGCTTTGAAAGAAATACTGTTATTTAGTTATCATTTATTTCAGGGCAAGAAAACAACCCGTAATCTATTACTGTTCAGTTACACTTTTTGTCATTTTTCTTTCACCAACATAACCCTGAAGGTTGGTTTCATACAGTACTTTAATATTTCAAATGCTGATAGGAAAGTAAAGTAAATAAAATCTCATATCTTTTTACAGATTTAGAAAGTTGTCATTACTAAGTGTGTTTGAGATTTGCCAGTAGTACAAGAGTACTCCTATATTTCCTCTGAGTGGCAATTTAACTCTGTTGTTTTCAAAAACAATCAGACAGTTTGAACTATACGGTCTTGAATTAAATTTCTACCGTGACAACAAAATGTTGACAAATTGCAGAATGCAGGGCATCACATTGCTGTTATTTGACTGGAATGATATTTTGACTTTTCAAACATTGTGACAAGATAGTATTCCTTTCAAATATT
Source organism: Taudactylus pleione (assembly GCA_031769625.1). NCBI lineage: Eukaryota > Metazoa > Chordata > Amphibia > Anura > Myobatrachidae > Taudactylus > Taudactylus pleione. The sequence goes on along the minus strand of JAUIMM010000314.1, from coordinate 2,205,744 downwards.
GGAGATTTGTGCCTTATATTGAAGTTTAGAAATTCAAGTGGGGATGCAGTCACTATGCCGGCATTCAAAATGTTCACAATCATAATGTCAACAGTTGTGAGGTCAACATTGTTGAAATGTCAACATTCTGCACAAACTAGAGGGTTAGGGTTAAGCTAAGGAAAGAGAGGGTTAGAGTTAGGCTGCGGGATGGGAGGGTTATGGTTAGGCTATGGGAGAAGAGGGTTAGGCTTAGGCTGCGGGATGCGAGGGTTATGGTTAGGCTATGGGAGAGGAGGGTTAGGCTTAGGCTGCTGGATGGGAGGGTTAGGGTTAGGCTGCAGGATGGGAGGGCTATGGTTAGGCTATGGTAGAGGAGGGTTAGGGTTAGGCTGCGGGATGGGAGGGTTATGGTTAGGCTATGGGGGAGGAGGGTTAGGGCTAGGCTGTGGGATGGGAGGGTTATGGAAAGGCTATGGGAGAGGAGGGTTAGGCTATGGGAGAGGAGGGTTAGGGCTAGGCTGCGGGATGGGAGGGTTATGGTTAGGCTATGGGAGAGGAGGGTTAGGGCTAAGCTGCGGGATGGGAGGGTTATGGTTAGGCTATGGGAGAGGAGGGTTAGGCTTAGGCTGCAGGATGGGAGGGTTATGGTTAGGCTATGGGAGAGGAGGGTTAGGCTTAGGCTGCGAGATGGGAGGGTTATGGTTAGGCTATGGGAGAGGAGGGTTAGGCTTAGGCAGCTGATTGGGAGGTTATGGTTAGGCTATGGGAGAGGAGGGTTAGGGTTAGGCTGCGGGATGGGAGGGCTATGGTTAGGCTATGGTAGAGGAGGGTTAGGGTTAGGCTATGGGGGAGGAGGGTTAGGCTTAGGCTGTGAGATGGGAGGGTTATGGTTAGGCTATGGGAGAGGAGGGTTAGGGCTAGGCTGCGGGATGGGAGGGTTATGGTTAGGCTATGGGAGAGGAGGGTTAGGGCTAAGCTGCGGGATGGGAGGGTTATGGTTAGGCTATGGGAGAGGAGGGTTAGGCTTAGGCTGCAGGATGGGAGGGTTATGGTTAGGCTATGGGAGAGGAGGGTTAGGCTTAGGCTGCGAGATGGGAGGGTTATGGTTAGGCTATGGGAGAGGAGGGTTAGGCTTAGGCAGCTGATTGGGAGGTTATGGTTAGGCTATGGGAGAGGAGGGTTAGGGTTAGGCTGCGGGATGGGAGGGCTATGGTTAGGCTATGGTAGAGGAGGGTTAGGGTTAGGCTATGGGGGAGGAGGGTTAGGCTTAGGCTGTGAGATGGGAGGGTTATGGTTAGGCTATGGGAGAGGAGGGTTAGAGCTAGGCTGCGGGATGGGAGGGTTATGGTTAGGCTATGGGAGAGGAGGGTTAGGGCTAAGCTGCGGGATGGGAGGGTTATGGTTAGGCTATGGGAGAGGAAGGTTAGGGCTAGGCTGCGGGATGGGAGGGTTATGGTTAGGCTATTGGAGAGGAGGGTTAGGGCTAGGCTGCGGGATGGGAGGGTTAGGGTTAAACTAATAGGAGAGGAGGGTTAGGCTGCGGGATGGGAGGGTGAGGGTTAGGCTATAGGAAAGGAGAGTTAGGATTAGGCTACGGGAGAGAAGGGTTAGAGTTAGGCTGCAGGAGTGGAGGGTTAGGTTTCGGGTTAGCAGTTAGTGGTAGTAACAATGATGCGGGTAGGCAGTCATACAGGTCAGGTCATACAACAATAGAAATATGTACTGACAATAGTCCTGCCAGGCAGGCTGACAGGTTGGTCATACAACAATAGTAATTTATATTGACAATAGTGCTGGCCGGCAGGTCCACAGGTCAGATCCATACATCAATAGGAATATTATACTGCCAGCATCATTGTCAGTATATATTCCCATTGTTGTATGGACCCGGCCTCTGGATCTGCCTGCCCACACCATTGTCAGTATATATTCCTATTGTTATATTACCTTCCCTGTGGGTCTGCTTGCCGTCCGGCCCCCAATGATTAACATAATGAATAGGCCCTTACGAGAGCTCTTTAATAGCACCATATAAGCTGTATTGATGGGCAGTGGACAGATATTAATATTTAAATTTTTACACAACACTAGAGTGACAATTATTAGGGTCTGGGGAGACCTGACTCTCATATCTGCTCTAATGGTAAATTTGTTAAACTGAAGAAAGACTGACCGAAAGTGGACAAGCACTTTAATGTGCTAGTGCACAAGTTCTCAATCTCAGTCCTCAGGAACCCAAACAGTGCATGTTTTCCAGGTCTCCAGTCCTCACAGAATCACAGGATATTTTAAAATGTGTCAGTGAGTAACAGAGGCATACAGTATTAAGAGATGAGGGGGCCTGTGTGCATTCCCTGTCTGGGGCCCCCTCCTCGCTCCCCGGGGGCCGGTCACGCACTTACCACAGCGGTAAACTCTGGGCACTAGTTTGTGCCCAGAGTCTACTGCGTGTGTGCAGGTCACGGGAAAAAGGCACGGTGGCCATTTTCCAGGTGTTTGTGCAGCATTACAGCCGATGCGGGACTTTGGAGGGGTATTAAAAAATATAGGTGTAGGATGTGTGGTGTGGGCCCCCCCCTGGACCACACACTCTGCACCCACTATAAATACACCCCTGGTGAGTAATGAATACACCTGTGCACCTGCCTGGTGACCTGGAAAACGTGAATTGTTCGTGGTCCCGAGGACCGAGTTGAGAATCACTGTGCTAGTGTACAGTTACCTTATATCACAGGTTCTCAAACTCGGTCCTCGGGACCCCAAACAGTGCATGGTTACCAGGTCTCCTCACAGAATCGCAAGTGATATAATTAGCTCTGCCTCTGAATCTTTTAAAATGTGTCAGTGGGTAATGACTACACCTGTGCACCTGCTGGGTGACCTGGAAAACGTGACCTGTGTGGGGTCCTGAGAACCGAGTTTGAGAACCACTGCATTATATAATTCATTAATTGAAATGTTATAATGTAATGTATCTTTAAAATACAGATTTCAGTCAAATGGACTCTGCTTTAAGTTGAGGAGAGCAGCGTAATTTTACAATGGAATATTTACGTTTTCTAGATTAGGTTATTATAAAAGCAAAAGACATTTTACAGACAATAAACTGTTTATTTAGCTTCCTATATTACAGGAGCACTAATGCAGTAGTAAGTTAATAAATAAATAAACACGACCTCTCCATAATATGCTACTTGCATGGACATGCTTAATGTGTGACTCACTAAATCTAATCCGTAGCTTATTAACTCTAATTATATTTTATTCTTAAAATGCACTAAACTATGCTAGTATTGCATGATAATTGGTCTCTACTAAATTTATACAAGTGTTTGTTCATGGAGGATTAATATATTTAAACTGTATTATTAACAAAGATTATCACAGAAAGGGTTAGCAGTAGATAATTTAGATTTTAATAAATCACAATTAACATTTAAAGAAATAATGGCGTTTGTTATTACTAAAGACTACTTCACAAATACATAGCCCAGTTCACTACTTGCAAAACTTTAGAACTAGTTTTATTTACTCTATTTTTCTTTAGAGAGTCTGAGCAGTGGACTTTCCATGGACCTGAGCTCTGCAATAGGAAGGGTGGATGCCAATATCAAATACTGTACAATCTAATGGCACATTCTGCAGGCAAACATGAATACTGTAAATCTCTCGCATGTAACTGATAGCATTCACTACAGTGGCGCTGGTGCCATTAAACTGGTCATTGTGGGGAGTGTCCCTGTCCATCCAGAGTCGCGGGAGACGTCAGTGTCAGAAATGTCTTGAAAATGTAGAGGGTGTTCCTGGGTGGTGGCAGGGAGGTGGTTTAGTGGGTGCGCAGAAAATGGTCCCTCTTATGGGGGTGTTATGGGAGTGTAGTGGGCGTTTAGTGGTTGAAAACTCAGATGCACAATCGTTCTCATCTAAAGATGCTCAAAGTGGGCATCTCAGTCCTTGCACATTCAGAAGTGTGACTGTACACCAGGTAAGGGCTGATAGCGGCATTTACATAAAGACGCAGACACGGACACCATTGTGTGCGTCTTAGAATCAGCCCCTGAGTGTCCATTCACTACATGCAGTACACAACTTTTTTGATCAATTCAAAACAAGGAATTAACATAGATTGTTATCAGGCTGCTCCAGTATGGTGTGTTCTGTATTTTGTGCAATTATAAAAAAAAATCACAAAAAGAGATTAAAATTTGGTAAAAGAAAAAAACAACAACATTAAATGTATACATTTCTAGAAATAATGCAAAAAAACCTCTTAAAACTTTTAAAATAGATCTTCAAAAATGTCTTCACATAGCCGTGTCCCCATGATGCTATACTATACATCTCTAGTAGTTTATGTTGTTTCAAATACAAACATTATCTAAATGGATTGTTTTTGTGTAATAAATCACACTATAGGAGTCTGTCAGACACCTTGCTCTGAGCAGTGGAATGTTGTTGGTTAGTAGGAGAAGAACAGTTATTCCTCTTGTACAAAGAGCAACTTTTGGAAGGGCATCATAGGTAAATAGGAGAGAGAAGGGGGAGTGCAGAGACTTAACAGCAAGGCTATTATGAGGGGTATGCAATTGACACAGCCACCAATGGCACTGTTTCCCCTATTTTGGTGATCCGATCATATTCACCCATTGAGGTAGTGCACATATTGCAGTGCCCTAGCTACTGCTCTGTTAGAATATTGGGCCATATAATGGGGGGTGGGGTTTCTCTCTCATCTAGGTGGTCAAATGACTAGTTATGGCTCTGCTGAATGGCGCCATGTCCATGCTCCAGGGTCAAATAACATCCAAAGATGTGGTCACTTCCTTCTCTTTCTGGCAGACTCACAATGGCCGTGACCTATATACAGACTCATACTGACACAGAAAGAGCCATTGATTTACATGCCAAGCCCTCCTCTCTTTTAGGAGCAATTAAGGCACCTATCCCCTACATTATTGTTGCATTTGCTTCATTATATGTCATAATGCATCCTACATGTTACTCTAAGTATCCTGAACATTAGAGAAAGAAGTTTAACTGATACATCACATAGAGAAAAAGTGACTGAAGAATTTGAAGTGTATAAATTGCAAGTTATGATGTTATGAAAACTTAATTTAAATTTTACATACTATACCATATCAGATGGATTCATGGTAGAGGTGTCACTAATTTTAGGCAATTCTTTTAGCCTGACCAGATGTCAAAATTATGTGTTGACTCATCTGCATGACCAGTGGGTCTCTTAGGAAAGCTGAGTTTTTTCCTGGCAGTCACAGTTGCTAGAGAAACCGAAGTAAAAAATGTCACATGCCGCTTGAGCTGACAAAGTGCTCGCCAAGAGTTCTTTGCATCTCTTCAGATCTGTGTCCGTTGGAAAGACACAATGTATAACTTACACCTAGGATCAAGCACTATCACCAAAATGTATTGATCTGATTTCAAGATGCTGAAAACCTGATCCTGGTGAAGTGAGTAATGGACTTGATCTACAAGTCTGACATACCTAGCAGAATAGCTTCATTTCAGCTCTGTCTTGAGTATCTTGAGCTGCTTATGAAAAGTCTAATTAGGGTAATCACCTGACTCAAGCTGGCAGTGTCTGAACTCACTTCACAGGTGACAACTTCAAAGGGTTTCAGCACCTTGCATAATATGGAAAGTATTCTCCACTGTGCTGGAGTAAGGTACATTCTCCCTATGTCATGGATCATTGTGTAGCTTTGGATGACATTTTTGCTGTTCCTCCATTCACTGAAGCATATAAATGGTGGAATTCCACCTTGTTACTACCTCTTGCTTCAGCTGGTGGCAGAGCAAATTAAACTGTTTTTGCAGGTGCTTCAATCTTCTACATGTAACTGCTGAATGCCAAAAATGCACCACCAAATTAATTGTGTGAGCAAAACATGGGATGTGTTTGAAATCACCGAGTTGTAATGCTCTCACAATATTTGTGGTGTTGACAGAAATCACAAATCCCGAGGAGAGTCCAAGCGGGTTAAGCCATTTTGAAATAACTTTCCTTAGTTTTTGAGGTTGACACAGTAGCTTGCCTCTGAATGAGCTAGTGTGTGTAAAAGGCTGCTGTTGGTGCTGCTGAAGGCAATACACCCACCCAGTGGGTTGTCACAGTCATGTAATCTTTAGTTTGCCCTGTTCCACTTGTCCACATATCTGTGGTTAAGTGGACAGTGGGTACAACGGCATTTTAGAGGTCACTACTTTTTTTTAACGCCCATGTACAGGTGGCAAATTTCTTTCCTAGTGAGGTGGAATCTAGATTGGATTCGGTAGTGGGACACAGGACCTCAATTAACTGTCTAAAACCCACTAATTAATGGTGGATATTCGATGCAGATCTAATACCAGCATAGGTGTTATGGTGTCAGCGATCCTCTGTGCAACTGGGTGACAGCTTTCATACTTGTTTCCTCTATCAAAGGATTGTTTAATAGTCAATTGTTTTTTTAAACTACTACTAGTAGTAGTCTTCTTGGTCCCCTTCTGAGATGAAGATCCACCCCCAGCAGGCTTAGGGCTCAAGGATTCTTCTGAGGAACCTGTTGTCTGGATTTGGGTAAAAGTAATTCCACAAATAAAAGGTGGATTTTTTTTGTCTTGTGCCCAGGCATGACAATGGCCTTCTTCTTATCACGTGAAGAACTGCTTCCACTGGTGTCTTACTTACGCAAACAACATCCTCATCATAAACATCCTCATTAGTGCCTGTTTCAGCTACACAAATATCACTCTCATCCTGTTGCACTGTTACTGTAGCACCCTCAATGCCTAGGTCAGCAACTTTTTGACTTGTGCTGCTCATGCTTACATTGGTAGATGGTGCAGAAATGGAGAAAGGAGGCTTCTCAACCAGTACAAGGTCAGACTCACAAATAGCATTAGTGGACACACTTAAACTCTCCTCAGGGATTTGTGAAATTTTTGAACAACACATAGATTGTTCTACTGCCTTAGTGGGGTTTTTTTTTACCACTGATATTCTGTTTTTCATTTTTTTGTCAACTATTGGAGAGTGAGGCGCTCTTACATCATCATGTGAGGCAGAAGAAGATGCTTGACTGACAGTAGTTGCAGAACCACCACTCATAAATAAAGGACAAGGCCTGAGCCTTTTCTTGCCATTGTGTGTGGTGTATGGCATGAGGGCAATTTTATGTTTTTCTGCCTGAAAATTTCACTTTATTAAAGGTGTTTTTTTCTTTAGCAATGTAGTAGTAAAATATCTTTGATTTTTTTTTACATTTTAGATGCCCTGACTGAAAACCTTTATACCCTTGAGCATCGGCTTTAGTAGATGACGTTCAAGTGGTATCGTCATGATGACTGGTGGTGGCAATAGCTGCAGTGCTTGGCTGCTGCTCCTGCTGTTTTATTGTCTGATCATTGTGTTCCATTATATTATTTATCACCAAAAAAAAAAATTGTAAAAAAAAAAAACATGCCCACAGACTGCAACACACTGCACAGATATAGTATAAGCAGTGGTTCTTCACTTACTGACTGTTACTGACTGTTATATATCACAGACACAGTATCATGGCCTAAATTTTTCACAAGAAAAAAATCCATTTCTTGTTTTACAAAAAAAATGTGCCCCCCGACTGTGACACACTGCACGGTGGCCCTTGACCTACTGACCGTTACATCAGACACAGTATCACAGCCTGAATTTGGCACAAAAAATATATATTTTGTTTTACAAATCGGATCATCATGTTTCATATCAATGCCTGAATTTTTTATCACAAAAAAATATGTTTATTTAACAAAAAGTAACATGCTCACCGCCTGCGACACACTGCACAGGTAGTTTAAGTGGTGGACCTTGACTGACCATTACTGACTGTTATATATCACATACTGTATATTAGAGATGTGCGCAGATCCCCCTATTTTGGTTTTGTTTTAGTTTTAAATCATCATCGTGTTTTGGTTTTAGTTTTGGCAAAACCACCCTCAAATGTAACATGGACTTGTTTTTGTGCCTATAGTACTATTAACATCAATAACATATATTTTCAGTAAATTTTTTGTCAGTTTTGACCACCTCACAGCATCTGAAATCACAAAGGAGCCGCTCATTTCTCTCTCTCTCTCTCTCTCTCAAGTGAAAGAAGTGAAAACGTACCTTATATTGAGTAAAGAAGTGACCACCCACTGCGTGCAGAAAAAGCAGACCGGCCTCTCCGTCTCTGTCCGTGCTCCAGTGCTTCCGAGGTCGCGAACTAGTGACGTCACACGTGTCAGGCGCTAGGTTACCATGGCTACCTGAGACGCCGCTCGACGCCATGTGGCCAGATCTGTGAAGAAAGTGAAAGAAGAAAGAATCAAATGACCCGTGCTCTGCAAAATGAAGTGAGAACAGTGAAAAAATGGTGTTTTCCACCTAATAAATAACAAAAAGAAAAATAAAGTACAAAGAATGGAAAATCTGGATAAGCCCAAATGTTAAACAATATAGAACATCATGCACGGGGGGGAACATAGCTGCATTTGAGGAAAAAAATTATTAATGCAAGACAATAATAAATAGATAAAGAAAGACATCCTGAAGTGGAAACACTGCTCTAGAGTGGGAACAGCAAAACACTGCTATAGAGTGGGAACAGCAAAAAACATGAATAGTGACCAACTGTGTGACAGCAAATGACAAGTTGTCATGGAAAAAAAGTGTTTGAAAAAGTAAATAGGTATGTTAAGCTGTGAATAAAAGAAAAAAGAAAAAAGACGTCTGAATGTGTGTGTGCTACTGTGAAAGTGAACCAAAAAGGCAGAAGGATGTGCTACGAAAACAAAAAATATAAAAAGTGTGGTAGTGTAGATGCTTGACTGAATGGAAATATGGATGTGAATAAGACATTAAAGTGTAGGAAAATCAGTGAAGGAAATCAGTAAACAGAAAAAGCAAGAAAAGGGAAAAAAGGGGAAAAATAAGGGGAAAAAATGAAAAAGAAAAAAAGAGGGGAAAGAAGGGGAAAAAAGGGGAACATAAAAGGAATACGGAACAGAAATAGATCTTCCTGTGAACAAGCAGATAGCCTGTTTAAATGTTGAAAAAGAAAAAAGAAAAGGAAAAAAATGTATGTATTAAAAAAAATTTTGGGGAAAAAATGATTTTGAAAAATGCAAAAAGGAATGTAGATGAAGAATAAAAGAACATCTCTAAAATAGTTATCTGAAGTTAAGTTTCAGGAGACAGGAAATTATGATTTCAGTTGCTTAAAGAAAATCTAGTTCAATTAAAGATTGACCACGAAATTTTGTCATTCAATCAGCTGGGACGGATAGTATTCAGATTGTGGATCCTGCGAGCTTCTCTTTGTAGGAGTATATTTCCACGATCACCTCCTCTCATGGAGGGGGGAATGTGATCTATGTATCTCAATGAAGAAAGAGGATGATTTTTATCAGCAAAGTGCCTTGCTACAGGCTGTTCAGATGTTTTTCCAGTCAAAGCTGACTTAATGGCTGAATGATGAAGTGCCATGCATTCCCTCATAGCTCTAGTGGTCTTCCCCATGTACATCAAACCACAAGGACAAGTGATGATGTAAACAATATGATTAGATATGCAGTTTAGAATGCGGATGCTTAAAAGAGGGGACCGTGGTCATGTACTGTCACGTAACACACCCTAAACACTTGAAACATCTGGGAGCTTTAGAAAGGAAGCTAGCATTCGATGTAGTGCCGAAATTTTTTACATCTGCATGCACTATGATGTCACGTATATTCCTTGCTCTCATGTAACAGGCCATAGGTCTCTTGTGTCTAAAGCAGGGAAGATCTCTATCTGAGGAGACAATTGGCCAAAGGGCCTTGGTGGCTCTTTGGATGATGGGGCTAGATATACTAAATTTGCTCTTCCAGGGAATTATCTGCTTTTGGTCTCTGTTCTTAGGCTGTAATAAATACAATAAATGGCAAAGGATGGAGCCACATTACTGCCCATGGCACATCCTGAGGACTTGAAAAAAATTACCGTTGAACAAAAAATAATTCCTTTTTAATGTGAGCTCTAAAAGACTCATGAAAAAGGCATGGTCAACTTCCTGCATGTGTTCCTGGATTAGAAAGTCTCGAATTGCCTCCAAACCTGCTTGATGGGGAATATTAGTGTACAGGCTGTTATCGTCCATAACGCACAATATGGTGCCCTCAGGAACGTGGTCAACTGTTAGAAGAAGATTTAAAAAGCTTGTAGTGCCTTTAATGTAGGTGGGTTGTTTGACCACTAATGGTTGGAGTATGACATCTAAGAACTGAGATACAGGCTGATATAGTGAGTTACGGGCTGAGATAATTGGCCTCCCTGGTGGGTGACTAAGGTTCTTATGGAGTTTTGGAACTGAAAACATCACGGCGGATACTGGAAAATCCGCCGTGATGTTTTCAGTTCCAAAACTCCATAAGAACCTTAGTCACCCACCAGGGAGGCCAATTATCTCAGCCCGTAACTCACTATATCAGCCTGTATCTCAGTTCTTATTTTCTTTTGCTTGTGAAAGATTAATATCTAATTCTTCTTTGAATTTTGCAGTGGGTTCCTTTGGCAATTTTTGGTAGGTGTTAGTGTCAGACAGTTGCCTGTACAATTCATTCAAATAATCCTTTAAATCCTGTATCACTACACCGCCCCCCTTATCAGCGGGGCGAAAGCCGACATCTCAATATGAGCCCATCTTTTTAAGTGCGTCTCTCTCTGCTTTAGACAGATTATGGTGTCTAGTGGTGGTAGCTCCTGTATATATGGTCACTGAATCGTCCAAAAGCCGCAAAAAAGTTTTCAGTGAAGGATTACTGGATTGAGGATCGAAGTTGGACTTGGACCTAGAAGATAAAAAATTGTTAAATATTGAGGAGGTGGATCAGACTGATTTGTTTGGAAGAACTCAAGCAGAGTTTTCTACAAAAACGGTGTAAATCAACTTTCCAGGTTGGATCGCCGTGATGGTTGGTGGGGATGAATGACAACCCCTTGTTCAATACTTTAAGTTCCACCTCACTAAACGACCGGTAGGAAAGGTGAAAGCCTAAGGTTTCTTCTTTATGTCTGGACCTTTGTTCCCTCTTGTTCTGACCCCCCCTACGGGTGGACGACCTTTTGTTTTGATGTCTTTGGTGATGGTTGCGGTTACCCCTAAAGGAACCGGTTCTCTCTGGAATTCCTGTGAGTCTTCTGAGTCAGCTGCTGGAAATTCACTGTCGCTGTATGAAGACGCCGTGGGCTTGTAATTTCCCTCGCTGTCTTCCTCCATCCCTGGATGGTAATTTTTTTCAACAGTCCTCAGGATGTGCCATGGGCAGTAACGTGGCTCCATCCTTTGCCAACATTTTTATGTTTAAGGAGGAGAGGAAATAATTTTTTGACAATCCATCAACAACAGTTCATATCCTAAAGTACGCCCGTTACATAGATGATCTGTTTCTTTTATGGACGGGAGTAGTATCAGAGTTCATCATCCTTATGGATAATATTAATAAACAAAACTCCCCCATTAAATTCACCTACCAGTACAGTCCTACAGTAATTAACTTCTTGGACGTCCAGATCTCTTTGTCAGGCAACAAACTAAGCACTCTTCCGTATTCTAAACCTACTGACAAAAACACCATTCTCAGAGCAAACAGTCATCATCCGAAAGCTTTGATTAAAGGGTTACACAAGTCCCAAATGATCCGTATAGCCAGGATCAACAGTGATTCAGGAACATTGAATATGGAGTTGGACAAAGTAGTGGAGAAATTTCTGCAATGGGGTTATGATCCGTCTTCACTGAAACAACAAAAAGAAGAGGTCCTATCTCTTAACAGAGACTATTTATTACAGCCTAAGAACAGAGACCAAAAGCAGATAATTCCCTGGAAGAGCAAATTTAATATATCTAGCCCCATCATCCAAAGAGCCACAAGGCCCTTTGGCCAATTGTCTCCTCAGATAGAGATCTTCCCTGCTTTAGACACAAGAGACCTATGGCCTGTTACATGAGAGCAAGGAATATACGTGACATCACAGTGCATGCAGATGTAATTAATTTCAGCATTACATCGAATGCTAGCTTCCTTTCTAAAGCTCCCGGATGTTACAAGTGTTTAGGGTGCGTTACATGTCAGTACATGACCACGGGCCCCTCTTTTAAACATCCGCATTCAAGTCGACTAATCCAGATCAGTCACATTCTAAACTGCATGTCTAATCATATTGTTTACATCATCACGTGTCCTTGCGGTTTGATGTATGTGGGGAAGACCACTAGAGCTATGAGGGAACGCGTGGCACTTCATCATTCAGCCATTAAGTCAGCTTTGACTGGAAAAACATCTGAACAGCCAGTAGCAAGGCACTTTGCTGATAAAAATCATCCTCTTTCCTCATTGAGATACATAGATCACATTCCCCCCTCCATGAGAGGAGGTGATTGTGGAAATATACTCCTACAAAGAGAAGCTCGCAGGATCCACAATCTGAATACTATACGTCCCAGCTGATTGAATGACAAAATTTCGTGGTCAATCTTTAATTGAACTAGATTTTCTTCAATCAACTGAAATCATAATTTCCTGTCTCCTGACACTTAACTTCAGATAACTATTCTAGAGATGTTCTTTTATGCTTCATCTACATTCCTTTTTGCACTTTTCAAAATCATTTTTTTCCCCAAAATTTTTTTTAATACATAATTTTTTTTCCTTTTCTTTTTCTTTTTTCTTTTTCAACATTTAAACAGGCTATCTGCTTGTTCACAGGAAGATCTATTTCTGTTCCGTATTCCTTTTCTGTTCCCCTTTTTTTCCCCTTCTTTCCCCACTTTTTTTCTTTTTTTCATTTTTTCCCCTTCTTTTTCCCCTTCTTTTTCCCTTTTCTTGCTTTTTTTCTGTTTACTGATTTCCTTCACTGATTTTCCTACACTTTAATGTCTTATTCACATCCATATTTCCATTCAAGCATCCACACACTACCACACTTTTTATATTTTTTGTTTTCATAGCACATCCTTTTTGCCTCACATGTTAGTTCTGTTTCACACTTTTATTTCATTTTATGGTTCATTTTCACAGTAGCACACACACATTCAGACGTCTTTTTTCTTTTTTCTTTTATTCACAGCTTAACATACCTATTTACTTTTTCAAACACTTTTTTCCATAACAACTTGTCATTTGCTGTCACACAGTTGGTCATTATTCATGTTTTTTGCTGTTCCCACTCTATAGCAGTATTTTGCTGTTCCCACTCTAGAGCAGTGTTTCCACTTCAGGATGTCTTTCTTTATTTATTTATTATTGTCTTGCGTTAATAATTTTTTTCCTCAAATGCAGCTATGTCCCCCCGTGCATGATGTTCTATATTGTTTAACATTTGGACTTATCCAGATTCTCCATTCTTTGTACTTTATTTTTCTTTTTGTTATTTATTAGGTGGTAAACACCATTTTTTCACTGTTCTCACTTCATTTTGCAGAGCACGGTTCATTTGATTCTATCTTCTTTCGCTTTCTTCACAGATCCGGCCACATGGCGTCGAGCGGCGTCTCAGGTAGCCATGGCAACCTAGCGCCTGACACGTGTGACATCACTAGTCTGCGACCCCGGAGCACTGACAGAGACGGAGAGGCCGGTCTGCTTTTTCTGCACGCAGTGGGTGGTCACTTCTTTACTCAATATAAGGTACGTCTTCACTTCTTTCACTTGTTCACACTTTGACAAAGGAGCCCAAGAGCCCCGAAACATTGGAATTTTTGTGACCAATTTTAATATACTTATTTTCATAACAGTCTACGAGTGCCGCAGTTTTTCAGCTTATATATATATATATATATATATATATATATATATATATATTAGAGATGAGCGGGTTCGGATCCCTGACATATGAATCCACCCGAATTTAGCAGATCCGAGTCGGATCCAAACAGGCTCGATTTTTCCCGCCTGACTCCGATCTCAAACTGAGGCAAAACTAGAGAGTCTGAAATCTCGCAGTTCGTGAGCTTTCGTCTCTTTGATCAATGTAGTATATAAGAGACCACACGACGGACGCCATTTCACTCCGGCAGTGGAGACTGAACAGGGAGGGTGGGTAGTGTAGGGCTGGCAGAGGTGCTGTGTTGTTCTGTCTGCTGTATCCTGTTCTGTCAGCTGTGCCTTGGGCTTGCTGCTGATCCAATCTGGGCTGGTGTTGTGTTGTGCTGTCTGTTGCGTCACTCTGGGCCCAAGTTCTGGACTCAAATAAAGTGTATTTTTTTTGTGTAATATTATCATCAATCTGTGCTCTGGGTCCAAAGTTCTGGAGCAGAAAAAAAAAATAAAAAAAACGTCTTTTTTTTCTAACAATTGTCTGTGTGTGCGTGTTAGGCTTAGCCGCACAATATCTATCAAGTCGGCAATGCAAGCTAGTGCTGCCCGACTCCAGTCGTCATCAACCTGTGCTCTGGGCCCAAAGTTCTGGAGTAGAAAATAAAAATAAATTGTCTTTTTTTTCAAATAATTGTCTGTGTGTGTGTGCGTGTTAGGCTTAGCCGCACAAGATCTGTCAAGTCGGCAATGTAAGCTAGTGCTGCCCGACTCCAGTCGTCATCAATCTTTGCTCTGGGCCCAAGTCCTGAAGCATAAAAAAAATGACAATCAATTGTCTTTTTTTCCAATAATTGTCCGTGTGTCTGTGCATGTTAGGCTTAGCCGCACAAGATCTAGCAAGTCGGCAACGCAAGCTAGTGCTGCCCGACTCCAGTTGTGATCAATCTGTGCTCTGGGCCCAAGTCCTGGAGCATAAAAAAAATTACAATCAATTGTCTTTTTTGCTAATAATTGTCTGTGTGTCTGTGCGTGTTAGGCTTAGCTGCACAAGATCTAGCAAGTCGGCAACGCAAGCTAGTGCTGCCCGACTCCAGTTGTGATCAATCTGTGCTCTGGGCCTAAGTCCTGGACAATAAAACAAATTAAAATCAATTGTCTTTTTTTTGATCTTTAACTTTAACTGTGTGCGTGCGTGTATCCAGCCAGCAACGCAACTTGCAACCTAGTGCTGCCCGACTCCAGTCATGATTAATCTGTGCTCTGGGCCCAAGTTCTGGAGCATAAAAAAAATAAAAATATATTGTCTTTTTTTTGTCAAATTTTTTTGTGTGCATGTCAGCCACATCTGGCTGTCACTGTCATCAGCGTAGGAGCGCAGGGGTGCTGTGCTCCTGTCTGTCGAGGGGCTGCTGCCCAAAATAAATAAAACATTTTATTGTGTGCATGTTAGGAACACCTGGCTGCCACTGTCATCGGCGTAAGTGCGCAGGGGTGCTGTGTTCCTGTCTGTCGAGGGGCTGCTGCCCAAAATAATAAACAATATTTATTGTGTGCATGTTAGCCACACCTGTCATCGGCGTAGCTGCACAGGGGTGCTGTGCTGCTGTTTGTCAAGGAGCTGCATGAATATTGCAATGAAAACTTTTTTTTTTAAGTTATTGGGTTACAAAAAGTTTTTTTTTTTTATCTTAAACATAGCAGAAATGTTATCCTAACAGCTTACAAATTTATATGCTCTAAAAAACTAAAGCCTATATTTATTTACAAACCTATATAGAGTAGACATCCTAAATTCTGAAACTGTTCTATTCAAAAATGTAAACAAAAGTCAGGATAGGCCTCAGAGAACATGAAAAAAGATGCTCTAGGTGCTGAACTTCAAGGGATTTCTCCATCATGTTCTGCAGTGTGGAAAGGTTTCATTCACATGTTTTCTATAAAGCAGATCAAAGTTATAGCCTTCAAAGTGTCTGGCTATAACACCCACCTTTGCTAGGAATTACCAAAGATTATTACAAACAAAGGATTCATCTGTCTGGAATCTGTCTGGGAATTCATGGATCGTATTTGGCCTGAATGCACAAGACATCCAGTGATTCTGTCACTGTGTTCCGTAGCCGACTTTATTCCTACCTGAATCACAAACTGAAATAAGGAATAGTAAGCACAGACAACATGGAGGCCTTTGTTATTCCGCTGCCTGCATGCCAACCAATACCTCCCGGACTACACCCACCGGGGGGACCAGGTCTTGACAATGACCATCCCCATCTATTGCTAGGCCTTCTTCCAAACCATCCATCCTGGACTTCCTGTCCAAAAAAGGGTGAGCATGGTATAGAAAGAGTAGCTAGATGTCCCCGATGACATTTTTTTTCTTCTATAATAGATGATGTGGAGAGATAAGCACTTCAGATGTTGGAACAGGGGCTCCCACCTATTTGGCTTCCCTCCAGAGAACAGAGCTCTGTTCCTCAGGAAGTGTCTATGCCTGAGCTAATAGGGGTGCCTGAGCTAGGTAGGTAGTCTCTGTCTGTTGGTAAACACCCTTCAGGAGATGGCAACCCAAAATAACAACAACTATAATAATGTGTCCACTGATGATAACCAGCCTGATCCCTTAATGGCAACATACCCCATATGGCCAACTCATAACATGAGACCCAGTTTGCAGCATCCTCTTCCTTATGACACTAATCCAGTCGCCATGGTTGATCAATCAGCCATGTGTGGTCCGCCCAATTTTTGGCCTTCTACATTCTAACATTCACATATCTAAGAAGTGGACAGTGGGTACAATGGCAATTTGAAGGCCACTAACAAACTCTGTTTTTTTTAATGTACCTGTACAGTATGGGAAATGCCTTTATAGAAGATTTGCAAAGCATTATTTAAGTCAATTATTATTATTTTTTTGGAAAGCACACTTCCTGGTCCCCTTCTGGGATGAAAAAAATCTACACCCAGCAGCAGCCATGCTCAAGGATTCTTCTGTGGCAAGGACTGATGTAAATGTACTGTATCACATTTTTTTGTAAATGCATCCTCCCCTACTCTTCTCCCTCATAAATTTTCTTTGGAATCAAAAAATGAAATTAAATTTACTACCAATCAACCCTTCCTGTCCCTGCCCTACCTTCAACTACATACATACTCCAACTCCCTCAGGCCTCTCTTGAATAATAAAAGTGTTTCCTGATGTGCCATGTTTGAAGTTGAACTGCCATGTGTACTGCTGCAGCTTAGCTTAGTCAGCCAGCTGTCTTGGTGCAAATTTTGGGCCTAAACTAGATTAACAAATCAATATTGTGAGCTGCAAGGTGGTCAAAATTGACTGGAAATGAGTGGAAATAAATGTTATTGAGGTTACTAATACTGTAGGAGCAAAAAAAGGTAAATTTTATGTGATTTTAGCTGTTTTTATTATATTTTTAAGAAAAAATCCAGAACCAAAACACAAAAACAAAACACGGAGGTAAGGTTTTGGCAAAACCAATCCAGATCCAAAACCAGGGGAGATCCAGGTCCAAAACCAAAACACGGGGGTCAGCACACATCTCCAATATTTATATATATATATATATATATATATATATATATGTTATTATCAAACTTTAATAAACAAATGCCTCATACTATTCTGGATAAGGCAGATTATGACAATACAGCTATAGATAATGGGATGCAAGTTAAAATAATGGCTTAATTGTCATGGTTCCCTAAACCCTTTCTAATCCTCTCTAATTTACATTTGCTATGCATTGAGTGTAGGGAATTATGCACTTGCTCATTTGCATATATAATCAATGCATTTATTTCTATCATACTACTAACAATACTTTTACTGATGTAAAAATGTGTTCTCATATTTACAGTTCCAATTCAGTCTGCGTTGTATTGTGCGTTACATAATTCTTCATCTGAACTCTAGTGCTCTGCTCTTTACATTAATAAAATAAACCCTGTTTTTGCTTTTTGCTTTGGCATGTGCATTAAGACATATAAAGAAACGGAAATTAAAAAGCTCTTGGAAATTCAGTTGGAGAGGAAATAAAATACAATACTGAGCTATTTGCGATAATTCCTTTTCCTATGTCAAATAATTTTTTTTTTTCCTTTTTGCTTTGTATGCTAACATCACGCGGCGATGGCCGGCTACAGTGCTTAAATGTAGATCCTTTTGTAATACATCAGTAGAAAAGAAAGGAAAAAATGGACTGAAGAATAAAAAGAAAGATTGCTGAGATAACTAAGACAACTGTCACAAAGTACCATCCATTAGGGTAAATAAAGAATTCCTCTTGAAAGAACTAGTGCATAATTGATACAGCATATGATTACATGGTAAGGCACGCTGTCACATCAGTAATACATTTTGTACTGATTGTAAATTTGCTGTGACTGGTTAGTACTGCATGCTTCATAATTTATCGGGAATAAAAAATAATGGAACCTGGTGACTTAATTGAATTTCAAGGGGAGGGTAAAAATAAAATATTACACATGAGCCACAAAGTTCTGAAGGTCTTCAGTTATCAGAATTCGAATGAAGGACAATGCAATAGTTTTTTTGTAATGAAGAAAAAAAATAATTTGATCTGTTGTTGTCAGGACAAGTTAAATAAATTATATTGAAAGATAAGGGAGAACAAAAGAATTTATAGCTAAGTGAACTTGTAGAGTTCAGCTGGAAGTTGAGAAGTCTGTGAGTTTGACTTTAATACCACCTGGGGACATGTCTATATCTCCCTTACATTCTACTCCAGCCAGATCCCACGTTTATGGACGGTGAATTTGGACAGTTTGGTATCTGCAATCATTCCCAAAATATATCTCACCTCCTTATATTTCATACACTCTCTTTCATCTGTTTTAGATCTCATGCCAACATTCCACTAGTTACCAAATAGGTTTAAGGACCTACGATTCATCGAGTAGAATTCTTTTTGCTTCACTATGTTGTGTGCTATGCAATAGACACAGAAAAGTCAATAGAAGCTGGAATTCTATTATCATGGAAGTTTCCATTTTATTCAGCACGCTGTGCTCTATCCCATCCAGTGGCGGCTCCAGAGGTGGGGCGGCAGCACAGTACAAAATTCAAATAAGGGAGCCACACCAACTGCCACTCCAAACGCTGCCAATCATTGCTGGCCAGGGACTCACTGGCAGTTGGTGTGGCTGCAATATTTGAATTTTGGACTGTGCTGCAGCCCCACTTCTGGAGCCGCCACTGCTTCCAGCCCACACAGCAGTAGTGCTGTGATGTGCAGAGCAATCTAGCAACATAGAACAGTATGACAGCTCAACTTTGAAGTGAAGCTGGACCTCCAGACTAGAGTGTCCATTCCAAGTCTAAGCTAAACTACACGTCACAGCCCTACTCATACATGGATTGAAACATCCTTCCTGGGAGAAAGCATTAGGCTAATTCAGAGTTGCATACACGTCCATTTTGCAGGTGGATTTTGCAATATTTAGAAACTGCTCATGTGCTGTAATTTAGCATACGCAACGACATGCAATTCATAGGCATTTCAACCTCACTCATGGTTTAATAAATGTAACCGAGTGACAATGGGACGTTTGCCCATAGGCGAAAATTACTGAGGGTCTACCATGGGTGCGTAGGCAGAATTAAAGTCAGATGGATCTCTTGCATCGGGTACAGGCTGGCGCAATTCTGCACTGATAGGGTGACTGCTATAAATCCATGTGCATCTCTGCAAACAGTACATCTGTGCAAAAGTCTGCATACAGGCGAATATCTGCATTTATTACCAAATCAGATAACTTGTCTGCAAATGTGAATCAGCCCCATAGTGCATAAACACTACCGAATACATTTCTGACATTACTGAATACGTTTATGTTAGAAATGTGCGCTGACCCCTGTGCTTTGTTTTTGAATTTGGATTCATCTTCGTGTTCTGGTTTTGGATCTGGATTCATCTTCGTGTTTTGGTTTTGGATCTGAATTCATCTTTGTGTTTTGGTTTTGGATCTGGATTCATCTTCGTGTTTTGATTTTGCACAACTACCCTCAAGTGTTTTGGACCTGAATTTATTTTTTTTTTTAAATGAAAAAAAGTTTTTAAAAACAGATACAATCATGTTTTTTTTTCATCCTAAAACCTGAAATTCAGATTTAAAAAACAAATTCCGAAACGCTGGAAGATCAGAACCATGATTTGTATTTATCTGAATCTCCCCAGGACATTAGAGCCAGATTTCTGGAGAACCGAACCTCACATCTCTAGTTTTGTTTAAGTTAGATCTAGCAGAATGGTACTAAACCAGTGATTGTGGCAATAATTTACCTTTGGTGCAAATTTAATGAATCAGTTGATTTAAAGCTGATGTCACACAGCACTAATTCAGAGTAACGAGTAAGTCCAGGTACATGATGCAACCATGTTGCACTACAGAGGGAACACATTTAGTGCAGCCAGATTTAGAGGTAAATTTAATAAAGGTTGGTTTTGGTTCTAAGCTAAAACCGACCGACAATGATGGTTATCTCCGTCATGTTTGTGTCTATATTTACTAACCATTGGTTTTCAGTGTCAATTGAAAACCAACAGTAATGTCAATTGGTTTTGGAATACATTTCTATTGTATTTTATTGCGTTATTATTATGTCATTATTGTGCTGCTATTAAACATGCCTTTTAACATTAAAGTTGGGTAGTGTTTGAATTTACAGTGTTCAAAAATAGGCGCCATCTTACCAGATCTACAGTAGGTTTTGATCTTCCACTTCAAAACCTGTGGCAATTAGAAGTACAAACATGATGGCCTATCCAACCAAACAGAGCAGAGCAGTATGATCTGTGCAGGCTTCGTAAGATTAAAAAGCTTAGACACTGTTAAAATTCTTTAAAAAATGTGTGTGGGGTCCTGGGAGTATAATTACACATTATACTTCTTAATAACTTCACCAGTATATCATATTGACAATTTTATTGGTGGGGCCCCCACTAGTGAATTGTAATGGGGCCCCCACACACTTTAATCCAGCCCTGCCCTCACTGCCATGGAAATAAGCACCACATGACACTCTAACAGGAAAACAATTAATATGGAGCAGAAAATAAGCTGGCAGGTGATGGAAAGTTCAATGCAACCTAACCGCAGATTCTCCTGCTTTGTGGGCACTAGAAAACAAAGTGTAAATTCACCTGTATGCACAGCTGTACGCATCTTTGTGACCAGGCACCCCTAAATCATATGCATAGTTTATTAGCCGTCATCATCATCATAATCACCATCTTAAGGGCTCATTTGCACCAACCTATACTTAATGCAAACGATGCACCTGAAAGCAGTATTTACTCTTCCGTCCAACTTTCCGTATCCCACATATGCGTTGGCATACCCTCACTGAGCTTATCCTACAAGAAAAAGCCCCATTACAGCCCAATTCCGCCTACTCTGTCGCAAGCGAAAATACCACTTGAATTGCAGAGATCTCTGCATCGCCCATACTTGCGCACATTCAGTTTCAATGCCTGCGTAGCGCAAAAATACTCAAGATCCGCTAAGCAAACAGGTCTATGCTCCTCTTTGCCTTGGCCACAAGAAGTGTGGTAATGCTTGCCAAGCACTCAATGTCCTGCATTCTATCAGTTGCTATTTTTCATTTTATCTGTGCACAGGGGTGCCGAGAGGGGGGGAACGGGTACAGATTACCTGGGCCTGGGCTTCCTGAGGGGCCCGGGTCCGGTACCGCCCCCCCCTCCCTCACAGCAGCCCAGCACACAGCGTGTGCTGAGCTGCAGTGGGAAACTGCTCATGGCTGTTGTGAGGGGGAGCGATCACACTGTTCACGCCCCCCTGGCTTTGCACCGGGCTGAGGGGCCTTAGTGCGCCCCCCTCCCCAGCGCGCAGTGCTGCTTCGTGGGGCGGCAACATTTTTTCTTTTTTATTTATTCGGGAAGGGGGCGTGGCCATACTTCCGGTGATTAGGCCACGCCCCCTGTTACCCGGACCCGCCGTGGCTCTCGGCAGGCCTGTCTGTGCATTGCAAATTGGTCCATTGTTATTTCTATGTCTTAATGTTACTCTTATGGTGGGTACACACCTGAAAGATATATCTCCAGATCGAGTGACCTGCAGATATACAGTATCTTAAGATGATGGTCGTTCATACACACTGACTCATCTATACGGCAGCCGTGGGTCCCGCTGGCAGGGAGGCAGGGAGGGGGCGGGGCCGCCCCCCTCCCAGCGGCTTGCGCTGTGTATGGGCGGTCTGCAGACATATCTGTCCATCGGCTGTGCAGCACAGCCAATGCGATATGTCTGTGGAAGACGTGTTTACAGACATATCGTCTGTACACACTGGCCGATGGCCAGCAGATATATTGGCTAATCAATTGATCAGGCAGTATATCGGCAAGTGTATACCCAGCATTAGGGTTAAGTGTACTCCATCTTTAAATAAAGTAAAATTATTGACTATAGACATCTGTCATCTATCATATACAGGATTTCAATATCATTGAAAGGATTTTAAAGCCTTAAAAACGTATTGTAAAACATTTTCTATGTATGTTCTAAATGCTGAATATTGTAGAAAATATTAGATTGGACAGCATACAATCCACAGTCAACATCCGTAGATGGAGTGTGCCAGAGATAATTGTTTATTTGTTAATTATTAACTCACAAAGCATTTAAAAGCCTGATTATTGCTTTTGAGAACCAAATTCTTATCACTGTGAAGTGGAGCATCTACATTATATTCAGAAGGAAAATAGAAGGTGCTGATTCTGAGTTGGATGGATCTCTTTTCACAGATGCAAATAGCATATTTTAATGTACAGAAGTGAATTGTGTATCTCCAGGGGCGCCGGGAGGGGGGGGAAGCGAGTACTGCTTACCCGGGCCCCTCCAATGGCGGGGGCCCAGGTCAGCTGCTGCTTGTGAGCACTGTATAGCAGGGCAGTGAGAGAAAGAAGACTACTAATGCTCAATGGTAGCAGCCTCCCTGTACCCTCTTGGTCCAGGGAGGCTACTGCTGCTAAGCAGCAAGTGTCATGTTTCTATGGCAGTGTCCACTAATTGGCTGAGAGTGGTCTGACTCTTAGTCAGTCAGGCCTATGGTGCAGGAAACTATGTGGGAACTGTTATTCAGGTTCTGTACTGTATAGACAGTACAAGTGTGTCCCTGGGCTTGGGATTTTTTGTTTTAAGAAGATCTTGGACTTTTACCTTGAGAAGAGTACTGACCACCTCCAGGTAGAAGGTAAGCGTTTCTAAACGATATGGCTCCCAGTGAGAACAGTCAAAATGCGCCCAGCTCCCTGAATTTTCTAAAGTAACAGTATCTTTGTGTGCACCAAAGGGCATGGCCTCACAGCAAGGGGCGTGGCCCTGCGGGATATCCAGCCCTGCCTCCAGCCAGCCCCCAGAGTCTCTCCAGCCATCCCTCAAAGTGTCCCTCCAGGCTCCAATCAACCCCCACAGTGTCCCTCCAGCCAGCCCATAGACCCAACCATACACTTACCCCGCCACGGCACTTCTCTTCATAATGCCACCCACACCGCAATAAACAAGAAAAACTTTATTGCCCCGGCCACTGCTACTGCCGGTGCAACGAAGTTAAGTGTCAGCAAGGGTCAGAGCGCCCCGTGCGATTGTATGGCTTGCCCACCTCTACAAACGGACCTGAAGATAAGTATCTTGTGTGAGTGTGCAATAAAGGATTCAGATTCCTGGATTCTGAACACACCAGAACTTAGGGGTTAAGGATGTACCGAGTCGGGACACAAGTCTTTCCACCTTGTTCAGATCTTAGAATGAGGCAAAATTTAATTTTCCCGGTGCAAGATCTCGCATTTATTGGATTCAATAAAAGTCCCTGCCTCATGGTTTGGACAGGACACCGGAGGGTTAGGGTGTGTGGGGTTGGCTGTAGTGCAATTTTGACTCTGTGATTAAGGGCTGTGGGCCACTGTGTGTCACACTCAGAGTGTCATCATCATCATCAGTGAAGGGCTGTTTGCTGCAGCACTGTCTGTGACTGTCAGTGTGTGTCATCAGTGAAGGGTTGCAGGCTGCAGTGTGACTCTGATTAAAGGTTACTGTGTGTCACACTTAGGGGTATATTAACTAAAGTGCTGGTTTATAAATTGGAGTTGTTGCCTATAGCAACCAATTAGATTCTACTTATCATTTATCTAGCACACTGTACAAGATATAGCTGTCAGTGTTTAGGCAAACCATAATTATAAAAAAAAAATAAAAGGTGTGTGAACTGTCAGGAGCCACCAGTCAATCAGAGGTCGCTAATTGTAGAGCGGCCGCTAATTGGCTCCAGCTCCTGAAAGTTCCATCATGGGCTGGTCAGTGAGTCAGAAGCCGGAGCCAATCAGCAAAATAGAACACGATCAGTATCACCATCAGATGAAAATAGACAGTCCAATGCGCTGGTTAGTAAATCTGTGTGTTTTAGTGTAAAAATTTCACGTGAAACCCAGCGCTGCTCAGTGTATTTTTTCTCGCTCAATGACTATTCTCATTAATTTTACCCCTTATCATAATCTCCTCTCCAGGAGAAGCCTGGAGGGTAAATTCAGGTGGCAGCTGTTAGGGGCAGGGAAGAACAAGTCGTGTCTTTAGGCCCGCCTTCTCACAGTAAAATGCCATGAATCGCACTTATGTGGAGAGGATGCAGGGCCAAAAGTAGGTGATTATCATAGAATCTCATCATATTGGCTCAGCCACCTTGCCACGGACTGTGATTATGGGCATTAATCTGCCCATCCTGCTCGTCTCACTAGGAAGTGAGCGTGATGCCGGAGGATTGCCTGCTCTTCTGGGAGCCTGTTGTACTCTTGAAAAAATTGGGAGTCTCCCACAGGTTCCAAGAGAATAGTTAAATTTGAATAATAATAATGATAATAGTAATACTAATAATAATAATAATAATAATAATAGTAATAATAATAATAACTATAATAAAAATAATAATGTGTGCTTTCCCTGAGTAGTGTCTAATTAGATCTAGAGGAATATCAATTTCCTAATGAAGTTTAGATAAGATTTCGTAACACCATAAGTACATGTAGCCATGTTCCTCTGTGAGTAATAGCATTAAAACTGATCTTGTAACATAAATACACAGGGTTATCCTGAACAGCAGCTTCTCAATGCACAATAATGTCTTCATTAAACTGTTTTAACCGTAATCTTAAGGGCACGAAATAGGGGGAAATGTCACAAATATTGCACATGCAAGTGTAAGCAAATGTTTAAGAACATTCTTATGGTTACACTATTTAAATATCATTCTAATCTTGCTTATAATTACCGTATAAAATGATCAGTCAAAATGACAAACATGAAATGTACTCAGGAAAGGAACAATACCTACAGACAAGAACATCAATGAATAAAATATATATGTCTAAAATAGGAGCTTAGGTGTCTTATAAATTAGGCAGTATTGAATTATTCTTTCTGACACCTGGAATACTATTTCCACTGTCACTGGTAGCAAAAATAATATTTCATAATTTTATCACATATAGCGCTCTCTGATATAAAACGTCTGGCACGGAAGACACTTTCTGAATAATCTTTTCAAAGTTGGTGTTCTTCTACAGTTACACAGGATTCGGCGCTGGCTGTCATAATTCTAAAATGGACACTCTCGCTGTCAGGCGAGATAGACGTTCCTAGCAGAAAGATGTATCATGTCTATTTAGAAACGCACCACGCTGATCTTTACGCAACCCAATAGTAGTCAAACAGAGATGGAGTGCCCTTAATCAGCATTCCTCCATATCTCCCCTGAGTTTCTCTTTTCTGGAAGACGGCATCTAAAATCATCCAATTACTCTGCAGTAATCACGCGTATGGAATAATAGTAACAGAAATTGGAGCAGATAAGTACCATTTATCACAATCAGGCTAGCTACTTAACTAGATGACTTTAATTTTTATTTTTTTTAAACCTAACTCGCTATACAGCTTAGTATTGCCTACTTTTTTTTTTTAATTCATTACTCTATACTGTATTATCTAAGTGTGAATTGCATTGGCTACAACATGTCAGTTTTGTAATTGGATTTTATTTTTTTAAATCCTATAAAAAAGTCATACACTAAGAAAAGAAGAAAGGTGAAATAAACAGCTCAACTAATATTTTCAAAGGGTGATTCTTTCTAAGGTCAAGGCTTTGTTGCTGTGATTTTGGAAATTCAGGTTAGCTCATATTACAATACAGTATATGGCAAAAAGGATCCATACCTTCCAGTTTAAATGACCAATTTCTGTAACCAAATAACACAAAAGTTAATTTAAATGGAGATACAGTTTAATACATTAATTACTGATTAATTACTGTTTGGATTCTGTGTTTTAAAAAATAACAATTGAAATGCATGCAGTTTAAAATCAAATACTTATATTATTAATGATGTATATTGTAGATTTAGTTATAATTATTTCTTATTTAAACTGATTAATAATATATTGTATAATAGATTAAATAATTAAGTGGCTTTTGACATTCTAGCCTTTAACCCATTTTGTAATTTTGCTCTCCTGTAAAAGATGAACAAAGTCACTTAGGTAGGAGTTAGGGAAGACAGGGATAAGAGATAGGGGGATGTTGTACTTATGGTTTGTAAGAATTCCTTCCAGTAGAACGTAAAAATGTATTCATACCTCCCAAATCACTGATTGAATACGGCCCTTAGGGGTAAATTTACTAAAGGTTAATTTTAATTGATTTAAATCGATCAATATCAATGTTGTGTTTCGGAACTATATAACACATTTACTATCACAATTTACCCCTTAAAGCTTTCCCCTGCTGCTCTGATCATGCGCACAGCCACAGGGTTCATAGTGCAGGGGCGGTAAAGGTTATCCGATCAGATTCCTCTACGCAACCCTAGACCTCCTTCCCATAGGAAGGAGCGGGGCTCCAGGATACAACACCATCTGAAGATGGCGCTGGTTCCCGCAGGACAACCCCTAATGGGCTTGTTACACATGAGTTACCGCATTTGTAACGGGCCCATAATGGATGATGAAATGGGTCCCAAGGCTTGGTATGCCCCTATAGTGAACTAGTGCTCAACAAAATCTGATTTTGTTTGATTTAATTGTAAATTCTGTAATTCCACTGCGTTAGTGTGATCTAGGGAAACATAATAAATATATTTAAAGAAAGTACTCCACCATTAGAGTAAAGGGTCTTCCAGGCAGAGTTGTTTCTTCCCATTACCTTAACATCAGATCTGCTCTGTGTATAAGATTGTGTGTCACAGTCAACCTATTGCTGCACCCAAGTACAACGAACACAAGCAAAGTTGTTATTTATGACTACATTGCATTCTACTGGCACTGGGTTATATAACTCTCCTCCAATGAAAATACGGTACTTGCCATCTCCTGTAAGCCATTGATCGCTAGCTGTGGGAAAAAAAAAGTGCTTTTGTATCTACATAAATATCATACAAGAGAGTTGAATATGGCCTCTAGTAAAAGGCTATCGCCTTGACGTCAAGTTGCACATTTGTTTAAAATGAAGAAAGATAGCAAGACGAGTAATATAAACAGTATCATTAGTTCTAAGGGACCAACTTCTCTTCACTTATGCAGAGCTTTAATAATCTACTACACAAAGCACCATATAATGTGCTGCAAGTTTGGACACTGAAGGCAAAAAAAACCCACAGAAAACCTTTGGCTATATTTATGATCACAATATAACGTCTGAAGGAAACTCTGCATCGGTTTTATAGCAACTTTAGATACAGTATGGCCAAGGTTTCAGAAACAGGTTCCTGAATTTAATAAGCATCATTTAATGTTTTGGCGACCTGCTAGCTGCAAGTTGGATTGTGGGTAATTATGAAGTGTAGAGGGGGAGGGAGGTTGCTGTTACATGTGAGTAAATTGCTAGTTACAGATCAAGCCATGTGTAGCAGGGGAGGGTCAGGTTTGGGTCTTTTGAAAAGAAAATTGTAATGACTTAACTGATCGCATGGAATCTGATTGCGGAAGCGGAAATGCGGATGGATCTTGCGGATTTCAGCAGGTACTGCGTATGCGCCGCAGGAAAATGGCGGCTGCACATGGGATGGGGCGCCTATATCAGACAGGTCCAATGCACCCAGCATGGTGCTGGTGTAAGCCCTATTACCCAAGATGATGGCTGCAGCTGCACTGTACAAATAGTGGGTTGGATAGGCTTCCACATTGTAGACACTTGGATCTTTGGCTTACGAGGGTGGATTTTTCCATTAGCATAAGGAAGCAAATAGCCAGCTGTGGCAGAACGTAAGAGGTGCTGTACATGTGAACCTGGCCCATAATGATTTATAGTACCTATTGGTTATATTCATTTACAGTCCATGCTATCTATCAACTTTCTTCACCTTTGTATTTCTGTTAGATGTTTATAAGCATTATTTTTTTAAACTTTTTATGATCAGGATTATTATTTTTTTACTTATATCTTTAGTACTGTAGTTTTACAAATAACCTTTACTTATTAGATCATCTTGGTCCAGTGCCTGTTTAATATGCCCTGTCTCCAGTGTACAATGCTATTTATTCTCCATCTATCCATACAATGTCATATTTAATCCACACAAATTCCAGGCTGCCACCATGTTTAACCTGAACAAAGAGTAGATTTATTTGCAGACCCTCTTCCATCTCTCACGGTTCCCTGGACACCTCTCTGTATGAACCCTAATTACTCACTAGATAGGAGAAGGTAAGTGAATCACATTTACAGCTATTACCGAACACCACAAATCTACTATCAATTTATCAAGCATCAGTGTACTTAGCGACTAAGGGCTCATACGCACGGGTGTTTGGAAAACAGAGCTTGTTAAAAGTGTAGACAGAGCATTGTAGTGTAGTTTGTCCTCACTTCAGCATAGCATTGATTAAACCATTTCAAAGCTTCCCTGCGGCTTAGAATACTATGTACTTACTGAGTGCTCCCATTGGACTCCGCTGGATCTTTCCAAGTGTTAATGATATTTGGGCTAGTGGTCAGCTTGCTGTCTCCCAACCCGAAGGTGATCAGTTCAGTTCCTGATCAAGGAGTTTGTGTGTCCTCACTGTGTTTGCGTGGGTTTTCTCTGGGTACTCCCACAATCCAACAACATACTGACAGGTTAATTGGCTTTTGAAAATAAATTAACCCTAGTGTGTATGTGTGTAAATGCCGGAGGGAATATAGATTGTAAGCTCCACTGGGGCAGGGAATGATATGAATGACTGATATATTCTCTGTAAAGCGATTTGGAATATGTGTGCACTATGTAGGTAACTGTTGATGATAATAAAACATAGCTAAGACTTGCGCAAAAGGCTGTGTGTACAGTATAGTACTGAACAGTACAGGATGTGTACAGTACATTTGCTTACATTATTCTTTACTTTTAGCATTACAGAGCATTGACCAGTCTATTCTAATGGAAGTGATGCATCAATACCTTGTATCAGCATCTGGCTCCTGGCATAGGCTCCTCCCCTTACCCTTACTATTCCTGATATTTCCCACTTCTTAGTCTATGCTCTTACAAATATAATTAATATTAGAACAACACACAAGTATACATAATTCTCTGTATTAAACTACACACAACAGAGCACATCCTGCAGGGGATTCAAACATATAGTCAGACATTTGGTATTTGGATGGTTCTGTTAGGTAAAGCTGGCACTTCATTGGTGTCGATATCACACAAAGAAAAGGGAAGGTATTTTAGAAATTGACCAAGCCCTACAGGATTAGATAGTGTTCACTGTAGGAATTGTTTAGGGCAGGGGTGCTGAACACAGACGACACATCTGTGCACACCAAAGCACTGGTGCCACCATAAGTGAAGCAGGGAGAGCACGCGCTGAGACAATCAGGTGTGGTCTCACTTAGAAGGGGCGTGACAACACAATAGTACCCCAAATTCAAATGATGCCACACAGTAGTGCTCCTTCGTCACATTGCACCGCACAGTAGTGTCCCTTATTCACATTACACTGCACAGTCGTGTCCCTAATTCACATTACACCGCACAGTCGTGTCCCTTATTCACATTACACCACACACTTGTGTCCCTTATTCACATTATGTCACACAGTAGTGTCCCTTCTTCATGTAATTTCACACAGTAGTGCTGCTTATCCACATTACAGCACACAACCACACAATAATACCCCCAATTCAAATGATACCACACAGTAGTGCTCCTTCATCACATTACACCGCACAGTCGTTTCCTTTATTCACATTATGCGGTCTTGAAGCAGTGTCACAAGCACCAATAGTATAGTCAAGGTGCGGTTACAAAATTCACACACGTGCAGTCGTGCGCACACAGAAAAAAATATACAAAAGACACAATTTATTTTTTCAGGTCCAGAACTTGGGCCCAGAGCACAGATTGATGACGACTGGAGTCGGGCATCACTAGGTTGCATTGCTGTATCTTGTGCGGCTAAGCCTAACACACACACACAAAATAAATAAACAAAAGACACTATTTTATTTTTTTGGGGGGGTCCAGAACTTGGGTCCAGAGCACAGATTGATGATGACTGGAGTTGGGTAGCAATAGGTTGCGTTGCTGTATCTTGTGCGGCTATGTCTAACACGCACACACAGAAAAAAAATAAAAAGACAATATATTATTATTTTTTTTCGGGTCCAGAACTTGGCCCAGGCAGACGCAACAGACAGCACAGCATCAGCCCCGATGGATCAGCACCAGCCCAGATGGACGCAGCAGACAGCACAGCACCAGCCCAGATGGACACAGCAGACAGCACAGCAGTGACAGCACCAGATGGATCAGTAGTGCACCAGCCCAGGACACAGCAGACAGCACAGCACCAGCACAGGTAAGTAGTACTACCTCTTCCAGCCATACACTACCCACCCTCCCTGTTCAGTTTCTTCAGCCAGAGTGAAATGGCGGCCGCCACGTGGTCCCTTATATACATAGAGACGAAAGCTCGCAAGCCGCGAGATTTCGTCTCTATGGTTTGCCTTGGTTTGAGATCCGGGGCCGGCGGGGGAACCGAACGCACGTTTGGTTCTCGCCCCGGATCTCAAAATTTGTTTGGGTTCGGATCTCTGAGATCCAAACCCACTCATCTCTGATGTTAAGGAACTTACATTTAGTGCACAGTTAATATGTGTCAGCTAGGCATAATATTTGGCGTCTTTATGATGAGATATCTAGGAAAAAAACAGTATGGGCAAATTTTTTTTTAATTTGGTTGCAAAGATGTAGAGGTATGGTTGGAGATTATGCAACAGACTCGGCCTACTGCGAAAGCTACTGTCAGACGTAAGCAGCCCTTTGTGGCCCAACCAGGGTTTAACACTGTAAGAAAAGCCAAATACTATGCGTTTAAAAACGCACAATGTAACAGAGGGGCAAGCTGTTGCTATAGACACGTCTGTATGCTTTGCGGGAGATGCACAATGGCATGGTCATATTCAGATGGATAATCTGTACGTGCCATGGGGCTGGGGCACGTTTAGTGCAACCGATGGTTGAGTCTGAAGATGCACCAAATGGTATTTGAGCATCTAAGGACTCTGACCGTGGGCGTCTCCATCCTAGCACATTTGGAAGCAGGGAGGGGCTTTGTAGGGGCATAGCAAAAAGTCGCAGACTCAACTACGGCAAAAGACACAAACACGAAAAGACACGACTGCGTCTGACTCAGAATGAGGCCCATTGTCCTTTAACAGTGAACAGTGAACCAAGCAGATAATTAAAAATATGTTTACTGCTCAGCATACAAGTAGTAGTTAAAAAAAAAATCGCAGCTCCCTGATTACTATCTGGAACCATGGTGGGACCAGGCAATTAGCAAATAAAACTCGGTGTTCTGGAATCTTAAATATCCCAAATGCCATTCCCAAAACTTTGCAATAATTGCACTATAATGTCCAGATCCCTGTTGGATCAATGAAAACTAGCGGGGGGATCCTTACAATTGTGCAAAGTGTTTTTACTGCTGTGCTTAGCCTAATTAATTGCCAACAAACACACACACACACACACACACACACACACACACAGACACATACATACATACACACAGACACATACATACATACATACATACATACATACATACATACATACACACAAACACCTCTCTAGAATTGGCCTGAGCATGCTGAGGATATAAAAGACGATGTAGTGAAAATAAAATGTCAGTCCTGTTTATTCACAAATTGTTCCATATATCCTCCCTGGAGGTGAAACAGTCTAATTAGATTGTTCTTTAGCTAAAAAAAAATGATTGCACAGCTTTGCTGGTTTAGAGAAAATTGTGTGAAGCCAGTTTCCAAACACTTTTGAAACAGACAGAATGAACCTTAGATGTAACTTGAGGCAGTTTCAGAATTCTGCACTAATCTACATAATAGCGGACTTTTTCAGAGTCCTGTTGTCATGATTGCCTCTGAGTTGCTGGAGGACTGCGGGGTTACCTCCAGGCTACTGGAAACTTTCTCTAATGAAGTGCTGGAAATGTGAGCTGAGATACCAAGACAGTTCTCTCTCATTGTTTCTCACTTCAATGCACATTTTAATAAGCATCCGAATAAAACACCAAAGCTACTCTGAAGCTACAGACTAGACTGCTACTCTACTTGTTAAAAGGAAAATAAATCTCAATTACTGTAAATTCAGTTTAGCAAGCAGCAGTATCTACTGGGATGTGTGCTGAAAATCATTACAATCTATGGGCCTGATCCATTACGGATCACTACTGCAACAGTATACGCAGATCGGCCGCAAGCGTATGCACCGCAGTGAGCGTGCGTGAGTTGGCATTGCAATCGCACTGCGATCACCTACGCTGATACAAAGCATCGCAGATCAAGGGATGACACGTCAGCGTTTGTGGGTGGTGGCAGGGGAGTGGTAGGAGAAACGCAGACGAGCTTGTCCGTTTGAACGCCGTTACTGAGCACGCATAAATTAGCCACTGCGACGGCATACGCAGGTTGTGTACTCACTGTGGGTCTAATTCAGACCCGCTCGTGAGCGCTGAGCACTCGCAAGCGGGTCGATGGTGCCCTAATGCGCCTGCGCACGACGGATGGAGCTCCGTTGTGCGCGTGCGCGAGACCCGCATAGCGACAGCCAAGCTGTCGCTATGGGTCTCGCACCAAAGGGGGCGTGATGTCGATGGTGAGTGACAGCACGCCCCCTTTGGTGGGTGTGCCGGGGGCGTTGCAGCCCAGATGGAGGCGTTCCCATGGGAACGCCTACCGCCTGGGTCCGGCCCCACTGACATCACTAGTGATGTCAGTGGGAGTGCTTTTGGCTCTGATAGAGCCAAAAGCACTTCTGGGCTTGCGGCAGCAAGACCCTACCGCAGGGTCTCGTCGCAAGCCCGATGGTCGCAATGGTCATGACCATCGCGACCATCTTTTTGCTCACCCACAGCTATGTGAGCGGCCAGGAGGCCGCTCCATTTTTAGGTAGGAGGGCCCTAATTCAGAGCGAGCACTCTGGTCAGAGCGTCCGGCTCTGAATCAGGCCCTGTGTGCGATGAGGTTAGCAATTTCTGAGTAAGGTCAGACCTGTTGTAATTGTGCGTGAGGGGCCGATGTTACTCGATGTTCCCATATACGCAGGACAGCAAAGTATTACCAATGTGAGATAGCGGTAGTGGGCGTCTCTATACTGGCTGTGCGACGGCTTTGCGAATGCAGTTATTAGCATATTTTTGCAGCAGACTTACGTGCGTAATCGCAGTCACGATCGCAATAGCGGTCTGTAGTGACTCGTGCCCTATGTCGTTTGTGCATGTGCGTTTAGAACCATACGGAGCTAGAGAGGGTGGCATGAGATTGTCAACCCCGACTCGTACTTCAACCTTTCTGGCGGTATACGTACCACCTGCCAATCGCTGTCCACTGCAATCTGCACTTTGTACTTCCTCATCTCCTAGCCTATTGCTGTCAGAGCATCATTCAACGATTTATTAATTTATTTTTGAAAGTTGGAGTATACTTCCTCTTCTAGAGCAGAGCGTTTTGGGTTGAGAGAGATGACATATAGCCTCGATCTCAGATCCGAACTGATTCAGATGTTTAATGATTGGCGCATGCGTGGGATCTGTACTGCGCATGTGCCGACCACTGACTGTGATGGCGATCCTACATCTCGAGGCACAGGCATCGGATCTGAGATGCTGCTTGGAGGTGTCTTTTCCCTTCAGGCGCCCCCTGCAGCATTAGCATACATGCACACAGCAGCTGCATCCAAAGACATGGCAACTGTGTGCACATGTGTACAACTCTGAATCAGGTAATTGGTCGACCTAATTCACAATTCACTTATTCAATCATTGAACATATTTGACCCCAAATATTTAATTTCTGTTCATCAAAATCAGGGTTTATTGTATCAATTTAATATGAATCTGTATCCTTTGAGGTGTTATCGCGATAATACAGTACTTCCTAAGCACCTGCAATTTGTGATCATTACAGTAGCTGCAGCTCTCCCTCTGTATATAAAGAAGTTCTCTGGAGGTTCAGTAAAAATTTCAACCCATTTCTGACGCATTTCAATTGCAACAATCTTTCTATTGTGGAAGTACTGTAGATCAATCCTCCTCATCTAGGAGGCAGTGGCGTAACTAAGGGGGGTTGGGTAGAGCAGGGCGTGTGCCCTGGGTGCCGCCGGCCACGGTACCGACCCACCCTAGTTAGGCAGTGTAGCGCCGACCGCACTGTGGACCTAATTCAGACCCGCTCACGAGCACTGAGCGCTCGCAAGCGGGTCGATGTTAGCCCAGTGCACATGCGCACGACGGACCCAGCTCCGTCGTGCGCATGCGTGAGACCCGGATAGCGACGGCCAAGCCGTTGCTACGGGTCTCACTACAAAGGGGGCGTGCTGTCGATGGTGCGTGACAGCACGCCCCCTTTGGTGGGCATGCCGGGGCCATTGCTGCCCAGATGGAGGCGTTCCCATGGGAACGCCTACCATCTGGGGCCGGCCCCACTGACATCACGAGTGATGTCAGTGGGAGTGCTCTCGGCTCTGATAGAGCCGAAAGCACTCCAGGGCTTGCGGCAACGAGACCCTACCACAAGGGTCTCGTCGCAAGCCCGATGGTCGCGATGGTCTTGACCATCGCGACCATCTTCCTGGCCGCTCGCTATAGCTGTGGGTGGTCACCCACAGCTATACGAGCGGCCAGGAGGCCGCTCTAAAATTAAGAAGGACGGCCCTGATTCAGAGCGAGCACTCTGTCAGAGCGTCCGGCTCTGAATCAGGGCCTGTGTGCGGTCAGTGCTACACATTTACAAAGGACCAGCGCTAGGCTTCCCTGTGCCCAGCGCCGGTCCTTTGCTGCACAGCCGAGTCCTTCCCTCCCCCTGAGCGCTTACCCAATAGTGCCAGGAGGAGGGTGGGAGGAGGGCGGTCTCAGGCTGTGCAGTAACACACACATCGCCGCCAGTGCGGCAGCGATGTGTGTGTTAACCAGCAGCCAATGAGAGTCAGACAGACTTTCATTGGCTCCTGTGCTGCACACACATAACTGCCGCGCGGCAGCGAAGTTTGTGTTAACCTGCAGCCAATGAGAGTCAGACAGACTCTCATTGACTGCTGAGCTCCCACTGCAAGAGCCGGCTCCTGCAGTGGGTAATGGGAGAGACGTCATGGTGTCATGACGTCTCTCCCATAATGCAGAGCGCGCCAGCCCGGCAGGACTGACGTGTGATGCCAGGAGCAGTGGCTGGAGCCTGAGCGTGGATTCAGGTAAGTGTATTTTTTTTATTTTTTTACTTGTGTTGTGTGCCTGCACATTGGGGGGGGGCACCATTACAGGGGGGACCACTACTGGGGGCACCATTACAGGGGGGTCCACTACTGGGGGCACCAATACGGGGGGAGCACTACTGGGGGCACCATTACTGGGGGAGACCATTACTGGGGGCACCATTACTGGGGGGACCACTACTGGGGGCACCATTACCGAGAGGGACCACTACTGGGGGTGGGGCACTACTGAGGACTACAACTGGGGGGGACTACTATTGGGGGCACTGCATCGGGAGGGGGGGAAATACTACTGGGGCACTATATAAGGGGCTTACTACTGGGGGGCTACTAGTGGGGGCACTAAATAGGGAGGAAAACTACAGGGGGCACTGTATAAGGGGCACTGGATAGGGGGGATCACTGCTGGGGGCCTGCATAAGGGGGACCACTACTGGGGGCACTGCATAAGGGGGGACTACCGGGGGCACTATATAAAGGAGCACTGCATAATGGGGACCACTACTGGGGGCACTTCATAGGGGGGGGCACTGCATAAGGGAGACCACTACTGGGGTACTGAATAAGGGGAACTAATGAGGGTCTGTATAAGGGGGACCACTACTGGGGGCATTGCATTCTGGGGGTACTGTATAAGGGGAACTAATTGGGAGCTGCATAAGGGGGACCACTACTGCAGGTACTGTATAAGGGGCACTACTATGGGCCTGCATAAGAGGGACCACAACTGGGGGCATTGCATACTGTCCAGAGTGACATGCCCCATTTTTAAGTGGCCACGCCCATTTTTTCACCGCGTGCGCCTTCGGTGCGCATACATGGGGGGGGCTCCATTTTTACATTTGCCCTGGGCTCCAAATACCCTAGTTACGCCACTGATAGGAGGAGAGCTGCGGAGAACGGGTAACTGATAGATGATTC
The DNA here is from genome assembly GCA_031769625.1 of Taudactylus pleione. Taxonomy (NCBI): domain Eukaryota; kingdom Metazoa; phylum Chordata; class Amphibia; order Anura; family Myobatrachidae; genus Taudactylus; species Taudactylus pleione. The sequence goes on along the minus strand of JAUIMM010000314.1, from coordinate 2,169,211 downwards.
CTTTCTCTTTTATCCAGTAGGCAGACGGACATAAACTGTGTGTATCCACGATGTGGCAATGATACAGTTTGCTTTAATTACTTGTTTATTATGTAAGTGCATTTGTACTAAAGTAGAAAAAGATACATTTAAGGAGGTATTATGCCAAGTGTTTTCTCCATTGTAACTTCTATGCTTTATACTGGAAAATACATCAAAGTGTAGAATGAGGGTTGTACAGAATACCTTTTAAAAATTACAGTCCAGTAAGGAATAGTACAGGCGCACGCAACACTATATATCTCTCTTTTTGTTTCTTGTTTATTTGACTGGATATCTTAAGAATAAATAAAATAAATAAGAAAGAAGTTAGAGAAAGAAGACTTTGGGCCGTATTCAATTTGGAGCGCCGATGACGTCATTTTCGCCTATTTCAATTATCCCCGTATTCAATTTCAAAGACTTTTGGAAGGTTCGAAAAGTCTTTGAAAAAAAAACGGGGATAACTTTTCACCACTGAAATAGGTGGCAAAAAAAAGTGCAGAATTGGGGTTTAGGGGTGCAGCCTTAAAAAAAATAGCCTGCACCCCGGGAATGTCATTTAAAAATAAACTGTGTCAAAAAAAGTAAAAAAAAAAAAAAATTGGGACACATCAAAAAATTAGCTTTAATTTTGGGGGCTATAAAAAAAAATTGGGAACACACTTCTAAAATAGCCTAATTAAATTCAGAGAGCTCCCCAAGTATGCTGCAGGTGTTTTCTTCATTGCAGGAGTAGCGGCAGGTACATTTTTGCAGAATTTGTAAAAATCATTTTAGGGACTTAAAAAAATGCTTACCCCCATTTTCATGTACCCCAAATTTGATAGATTTTTTTTTTTTGTAAAAATAACTATTGCTAAGTGCTATTCTTCACCTCTTCTTCATAGCCACAAATATGCACCTGCCACGGCTATTAGAAACCCCAACTTCCTCCAGCAGGTAAAATGGGGGTACCCATAGTGATCCCCCATATCAGGACATCTTTAGGGGGGTCCCTGGATTATTTCCCGAAAATTCCTGTTTTATTGGCAATACTTACCTTTCCGCCGGCTCCCGTTTTCGTTGATTTCTAATTGAATACGGGGATAAAGCGGGCACGCGCCCGATACTTTATCCCCGGAAAACCTGCGATGTGGAGTGAAAAGTACAGCACGGACTTTTCGCTCTCAAATAGAATATGGCCCTTTTTTTACAAAGATTTCTAAAAAGGGAAAATTGATGTGTTGCCCATAGCAACCAATCATATGTTCCCCATAGCAACCAGCTATCATATCTCTATTGCATTCTATAAAATGATAGACAGAATCTGTTTAATCGCTATGGGCAACGCCACCACTTGTCTGCTTTAGAAGCTTAAGTACTGTAAATCCTACCCTTTTTGTAATATAGTAAGAAATATAAAACCACTTAGCGAAAAAAAGTAAAGTGATAGATTATGCTATTGCGTTACTGCTGGGCACATCCGGTTTATCCTCTGCTCATATGCAGTTATAGGAAGCCTGGGAGTGAAATGGTAGACTATGAGCTACAATGAGCTAATTACCATAGGCCATGCCCCCTAAATGATGCAATTTGGGAGCATGCCTGTATGGCACGCTTCTCGTTTAATGTCTGGCTGGGGGCGAGCCCAGCACTCCTTCAGTAGCTGGGCTGCCACCAGCCCTCTACCTGCACTGAATGGATGCAGCGCACATCTGAAAATGAGGCGTGACCTAATTACTGTAGGCCATGCCCCCTAAATGACGCCCCCTAAATTACTCTATTTGGGGCATAACCGTATGGCATGCCTCCCATTTAACATCAGGCTGGGGGCGAGCCCAACACTCCTTCAGTAGCTGGGCTGCCCCCAGCCCTCTCCCTGCACTGAATGGATGCCGCGCATCCATTCCTCTTCTCCGGGGTCCCAACCTCCCGACCACCCACGGTAAACTTCGGCCCGCGGGTGGAACAAATGGGCAGTGGCCAAACAACGGTACTGTCCCTCTGAAATTGGGTTGGTTGGGAGTGGTGCTTCCTCTATGGGGTGACGCCCCTGATCAGCGGCACTGATCGAACATTCCCTGAGCCGGCCCTGTGTAAAGGGGGTGTTAGCTCTGAAAAAGCTTGGCAAATAGGAAGATATTGCTGTTGCCATAGAAGCTTATGGGAATGGTTGGGTTCTACAGGTTCTTAATTAATACAGGAGATATCTATAATACAGTATGTTTCTCATTTTTAAAAATTGGAATGGAAGTTTTAAATGTGGCAGTTCTAAAAAAAATGCACTTCTATGTGTAGTTTTGCCTTTAGTATATTTCACAAACTGCATGTAACACCAACAAAGTATAAATTTCTCTGTAAAGGGTGCTGGATCTTATATTTTTATTTGTATGCGGAGTGGAAGATGTGGGGGGGGATGCAAGGGCGATTGATGAATTAGAAAAAGGAGCAATGTAGGGTGAAAGCTGTTGTGAGAAGAAAAAGGGTTCTACATCACACTACAGTACTGTACATCACATTGCCAATAGAGATTATCCTTTCAACATCCTTTGGTTCTCAAGAAAACATCTCAGCCTTTAAAACAAAATGTTATGCGGACAAATTCATACTTATCTACTTTTTTTCTGATCTCCCCTCCAGAAGATCCCAGAAGGGAAGTCCAAGTGGCCTCCACTGCTCGTTGCTGTAAATCATGTCATCACGCCTCTCCCCAGCCTTTTCACTAGGCAAGTGGACAGATGGTTGGAGGGTGCTCTTTTCTCTTCCCAAGATTCCAGAAGTCTCCCGGGTGTTCCTGTAAAATAGGTACAATAAGCATGGACAAAATACTAAGCTCTTTCCTAAAAATTTACTGCATTGAAACTCAGATCCGGGGGCGTGGCCACAGAGAGCATGAGTTAACACACGTCTTGGTGTGCTCTCCGGACCCATATATCCGGCTGTACAATCCTGACGGCTCCCCCGGGATCCCATAGCGGTGTCTGGCTGGCGGAGGATACAGTGGCCGTGGTGAGCAGCTTGGTTGAGGCTGCAGGGGCTGTCTTACCCAGCAAAAAGAAATAGAAGGAGACGGGGCCTGCTCACGTGTCATGCCGGCGCCATCTTCCCTGCATGTGCAGAGTCCCGGCGGCTGCTGGTATCTGGCTGGAAGCGCTCCTTCCCGGCGGCTAGCGGCAGAGCAGTGCTCCATCAAGTGGTCACCCTGAAGTGGCAGATGGTGAGAATAACCCCATCTGTTCTTTAAAGTGGCCCCAGTCCTGGTGCTTCTACTGCAGTGCAGTGCTATAGTACATGCACAGAGTTATACAGGCGGGACCAGCCTCTTCCTCACCATACCTCCTGACACTGCTAGTATTGCTATAGTTCTCATCTGTATCATATATATATATAAAAAGAGGGACGCTTTCTACATACTCCTCTACACTACTATTTCTCAGCTCTATACAGTAATATACGACCAGATCCTCTCATATACACTCTCATGATGGGGAAAAATTCTGCTGCTGCGGCAAAGTTGGAGAAATACTCCAGAGTTCCTCCTGCTCAATCCACTTCTACTGCACGGGGAGATAATTTCCCTCCTACATCTCCAGCAGAGTTGGCACCTCGGTTGAGCCATCAGACGCTGCACTTCAACGCGTTCTTGAGGCAGTGACAGCTTGTGAGACTAGGTTGTAAGAAAAAATTGGAAAGGTGCAGTCAGATCTATCAATTATACACCATGACCTGCAGTGTGTGCGTGAGAGAGTTGGCGAAGTGGAAACCTGCACTTCAACCCTGGAGGGTATACAATCGGGAAGCCGGCTGACTTAATACCGACAGCCGGCTTCCCAACTGTCATATCCCGGCGAGGGATGAAATGCCAGGCATCTAGATGTAGACGCCTGACATTTCCCTGATGCCAGGAGACCGGTGCCCGGCATCCCGATCGGAGGGATGCTGGGTGTCGCAAGCGGACAACCGCGGGGGGGGTGGGTTAGGCACCCCCGGGGGGGACTTAGGGTTAGGCACGCCCCCCGGGGGACTTAGGTTTAGGCAGCGGGGAAGGGGGAGGTTAGGGTTAGGCACTTAGAGGGGGGATTAGGGTTAGGCACTTGGGGGGAGGTTAGGGTTAGGCACCCCTATGGAGGGTTAGGGGGTTAGGTTAGGTAAGTTAGTACTTACCTATCCATGATCGGGATTTCCAGCACTGTCGGGCTTCTGCTGCTGAGAACTTTGCTGTTGTCGGCCAGAAGCTTCCGGGAATTGCACCGGAACTGATTCATACCGATTCCCCCTGGAGGATAAGATAGCACCTTTAGGTTCCGAGTCGATTCTATGGATTCACAGCTTCTTTCCATACAGAGGAAAATGTCTGACATGGAGGGTCGCTTGAGGTGCAACAATGTCTGATTCGTGGGGCTACCTGAAAAATTCCTGGAAAAATGGCTGTCTGACATGTTTGGTTCTACTTCTTTCTCATCATATTTTACAATTGAGAGAGCTCACAGGGTGCCTTCTAGACCCTTGCCGCCTGGGGCGCCACCGCGTACTCTAATAGCAAAGTTCCTGCATTATCGTGACCGGGACTCTGTCCTTAAACTGGCCTGCACTAGTGGTCCATTACAATGGAACGGGACTCGTGTCTCAGTGTTCTTGGATTTCGCTATGGAAATACAAAAGGACAGGGCCCAATTTCTCCCAATCAAGAGGCGCCTACGGGACCTCAATATTTCATATGCCATGTTATACCCATCTAAACTCTGAGTAGTTGCTGATGGTGAAACCAAATTCTTCATGACTCCGCGGGAGGCGACGCTCTGGCTGGATCGCCGCAGACCCGCCAGGGATGCAATGGCTAATGATTGACATTATGATATCATGCGCTACATCAGTCATTTGTTGATGCACGGCTAGTGTCTATTCTTTCTATGCTATAGTATATATATAGTTTGTGTGTCAATGCTCCCAATGCTTGAATAGACAAAGTATATATATATATATATATATATATATATATATTAGGGATGAGCGGGTTCGGAATTCTGAAATTCGAATCCCCACGAGCCCCCCCGATCCGAGTCGTATACGAGTCAGGCTAGACCTTTCCCGCCTGACTCCGATCTGAAATCGAGGCATAACGTCATCATCCCGCCTTTTGGATCTCGCGGGTTTTGGATTCTATAAAAAGTCCCCGCGTTGGCGCCATTTCTCACTCCGGCTGTGGACAGTGAAGAGGGAGTGTGGGAGCTAGGGCTGGCTTGGCTGTGTTGTGCTGCTGTTGTACACAGGGGCTGTGACCACTCAGTCCATAGAGGCTGACTGGGCTGTGTTGTGCTGCTGTTGTCCATAGGGGCTGGCTGGGCTGTGTTGTGCTGCTCATAGGGGCTGGCTGGGCTGTGTTGTGCAGTCAGTTGTCCATAGGGGCTGTGTCCACTCCAAAGTCTATAGGGGCTGGCTGGACTGTGTTGTGCAGTGTCCCATAAAGGCTGTAGTCCTAGACGGGTGCTGTAGTGTTGTCCAGGGGGTGATCTGTGCATCAGGGGTGCTCCCCCAAAGTGCACTCCAAAAAAAATTCTTATTTTTTTTCTGTGTTTGTGAATTGTGTGTGCAGTAGCCGCACGTGCATCAACAAAGTAGCACCAAGCGTGTGCCTGTGTCATAAATCAAGGGCCGGCTTGCTTGTCCGTTAAAGGGTGCTGTAACCCCCCAAGTGAACTCCAAAAAAAATAAAAACATTTTTTTTTCTGTTTGTGAATTGTGTGCGCAGAAGCCGCACATGCATCAACAAAGTAACGCCAAGCGTGCACCTGTGTCATAAGTAAAGGGCTGGCTGGCTTGACCGTTAAAGGGTGGTGTAACCCCCAAAGTGCACTCCAACAAAAAAACAACATTTTCTTCTGTGTTTGTGAATTGTCTGCACTGTACGTGCATCCTCAAAGCAGCAGTGCCAAGCATGCGTCTGTCTGTTAAAGGGTGGTGTAACCCTCAAAGTGCGCTCCACAAAAAATAAAAAATTCTTCTTTTTTTTCTGTCTTTGTGAATTGTGTGCACTGTAGCTGCACGTGCATCAACAAAGGAGCAGCGCCAAGCGTGCGCCTGTGTCCCGGCTGGCTCATTTCTTAAAGGGTGGTGTAAACCATAAAGTGCACTAGTCTCCAACAAAAATCAAAAATTATTTTCTGTGTTTGTGTGCGCCTTAGCCGCACGTATATATCAATATAACATAAATGGAGGACCAAACTTTCTCCGATAAAAATAAAATAGGAAAAGATCAAGAACCACTTCCTCCTAGTGCTGAAGCTGCTGCCACTAGTCGTGACATAGATGATAACATGCCATCAACGTCGTCTGCCAAGGCCAATGCCTAATGTCATAATAGAGGGCATATACAATCCCAAATGACAAAGTTCAGGAAAATTACCTTAAAAAAAACATTTAAGTCATCTGAGGAGAAATGTAAACTTGCCAATATGCCATTTACGACACGGAGTGGCAAGGAACGGCTAAGGTCTTTCCCTATGTTCATGACTAGTGGTTCAGTTTCACATGACAATGGAAGCCCTCATCCCACTAAAAAAATCAAACGAGTTAAGCTGGCAAAAGCACAGTGAAGAACTGTGCGTTCTAAGAAGATATCACAAATCCCCAAGGAGAGTCCAAGTGTGGTGGCGGTTGCGATGCCTGACCTTCCCAGCACTGGACGGGAAGAGGTGGCTCTTTCCACCATTTGCATGCCCTCTGCAAGTGCTGAAAAGAGCACCCACAGTCCACTTGCTGATATGCAAATTGAAGATGTCACTGTTGAAGTACAACAGGATGAGGATACTGGTGTAGCTGGTGCTGAGGAGGAAGTTGGCGAGCAGGATTCTGATGGTGATGTGGTTTGTTTAAATCAGGCTCCGGGGGAGAGAGTTGTTGTCCGTGGGATGAAAAAGCCCATCACGGTCATGCCTGGGCAGAAAACCAAACATTCCACCTCTTTGGTCTGGCAATATTTTTATCCAAATCCAGACAACTACTGTCTTGCCATATGTACCATATGTAAAGGTGAAATAAGTAGAGGTAGGGACGTTAATCACCTAGGAACATCCTCCCTTATACGTCCCCTGCAGCGCATTCATAAAAAGTTACTGTCAAGTTCAGAAACTTTGGCTAAGACCTTAAGTAGTCCAGGGACACCTAAATCCCTTTGTCCTGTTGTATCCAAGCGCCTGCAAACCACACCGTCAACTCCCTCCTCGTCAATTTCCTCCTTAGTCAGGATTGGAAGTAGTCCTGCAGGCCATGTCACTGGCATGACTGACTCTCCTATCCGGGATTCCTCCGGAGGATCCTGCATTGCTACGCCTACTGCTGCCGCTGCTGCTGTTGCTGCTGCTGGGAGTCGTTCATCATCCCAGAGAGGAAGTATGAACACCACTACTTTTACTAAACAATTGACCCTCCAACAGTCCTTAGCGAGGAGGATGAAGTACGACAGCAGTCATCCTGAAGCTAAACGTATAACTGAGGCCTTGACTGCTATGTTGGTGTTAGACGTGCATCCGGTATCTGCCATTAGTGCAGGGAGATTTAGACAATTGATGGAGGTAGTGTGTCCCTAGTTCCAAATCCCGTATAGATCCCACTTCACTAGGCAGGCATTACCGAGACTGTACAGAAACGTCAGAAAAAGTGTCCTCAGTGTCCTGAAAAATGCAGTTGTACCTAATGTCCACTTAACCACGGACATGTGGACAAGTGGAACAGGGCAGACTAAGGACTATATGACTGTGAAAGCCCACTGAGTAGATGTATCACCTTATGCAGCAACAACAGCAGAGTCACCAGTAGCAGCATCTCAGAAACGCCAGCTCGTTCCAAGGCAGGCTACGCTGTGTATCACTGGTTTCGGCACACCACCGACAACCTCTTAGAGAAACTGAGGGAAATCATCGCCCAGTGGCTTACCCCACTTAGACTCTCCAGGGGATTTGTGATATCTGACAAAGCCACCAATATTGTGCGGGCATTACATCTGGGCAAATTCCAGCACGTCCCATGTTTTGTTCACACAATAAATTTGGTGGTGCAGAACTTTCTGAAAAGCGACAGGGGCGTGCAGGAGATGCTTTGGGTGGCCTGAAAAATTTCTGCCCGCTTTCACCATTCAGCAACTGCGTGCTGAAGACTGGAGTGCCAGCAAACACTCTTGAACCTGCCCCGCCATCACCTGAAGCAAGAGTTTGTGACGCGGTGGAACTCAACCCTCTATATGCTTCAGAGGATGAAGGAGCAGCAAAAGGCCATTCAAGCCTATACATCCACCTATGACATAGGCAAAGGAGAGGGTATGCACCTGACTCAAGCACAGTGGAGAATGATTTCCATGTTGTGCACAGTTCTCCAGCCCTTCGAACTTGCCACACGTGAAGTCAGTTCAGGCACTGCCAGCTTGAGTCAGGTCATTCTCCTCATCAGGCTTTTGCAGAAGCAGCTGGAGAAAGTGAAGGAGGAGCTAAGACGGAGCGATTCCGCTCGGCATGTGGGACTTGTGGATGAAGCCCTTCATTCACTTTGCCAGGATTCCAGGGTGGTCAATCTGTTAAAATCAGACCACTACATTTTGGCCACCGGGCTCGATCCTAGGTTTAAAGCCTATGTGGTGTCTCTCTTTCTGGCTGACACAAGCCTGCAGAGGTGCAACGACCTGCTGGTGAAAACACTGTCAGCTGAAGCAGAACGTGACACGTCAACAGCTCCTTCATTTTCTCCCGCAACTGGGGCTGCCAGGAAAAAACTTAGGTATCCTAAGCAACCCGCTGGCATCTGGTCCGGACTGAAGGACCTGGCAACAATTTCTGACATGTCTACTGTCACTGCATATGATACTGTAACCATTGACAGAATGGTGGAGGATTACATCGGTGACAGCATCCAAGTAGGCATGTCAGACAGTCCGTACCTGTACTGGTAGGAAAAAGAGGCAATTTGGAGGCCCCTGTACAAACTGTCTGTATTTTACCTGAGTTGCTCCCCCTCCAGTGTGTACTCCGAAAGAGTGTTTAGTGCAGCCGGTAACCTTGTCAGCGAAAGGCGTAGGAGGTTGCTTCCACAAAATGTGGAGAAGATGATGTTCATAAAAATTAATTATCAACTCTTCCAGGGAGACCAGCCTCCAGAACGTACAGGGGGAACTGTGGTGGTGGATTCCAGCGGGGACGAATTAATACTCTGTGAGGATGAGGATGTACACAACACTGAAGAGGGTGAGGAATCGGTGGATGAGGAGGATGAGGATGACATCTTGCCTCCGTAGAGCCAGTTTGTGCAGGGACAGATTAATTGCCAGCTTGTTTTGTGGGGGTCCAAACGAACCAATCATTTCAGCCACAGTCGTGTGGCAGACCCTGGCGCTGAAATGATTGGTTTGTTAAAGTGTGCATGTCCTGTGTATATAAAACATAATCCCAAGGACAATTCCATCTAGCACCTCTTTTGTTTCTTTGCATTATGTACTGTTTGGGGCCTATTTATTCAAACTGTCATCCTGTCTGCCACCGCAGTTTCACTCCTACATGGGCCACGTGTTTGTGCCGCCCACTCATGTCGCTTAGCATAGTCATCCAGCTACCTCGGTGCAACCTTTTGGACATAAAAACACTATTGCAAGGTGTGAGGTATTCAGAATAGACTGGAAATGAGTGGAAATTAAGGTTATTGAGGTTAATAACAGCATAGGAGCAGAAAAATCCACAAATTCTGTGATTTTAGCTGTTTTTATTTTTTTATTTAAAAAAAAAATACAGATCCAAAACACAAAACCCAGAACCCAAAACACGGAAGGGTGGTTTTGTCAAAACCAATCCAGATCCAAAACACGAAGAAAGATTCAGATCCAAAACCAAAACACGAAAAGTGGCCGGTGCACACCCCTAATATATATATATATATATATGTATATATATAGGTCAACTGCTGCTGATATCATATATCTACGGATATTTTTCTAATATCTGTTATTCCATATTGTCTGGGTACTATATTCATTTACACCATTTATGTGTTGAGATTTCTAATCTCTTATAGATAAATTACCAAGTGTGTTCCGCTGGTTAGGTACCGACTAATTTTATACTGGAATTTTCAAAGATGTGTGTTTATTCCCGGGGGTTAACTCCGTGTCTGGAGACCTCCATGTGCTATATTCTATTGCCGTTATATATTTAGCTCCAGTTACTTTGTTAGTAGTAAGGTAATATATTATAATTGTATTGCCTAGTTTAGTTTAATAGTGTGGGGTAGGGTGTTCAGGTACAAGGTATGCCTAGGTTGAGTTTGGTATATAGGGTGGGGGAGGTTTCAGGGGATGGGGTCATATCAGTTGGTATGGGATATTTTATTAATTTTTTGTGTGTAGTGGTTTCCTTCTGCTATTTGTGTGGTTTTGTATACACCTCCTCTGTACGTTTCCAAGGCTGTTTAAATATTTTCTAAGGTATATCAAATGACGGCATTGCCAAAGGTTAATATTCTCACTTGGAATGTGAGGGGTTTAAATGATAAAGTCAAAATATCATTAGTGTTCAGACAGGTGAAACAGTATGCTTCAGATATAGTTTGTCTGATGGAGACTCATTTGATTGGAGGGAAATTGATGTAATTGAAAAAAACGTGGATTGGCTGGACATATCATTCTACACACACTTCTGCATCCAGGGGTGTGTCCATATTAGTGTGTAAATCTGTCCAATTTTCAATGGAGCAGGTGCAGTGTGATGCCTGGGGTAGATATGTGTTCCTAACATGCAAAATTAACTCTATATCTGTACTATTATTGGCGGTATACATTCCACCACCATAGTCACATGAGGTTCTCAAAAAGGTGGCTGAATTTTTGGCCATATTCCCGGACACACCTGCCTTGTGCCTGGGGGACTTTAATAATATCCTAGACCCATTGTTAGACAGGCATAGAGTGTCTGCTCCAGGTACACAGGGGAGGGGATCTGGTTTTTCAAATATGGTCCAGGGAATGGGCTTGGTCGATGCCTGGAGGATGAGATATCCTAATGTGAGACAATATTCTTGTTTCTCCTATACACATTCATCATTTTCCAGGATAGATATGGCATTAGTTATATCAGGTTTATTGCCGAGAGTACATAATTTATGAGACTAGGGCTATATCCCACCATTCCCCATTAACAGTCAGTCTGAACATGGAGGGACAACGGGGTCAACAATTCTGGAAATGTAACCAGTTCTGGTTGTCACGCATGGGATCTTGGGCGGAATTAGAGGCCACATAGAAATAATTTTTTGAATTAAATAATGGCACTGCATCTGCTGCAATTATCTGGGATACCTTTAAGTCATTTCTAAGAGATTCTATAATACAGAAAGTTGCTAATTTAAAGTCTTCCTATAAAAAAACTGAAGTGGATCTGGAAGCTTCCTGCAAATCTTTAGAGTTAGCCTATATTTCTGACGGATCAGAAGCGAATAAAAGAGCATGGTACGATGCACAAAAATTATGGAAGGATTGCTTAATGGACAAGGCCCAATATAAAATTATTTTTAATTCGCATTTACAATATGCAACAAGTGATAGACCTGGATCATATTTAGCTAACCTGGCTCGAATAGAATAGAAGTCATCCAATACGATGGTTAAATTAGTTGGTTCAGATAATGTTGCATGTGTGCATACCCCAGAGATAGCAGAGGAATTTGCAAGGTATTATCATCAATTATACAAATCTAGGCTGGTCTATACTCAACCAGAAGTGAGAGAATTCCTGTCTGCTATTTCCCTTCCGACACTCTCTCTGGAGGCGACGGATTTGCTGGATTCTCCCTTGACATTAGAAGAAATCGAGGTGGCCTTAAACTTGTTAACCAATGGTAAAGCCCCAGGGTTAGATGGGATCCCACCTGAGTTATACAAAAAACATAATAAAATACTTGTACCCCAATTATTTGAGCTTCTTAATCAAATGTACACAAATAACACAGTACCTAAATCTATGTATGAGGCATTAATAATTATATTACCTAAGCCAGACAAAGACGCTACTAGGCCAGATTCATATAGACCTATATCACTACTCCCCACAGATATAAAAATCCTAGCAAAAGTATTGGCCTCCAGAATTAATCAGGTTATAACCCAAATGATTCATTCTGATCAGACAGGCTTTATGCCTGGTAAGTCCACGGCAGTCAATTTACGCCAATTATTCACACACAGTTAAAAACGGGAAGATGCACAAACCTCTGTTATTGTCTCATTGGATGCCGCTAAGGTGTTCGATTCAGTTGAGTGGTTGCTTCTTTGGGAAACCACGGAACGCTTTGGTATTGGCCCGGGATACATTAAGTGGGTAAAACTCTTATATATGAATCCTTTGCGAGGGTGTCAGTGAACAGTTTTGTGTCTACATAATTTTCACTTTATAGGGGAACAAGGCAAGGGTGTCCCCTGTCACCCATTTTATTTGCTATGGCTATTAAGCCTCTGGCCTGTATGATTAGAGATCAATCAAAAATGTACGGGTTTCAGCTAGGTTCAAGGATAGATAAAATTGCACTTTATGCGGATAACATACTACTCTTTATCTCGCAATATGAGATCTCTATGCCTAAGGCCCTTGAAATTATTGATTTATTTGGGAATTGCTCAGGATTATTAATTAATTGGGACAAATCCTGTATCCTTCCATTCAGGGAGTCTCATACCAATGATCCTATTATAAATTTTCCCTTACAGTGGATGGATTCATTTAAATACCTGGGAATCTGGATCTCTAATACACCCCAAAAGTATATATCACTGAACGTACAGCTACAGATTGAATATCTCAAGTCCCATGTCCCGATATGGAGTAAATTGCCACTAACTTTAACGGGCAGAGTAAATTTAGTTAAAATGGTTCTCCAACCCAAAATCCTCTACATTTTGAATCACTCCCCGGTATATATCCCTCAGAAATTTTTCAAACAAATTGATGGTCTGATGTCCTCATTACTCTGGGTTAACAAAAGAGTTAGGATTAAATTTGACACTTTAACCAGACCTCGTGATTATGGTGGTCTGGCGCTACCCCTTTTCAAATTATATTACTATGCCGCACAATTATCACATATATGGGAATGGATAAATGATAAAACGGCTGAATCCCTACCTGCCCTAATACTGGCTGAGTCTAAGACAGGTTTATCGCCATTGTGTCTACTCTTGAGTGATAATATACACATAGTTAGTATGCCCTTAATTAAGCAGGTCATCAATATTTGGAGACTTTCCTCGCGTATACTGCAGGTGGAAGGCATAGATCCAGATACTCTGCTAGCTCATGCTAATTATCTTAAGAAGCTCTCTGCCCTTCGGGTCAGAGAAACATGGTGTCAGTGGGTTGTAGTGTCCCTGGGACAGATATTTCAGGAGGGAGTCCTTTCATCAATTGCAACTTGAGTTTGATGTCCCCAATCAGTTTTTCTTTCAATATCTTCAGCTTAGACATGCTCTTAATGCCCAATTCTCTGAAGCTCCTTTGACTATACAGGAATCTCCTATTAAAACTCTATTACAATCCGTTAGTACTAGTCGCTTGGTATCTGTGATTTATACTAATTTATTGAACAAGCATCATAAGTCTGATTTAATATCCATAAAACAACAATGGGAAAATTACGTTGGGGTATTGGCGGAGGATGACTGGAGTGTAGCTCTTGCTAGTCCACGCCTTGTCACTATGTCTGTAAGATACCAGCAGATACGGTATTTCATATTACATAGAGTATATATGACACCCGTCCGATTATTGAGAATAGGGGGCAGGACAGATTCAAAGTGTCCCAAATGCAATTTGTCCGAAGGTAATTTTTGGCATCTTTTATGGTTATGTCCTACAGTAAATTCCTTTTGGCAAAGCGTACTCAGGATTATTGTTTCTATGGGCATACCTCAGGATATTCTTACCCCTGCGGCATGTATTTTGGCTGTAATAAATGCAGACGCAATTGACAAACCTGCTAGACGTTTTACTAATAATCTTTGTGCGCTTGCCAAAGTATGTATAGCAAGGGATTGGATGGCAAATGCTGGGCCAAATCTGGAAATCTGGATATCTCTAGTTGGAGCGGTTGCAGCACATGAAAAATGTGTCTATACTGCTAGAGATATATCTCATGTATGGGACAGATGGCTAGATTCCCCATATAACCGTTCGGGGGCTGTATTACTGAGTAATTCCTTAGAATAAGATTACAGTACTACATGTGGGATGCTGTAATTGCTGTCACTATTATGATTATATATATCAGATTAACATATTCCTTATTTGTTCTATATGCAGTGGAAAGATGGTATTGTACAGAGATATTTAAATAGCAAGAAGTGAAACCACACATGTATGAATTTTTGTTTTTTTTGTTATTTTTATTGTTTTTATTTCATCAATGTAATGTTTACATTGTTTTATTGTTTATTAATGCACATTTATTTGTATATCTAAAACAAAATTTTGTAAAAAACTATTGGAGTTAAAAAAAAAAAGAAAAGTCCGATCCACCCAGCTACTCTCTAAAGATTACTCAACATTTTGCAGCCTGTATACACATTTTCTCCATAAATAAATACAACTTAAATCAGTTTTGTATTACAAACAATTCCTCCTAACATGAGAGCTGGCAAGGTAATGCTGTTAATTGCATTTAGTGAGCAAATGAGAGATAATTAATATATACTCGGTGACTATCTTCATCTTTTGTTTCCTCTAGGTCTTTTAATTATTGCCCTAAAAGACAAAAAGTTCTCTTAAAAAAAAAAGAAAGTACAATCGAGATATGTCAAAACAACTTGAGGATGAGTCATAGGAAGGCTACATAATGATGCCTACTCAATAGCACATGTGTATCCTCTGGAATAATTATGAATTGCAATTTGAATCTTGTATTCAGAAAGATGTTAAGACAAAAGAGTAAAAAGAACAGTAAAAAAAATAAGCTAAACTAAAGATAAAGAAAAACTTAGACATGTCATTTTGGAATTTTGTGCCATTTGGAAGGATCATCAGCTTTAAGTGTGACATGATCTTGCGTTTATGCTGTAAAGGTGACGGAACTGTTATTGAATAATGTTCATCCATGTTACATTCTATGGGCTCTATTTACTACAATCCCATTTAGAATGCAGATTGTAGTGTGATATTACCGACTGAATTCGCATTGCGAATATATCACTGTCCCTGCGAATCCACTCAGTACACTTATCACAGTGCCCACGCATTTGCCGACCGGCCGCCGCTAAGCCCCGTCCCCCGCGATCGCGACCCCTTTCCCTGCAACCGACCCCCCCGTGACCCCCCCCATTAATTGTACTTACCTCCGGTGATCATGCTCCGGTGATGTCCTCCATGGCTCCGGTCAGCTGATCTCCCATCCTGCACTGTGACCCAGTCAGCTGATGACCGGGTCCCAGTGCAGGATGGGAGACCAGCTGACTGGAGGGAGGACATCACCGGAGCCTCGATCTCCGGTCCCTGGACTCAGGTAAGTATTTTTTATTTTTTTTGCAGTGTATCAGTGTGTGACCTGTTTAGACCACACAGCTGATTACTGGGGCCGGCTCCAGGCTCTGCTCTGCTTGTTAGTGTGGAGCAGGAGTCGGGAAACCAGGGAAGACCCTGGATAATGCCACCTCCATGTGGCGTTATTATCACAGGGCTTCCCCCGGTATTTTTTCACAATTTATTTTTAGTAACTTTGGCCAGATCACATTTCCCATTACAATTAATGCGATCTGCTTACTAAAAATAAGTGATAATTACAGCTTGGAGTAGAATTTTATGAGTTCTACTCCAATTGCCCTTTAGTAACTTTAGGTGAAACTAAAATAATGTGAAAACACCCTTTTTCACTTTATTTTAGTAAAAATAATGTTAATAAATAGAGCCCTAAATATGTTAGGAAGCCTTAACTATTTGTGATTGGCAGAAACCACAGATGCATTAAAAATACATAATAGTAAGTATGATAAACTCACATCGCAAAAATAATAAATATGATTATTATGGATTTCACAGTAAATAAAAAGATGCATGTAAAAATTGTTTCATATAGGGGAACAATTGACACCATAATTTTCCCGCACCAGATTTACAAGAGCCTCACATCACTATTCAATGCTGTTTTTAACATTTCTATATCCCGATTGGCTGTGTGATTGAACAGTCCCTTCTTTAAGCTTGCCTACAGTTGTGGACACACAGACAGGGCCTTTTTGTGTGGATCCAAACTAGAGATGACCTGAATACCAAACACACCAAAACTTTGGGGTCCCCACAGAGATGGATTGAGGCTTTGGGGGGCCTGGGGCAGTTAAGACTAGGGGCGCCCTAAAGAGCAAATCTTGGGGTGCAGGATCAGGTTCTTGTGCGCAACCCTTCGGTGCATACATGAAAAGGGAGCGTAATCATACATCACCCCCAATTCATGTCACGCAGGGTGCATGTATATCTTCCCTGCAGGAAAATGCAGCCCAAAAGTTGTGTGGTGGGGGGTGGTGGGGGGGGGACAGTACTTAGAACAAAGGACTGTTCCACCAAAATTGGGATAGTTAGGGGATGTGCATACATACATAAATATACACTTATACACATACAGTCACACACATATACATAAATAGTCACATGCATACAGACATACAGTCATACACATATACATAAAATCACATACTAATACACATATTCACATATGATCACATACATATACATAGACACAACTATAAACAATACACATACCGTAAATAGTCACACATATACTACATACATACATAGTCATACACATACATACATACATACATAGGGCCTGATTCAGCAAGAGACGCAAGTGAGAGATCACACGGAGCTGGCCAATGTTGCATATCTGCGCATACGTATGAGTTGCAATGTGCGTGCGCGAACCAGTCACTGCAGCTGAGTAAAGGTTCACACAGAAAGCGGAAAAAAGAGGGAAGGGAAAGAGGTCCAAAGACCCAATCCAAGACTCTATGATGGCGCACTCTTATAGCTAATCAGCATATAGTAAAATGTAAAATATAACTTTTATTCGGTTCAAACTAAAAATTGGACTAACATTACATACAAACACTGAGAATGATAAGGGAAAAATAAGGTGGTGAAGAGTGCAAGGGAAAAGGATGTCCCTGTGAAGACAGCGAAATATAGTAGAGACATAGATTCACAAAAATTATACACAATACTATACAGTATGGGTGTATCACAAACAAAATATAAAATACACCCAGGTCATGTAGTATTGAAGATATATGATCAAACGTTTATATGATGGAGAAACATCAAATATTACTGTTACAAGCTAAAATTATAATGAGAAGATCTCTAGATGAAATGAAAACACAATCCAGTCCTGTAAATGGACCAATCACTATAGAAATATACCATATAGTACAGAAGAAAGAAAAAATGAGGGGTGTCAAGAATCCTGATCTATCACAGAGTTCTGCTGCTTGCCATTATGCTTGAGCAGAGAATGGGAAATGAGAGACCCATGTGTCACAGTAGCCCCTCGAAAATGAAGTAAGATCACGACCCTATAGCAGGCATTCATTTAAATGCCCTCATTTGTCATACTAAAATAGCATTGGACAAGGAAGGGGGAAATTACTGGTCTGCAATCGGGAGGTGAAGAGAGTGTAAAGTCAAAGTATACCGATAGTCAGTAATAGTTATATAGATCCTCACAATAGGGTAATTGTAACAGCATTATCTTACCTTTCTCTATAGATATAATTACCTATTGTTCAGTACCTAAAAATTCCTTGTTACCATAATTTAACTGGGTTTAAATAATCCCATGTGACAATATATTTATACAAATAAGGGTTGAATAATTTCTTTATACTCCTATCTCTCCCCGCCTACAGCCTAGTAATTTCCCCCTTCTCTTTTGTCCTATGCTATATTAGCAAGACAATAAAGGGTAGAAACTAATGCCTGTTGAAGGGGTTTGATATTGTCTTCATTTTTCTGGGGTTACTGAGAAGCATGGGTCTCTCACTTCCCAGCTTCGGCTTATTGCAAGATGGGAAGCAGCAGAACTCATTGATGGATCAGGCTTCTTATACCCCGTACTTTTATTTTTATATTCTATATGGTATTAATGCTGTTACAGTTACCCTATTGTGAGGATCTATATAACTAATACTGACTATCGGTATACTTTGACTTTACACTCTATTCACCTCACGACTGCAGACCAGTAATTTCCCCCTTCCTTGTCCAATGCTATTTTAGTATGACAAATTAGGGGATTTAAATGAATGCCTGCTATAGGGTCATGATCTTACTTCATTTTCGAGGGGTTACTGTGACACATGGGTCTCTCACTTCCCATTCTCTGCTCAAGCATAATGGCAAGCAGCAGACCTCTGTGATAGATCGGGATTCTTGACACCCCTAATTTTTTCTTTCTTCTGTACTATATGGTATATTTCTATAGTGATTGGTCCATTTACAGGACTGGATTGTGTTTTCATTTCATCTAGAGATCTTCTCATTATAATTTTAGCTTGTAACAGTGATATTTGATGTTTCTCCATCCTATGAACGTTTGATCATATATCTTCAATACTCCATGACCTGGGTGTATTTTATATTTTGTTTGTGATACACCCATACTGTACAGTATTGTGTATAATTTTTGTGAATCTATGTTGTATTGTCTTTACTATATTTCGCCGTCTTCACAGGGACATCCCTTTCCCTTGCACTCTTCACCACCTTATTTTTCCCTTATCATTCTCAGTGTTTGTATGTTAGTCCAATTTTTAGTTTGAAACGAATAAAAGTTATATTTTATATTTTACTATATGGTGATTAGCTATAAGAGTGCGCCATCATAGAGTCTTGGATTGGGTCTTTGGACCTCTTTCCCTTCTATCTTTTTTCTTCATTTATTTACTCTGAGCAGCACCACCACAACTCCAATAATACATATATACCTAGAGGAACACTGTGGAGATAGCCCTCTCTTTCAAGTTTTGATTGATAACGAGAGGTATATATTTTGTTATTTACCTCTAACAATATGGTGATACTGTTACCTGTGCGGTGAGCATCCTCCTTTCCCCTATCTCTATCCTTTATTTGATCACACAGGAAGCAGCCTGAATCCTGCGCCAGGTAAGATCATCCTCTATTGTGTGTCTGGGTCCAATGGCTCTTGATGTTACCGATATTTGTGCTATCCTGTGTACTGATTGAGCATTGAGTAAAGGGAGATGGGCAGCACTATGTAATGCTGGGAGTCTGCATCCTTGTGCTGCGTATGCCGTGCATATGCATTTATTAGCATATACTCGCAGTGGCCGGTCCTTGTGATCTCTCACATGCAGCCCTTGCTGAATCAGGCACATAGTCACACACATACATGCATAGTTAATGTTATACATACATATATAAATACATAAAGTGCCCCTTCCCTGTGCTCTCTTATCATATAAGCTTTTTGCTGCTGGATACTCAGGTCTCCTCCAGAGCCAGGCAAGTTGCGGCAGCTGGTAGATTCCACCCTGTGCTGTAGCACTGCTCGAATGGCCCTTAAGTCGGCCCTGTGAAAACCGAACCTTGCGTCTTTTGAGTTGCATTTAAGTCCCTTCCTCATGATTTAAGGTGCTGTGAGGTGGTCAAAATTGACTTGAAATTACTGGAAATGAATGGTAATGGTATTGATGTTAATAATACTAAAGGAATAAAACAAGTCCAAATTACATGATTTTAGCTGTTTATATTAATTTTTGAAGAAATCCAAATCCAAACCAAAACACTTGAAGGGTGGTTTTGCCAAAACCAAAACTAGATGATGATGTAGAACAAAAACCAAAATATGTGGGTCTGTGCACATCTCTAGTCCAAACAAGCCAAGCACTTCAGCCACAAAAGTAGCAGTCTCTGTTGCTGAAGTGCTTGGTTAGTTAAACTGTGCATGTTCATTTTTGCCTTTGCCAAGATTGTGTGTGTTTGACAGACAGCATATATTACTGTACTTTAGTTGGGATTATGGCCACTAATCAAATTTATATTAATGCAAAGCATTTAGATGGGGTTGGGTATGGGATGCCGCCACTCAGAATCACAGTTGTCAGAATCCCAATGCCGCATCCTGACAGAGTTACTGTAGGATACCAACGCCTGTCGGTTGGTATCCTAACCCTCCCCCTCTCCCTATTTTAATCCTCCCTCCTGACGCCTGGACCTAACCTCCCCCCAGTGCCTAAACCTAATGTCCCCTTCCATGCACCCTAAACCCAACCGTCCCCCCTTAGTGCTTAACCCTAACCCTCCCTCTAGTGCCTAACCCCTAATGCTAATCTCTGGGGGTCAGGATGTTGGCCCCGGGATTCTGACAGGTGTTGGGATTCCAGCGCCGACATTCTGTGCGCCAGAACCCCAGATGTCAGGATTATAACCGCATCCCATTTCGATGCTATTATCATCACTAAACTCTTTTATAATGAATGTGAATAGTGATGGCGACAGTATGAATACATTTAAACTATTATGGAAAATAAAGAAATCAGCAGATTATCTTAGCTAACCAAATTTATGGTAATACTAATAGGACCACTCTCATACTGAGACTCTTTTTTATTCCATTAATTGATTCATTAATTTGTTCCACCTCCAATCACCTGTAGTGGCCTGGGGCCTGTGATTTGTGGGTATCAGAAGTTTCTTTTTAATTAATTTATTAATTTATTATACTTTCTACTAGGCTGTTACTCTGGTTTGAATCACCTGTATTTTCCTGAGGCCTGTGATTTGCTTTTTGGAGAAGTGTGTTTGTAATATATTTTGTTTCTACTAGGCTTTTACTTTTAGGGTTATGGTTTATTAACTGCCATCCTGTCTGCCACTGCTATGCAATAATGTTTCATATATGTGCTATATCTAAACTGCAATGTGCTTGTGCCTCTGCTCTGTTGCTTAGTTTAGCCAGATAGCTCGCTGCAGCCTTTGGCCTATATTGATGTAAACAATACTGTGAGCTGTGAGGTGGTCAAAATTGAATGAAAATGAATGTTATTGATACTAATAATGCTGTAGGGATAAAACAGCTCCAAATTACATGATTTTAGCTGTTTTTATCAATTTTTAAAGAAATGCAAAACAATTGAGGGAGGTTTTGTTAAACCAAAACATAACAATGAATTTGAACCCAAACACGGAAGTCTGCCACATTTCTATTTTAAACACACTTAAAATGCATATGGCCTTTTTAGGTGTTCCCTTCATAGCTAATGTATAGTCTTATTATTATTATCCTTTATTTATATGTCACCACAAGGAGTCTGCAGCGCCTTACAAAGTACAAAGTCCGGGTGTGTTCGATATTTAGCAAAACCGTACTACTTATCTGTAATTTAAGGCTCATGTTTTAAGTGATTATACCTCTGCCAGGTCTTCATTTGAGAGACTGAATGATGGCCTGCCCTTTTGAGTGGCTGTTACAAATAAAGGATAAAGAGTGTCTTCTAATCTGCAGATGCAGGGTCTTTCCACAGAACCCTGAGCATAATATGTACAAAGCAAATACTCTTGGGCACTGATATGGATACCTTAGATAACAATTTCAAATATTGCAAGGTTACTGTAAGAGCTGTGTAAATGACACCGTAAATGTGGTGAATCAAATACCCCACTCACAGGAATGTAAACTGTGCATAAATAGTTATGTTGAACTAATGAATTTATAGAAATATCTTCATTCATACAAAGTTTAAGAAAAAGTGATGATACATATTCATACCCTTATGGATATACAGCACATTGTCATTAAAACATATTAAAATTTTAAAAAGCATAAACTTTTCTCACTACTGAAGAGCATTGCAAGTAAAACAAATAATAAAATGTAAAAAAAAATCTAAATCATAATAAAGAATAATGAAACGTGCAAAAAAATAATGAAAAAAAAGATAAAATAACATAATGATAACAGTATCACATAGAAACATATAATGGCATAATCTAGATAAAAATAAAGTATAAAAAAAAAGTATTGGGTGGCTGACCTAGTATCTACCTGCCTATTATTTCTAAACTGCAATTAGGGTTGGTTGGTTTCTCTTCAGCATAATTTTATTTATTTATTTTATTTAGAACTGTAAAGCTACTATAAAAAGCTCAAAGAAATAAAATGCTGTATTTTTATTAGTTAACGATGGGTCAGTTTCTGTTAGTGAGCACTATTTGTTTTGGCTTGCCAAGCAATTGTTTCTAAATAAGTCTTTTGCCACCCATTATCCTGTGATTACTCAGAAAAAAATACCCTCATATGGCATAGCGTGGATTGTTTATTAACAGTATAAATTTATACCATTGAGCAATGATATTAAATAACCTTCTTTAAAAAACAAAACAAAAACACATATCTCTTCCTGTATAATTTCCCATTGACAATAATTTTACCCAAAGATTTGTTGACAGTTTATAATATGTTTTATACCCAGTGGTACTTTAAATATCATGTAACAAAACTGTAGCGGAATGGGAAATCATTAAGTTTCAAAGACCAGTCAACATAAGATTTATTGCTCCATACATTTAATTAAAAGTTGCTTACTGAAGAACTAAAGCTTAAATAACTCACAATAGAAAACATTAATACCAAGAAAGCTAATAATTAATAACAAAATAGTAACTACACAACTTCTTTAATTTCTTTGACTTTGAATAAGATAGATAACATTTCCTTTTTTTTTTTTACTGGTCTATAATTAAGGGTAAATTGATTGAAACCCAGCAATATTAGAAAAATAATTGAGTAGTTTAGAAAATGATGGACGACTTATTGGAGCTGCAACAATAGGAAAATGTCTTGTTGGCTGCATTTAAAAATTGCAGAATTAAAAGCATTTTAAAAGGAAGCCTTTGCAAAACTGTATAACAGCGGGAATGAAACACACTTCCCTTTTATTTTCACAGTAAAGTGTATTGCTCTTCTTTGTTAATTTAGAGGTAATTAAAGCCTGGGCAGCGATGTGGTTATTGCATCACTGACTCACACTCTAGTTGTTGTGGAGCAACAGGGTTTCTTTGATTTCTGAGCCAAACTTAATGCCCTGAACCAATTAATTTCTGAATAGTAAACTTAGTACATGTTTAGGCTAATGGTAATCATACATTTGCTACACTGACTGAAGCCAGCAACAAAATAACTGGTCATTTAGCATTATGGAAGGATTTTTCGGGAGTGGAAACTAATATTTACATGAATATTACATTACAGAAAAATTACAGGACATAAATATTACAATTTCCAAAAATGTTTGCTCAAATTATTTTAAGCTCCCTATTGGTTGATTACAGCCTGTGATCCCACCACAGTTCATTCAGATTAATTAACTTAACTAAACTTTATTTAATAAATAATGACACATGACATGAGTGTTGGCAGGGAAAAAGGTCAGCCAACTTTTACTGAGAAACAATTCTAAGAGAAAAACCTATACGTTGGTAAAGAAAGAACAGCCAGCTAAACACTATTGCCGCTTACCCAGCAATATTTCAAACAGGTCTAAGAAGAGGGCCACCTGCGAGCCCATTCACACAGTTGACAAGAGATACCCAGAATACTCTTCAGTGACACCAAAAATGTCTCACCCAGCCAAGGGGTGCCGTTGATCCCAGTAGGTAGAATTAGCCTACCACTTGTTTTGGAGGGGAAAACACCTCAGGATCTACTCTGGAAAGATGGCCACTGACTCCTGTCCTTTTCATACCCCAAAAACACAGGTTAATAATATTGCAGGGGGCCAGGAGAAAAATTCCAGATGAAAAGAGAGCTAAGAACTGGTAAACTATGGCTAATAAAATAAACTACACCCCAAACTTCACCTACCAAAACAGCTAATAGGCATAACCAACCATAAGCACAGCTAAACCCAAACCAGTCAAAATACCTGCAGAGGGATCCAGCCTGTTGTAGGCCAAAGGGTTTAAACTCCTTCAGGCCAATAAAATCCCTTCTGTTATTCTTCTTAAAGTAACATCTAGTTGATAACACAACCTAATTTATTTAAAACATATATATTATACCATAAGTTAGTTAAGTATTTGTGTAAACTGAGTTTCATAAGTTTTACTGTACATTTTTTTAGTACTTTTTTAACAGGAGATGATGTCTCTAGGGGGAATTCGGTTTTGTACAATGTGCTGTTGAGATGTCCGGCAGTACACGTTAATACTTATTACTGTTGGAAGCTACAGTATTCTCCAGATCCCGCAGTACTCCATACAGAGAGTCGCACAGCTGAAGTCATCATTTGTCTTCCAACCTGATATGCGCTACTGTGCATGCGCTGCTGCTTCATCCCACATGGGATGAAGCCGCAACGCATGCACAGTAGCGCATGTCAGTCACAGTTACCAGTAAGACACCATGTATATACTGTCTAGATGTTGTTACTGTTGTACACTGTATACTAGTATTGTATGCCAACTTTTCTATCCTGCACTACAATAAACATCTGTCCTGGTTACTGTAAGTCAACCTTGTGTGGACTAACATCCACACCTCCACCCATACCTAAACACAGCTTACCTCAATTATTACAGTATGGAATCTTCGCTCATTTTCCTGCACACCTCCCTTGGGTGCGATGGAAAATTAGTGAAGTTACATTTCCATGGAGAGCCTTCATGAACATTCCAGAAGCACATGGTGGAGAATATCATTATTAGGCATCAATAAAACTTTGAAAACTTCTGTAATGCACCAGAAACAACTCTATGATTTGTGTATGCTGGCTTATTACAGCGTGCTGGGGAGAAACTTTCCGAATCTTGTTTTCCAGAAACTAATTATCTAGAAAATGCATTTTGGTAAGACCAAACAGTGCAGTTGTGACCACAATGCTAAAAAATTTCAATGATGTAAGGAATGACAGGGACAATTAGGTTGACAGGAGTCATTTTGAATGGAATTTTGCATATTTCAAGTAAGATGTTCATAAAAAGAAAAACTCCTATGAAAACCCCAAGTTTGTCCGGACAACCCGATTTGTCGGATGACGGATCCCCTGTCGCCTCGTACGGTGCCATCGCACAGTGTATGAGGGCCTTAACTTTATGTGGGATATCTTGCCTCACATCTATTCCCAGATCTGAAAGCCCTGCTCTGAACATAAGCTTGCATTGGAAAGAAGAACAGCTGGAAAGAGGAAGACTCAGGGGGCAAATCTCTCACAAAAAGATGTAAAGATCACAGTGTACGGAACATCTGCAAGGTGTACTGGGGATTTGGCAAATAAACATACCAGCACAGGCAGACCCCCATCTTCATCTTGTTATGCAAATTAGGCAGAGAGCAATATTTTAATGCTAAACTGTAATGATGGTATAAACTGAAACTAACTGTCAAAAATGAAAAACAAAAAACACCTTTTGCATAAGTTGCTTCTATACCTAATTGTCTAAGTGCTAAATGTGTTATATTTGACATACTATGGGATATATGTAATAAGCCTTGGAGAGAGATAAAGTACCCATCAAACAGCTCCTACTGTAACTGTCAACTGACTATACAGAAGCAAGGCTGAGCTCATCTCTTGTCTCCCTGCAGTGTTGTTTGGTTTTTTGTCGACATCATTCGTGCTGTTAATGACAATAAAGTATTATTATTATTATTATTATTATTATTAGTCCCAGGGAGCTCCACAAAGCTGGTGAGTGTTAACTATAAAAATGATTGCAATAAACAAAGAAGAGGTTTATAAGTTATAAATATCTTCTTTGTGTTATTCTAATCATTTTTATATCAACTCTCAGGAGTATGGCAGGGGAGACTGTTGTAAAAATAGAGAGATAAAAAAACACATACAATACAAGGATCTATATTTAAAAAAAGCATAACATACCGTATATACTCGAGTATAAGTCGATCCGAATATAAGCCGAGGTACCTAATTTTACCACAAAAACTGGGAAAACTTATTGACTCAAGTATAAGCCTAGGGTGGGAAATGCAGCAGCTACTGGTAGTAATCCCTCCTCTGGTAGTGCCCCCAGTAGTAATACCCCCCTCTGGTAGTGCCCCCAGTAGTAATACCCCCCTGGTAGTGCCCCCAGTAGTAATCCCCCCCTGGTACTGCCCCCAGTAGTAGCCCCCCCAGTAGAGAGAGATGTAATAAAAAAAAAAACACTTATCTGAAACCCCGCTCCTGGTCCCGACACTGCTACTGGCTCCTTTGGCCGCTTTGCATTATGGGAGAGACGTCGTCATGACGACGTCTCTCCCATTACCCACTGCGGGAGCCAGAAGATGGCTCCCGCCGTGGGAGCAGCAGCAGCTGATGAGAGTCTGACAGACTCTCATTGGCTGCTGATTACAACAAACACACAGCTGCCGTTGCCGGCGGCTGTGTGTTTGGCAGTGTGTAGTGCTGACCGAACTCCGTCCGGTCAGCGCTACACACGCGGTGCAGCTTTGTCACAGAAACACAGTCTGCACCGCGGCCCACATGGTATGCTACTCTGCTGCGTACCATGCGGGCATGACTCGAGTATAAGCCGAGGGGGGGCTTTTTCAGCACAAAAAATGTGCTGAAAAACTCGGCTTATACTCGAGTATATACGGTAGTTAATATCTCTATTGCAAAATATAGAGGGATAAATAAACAGCAAAGTGCAATGTGCTTATCTCAGTTGTGTATCTTTAGGTAAGTTTAAGTAAGGCATGTTTCTGGAGCATCGAACGCATTTCGTCTGTCTCACAGACTTCCTCAAGGGTAATGTGGCACCATTAGAGATCCCAGGACTATATATACCCCACTGATTGGGATCAATTATCACTTATTGATGACCTCACTTCCTGTAAGCGGTGTCACCCAAACTTAAAGAATTCTAGTAGAAATACATATATGGCCTCTTTATTATTAATCCATCTACCTATGTATGTTTAAAACAATATATTAGTCATATTTCATAGGTTTTACACATGTGATGCAGACAACGGGGACTTCTGCCCTTAGTTATCGGCACTTCTGTCCATGCTTCCTATGTTACTAGGTTGTCCATGGGAAATGCTTCCGCCCTTGCTTCCTCTACCATGTGGCTGGTTGCAGGGCACGTCACTTCCGTTAGTCGGCTTCTCTGGTGCTCGCAGTCCACGTTGCTTCTGCGCCACGGTGCCCTCCTGGATGGCCGATATTCCGATATCCAAAATACCTCTGGTCCCAAGCATTTTGAATATGGGAGACTCAACCTGTATTACAGTACATTCGGCAAATTGAATGTTTAACATTAGGAACATCTGGAGGGCAACTTACGTCATACGGAGATTGATTAAGTTGCTGCAAATCTCATTCTTTTACATATAGAGACTTCAGAGTCATGGGAAATTATCATTCCACTTTTGCTAAATTACAACCCTTTTACATTCCACCCATAGGATCTCATGTCACATTACCCAATGACCCCACTTTTATAACAGAGTATATAGGCATCTGTTTATGAAACTAGTCCCCCAGGTATTGCTTGTGAGAGTGCTAACAATGACAATAACCACAGGTTATTGTCTATGGCAGAGGTTCTCAAACTCAGTACTCAGGACCTCAGACAGTGTATGTCTTTCAGGTCTCACTTCACAGAATCACAAATGAAATAAATAGCTCCACCCAGAGCCGTAACTAAACTTTTTGGTGCCCTGTACCAGAGAGAGCATTGGCGCCCCCCCTCCGCCATTTTTTAAACAGAGACATTAGATAGTGTACCTAAAAAGGGGCCATGGCCTCATGGGGAAGGACCAGGGAAGAGATAGGGGAAGCCAGGAGATGCTTGGGATAAAATAAAAGAAAGCTACAAGCGAGAATGATAATAAACAGGAAAATTGACAGGGCCGAACAGCGCCTCCTGCCCTGCGGTGCCATGGCACTGGTCGCACTACCCTAGTTACGGCCCTCGCTCCACTTGTGGATCTTTTAAAATGTGTCAGTGAGTAATGAATACACCTGTGCACCTGCTGGGTGACCTGAAAAACAAAACCATTGGTCAATGGCTTTTGCTGTCTAAGGATGGCAAGGATGGCAATAGCAGATGCTCCAGATTAATGCTTTATTATTGAGTAAACATTTTTTCATCCTTGAAATACATAAAAAAAATACATGTTTTTATACGTTTTATGTATTTTTTATTTCTAATATTTTTAAAGCACAACTGGAAGTTTAAGCTGCATGGTCAAAGTGAACCAGGACTGGCCAGCCAGTATCACTCAGCTTCTCCAGTGAAACTTGTTTAACGGTTAATTAGTGGTGTGGTGGTGGGGATTTATTTATCACCCGGCCTTGGTAAATAAGTCTGTTTATATCTTAGGGGGGAATTAAATTAGCTGGTGTACTTTACCGGCAACTAATAGATTGCCCAGGCTAATTCAATCACCCCGTGAAGACTTGGAACTTATCGGGGGCGTGGTCTAATCATGGGAGGCTTGGCCACGCCACCTTTAGAAAGAAAAACGGCTGCGTTGTTGAGGAGGTTCCCTGGATCTGCCCTCAGCCAGGGGTAGATCCAGGGGGCTGCTATCAGTGTGATCACACCCCCCACAGGAGAGCAGTCTCCCTTGTACCACTGCAACCCAGCACACAGCAGCATGTGCTGGGCTGCTGACAGGAAGCCGGCACCATCGGGGACTTTTTTTCACCTGCCCGGAGGCAGGTGATACAAGACCCCCAAAAAGTGCCGTATTTCACGGCCGCGATTGTGAAAACACATGGATCCAGGAACTTCTCCCGGATCCTATGTGTTTTCACACGAAAACGGGAAATTTTTCATGTGGTACAAATGGAGGGTAATTGCATTGCCCTGGAAAAAAAAATTGCAATAAAGTCCCGTTTTTACCACGAATAATGATTGTGGAAATTGAATTTACCCCTATGTATGACACTGCAGAGTACAAATGAGTGAATTGCTGCAGCTCAGTCTGTGGGGCAGTACTCAATATTGGACTAGTAATTCCATTTCCAGCAAATCAATTCACAATTTTTTCAAATAACATTGTAAATCCAAAAAAATCTTGTTTCTAGTGTAGATATGTTATTTTTTTATATTATTATTTAATATGGTACATTTATTTATAGATTTTGTAGCACTAACCTCTTTATACATGACTTGCAATACACCATAAGAGACCTGAGCATCGCAAAAGAGTTTCACTCATCACTATCTATTCATCTATTCGGATGTGAAACGGTGAAACCTTGGCGTGTTCAATTCTGTGCAAACGTTTCTTTTACCAATATAGTATAATATCCCTTGTTGATAACCCATCTCTTTAAAATGTTTTCACTGTGGTTCATCCTATATTTGATAGCTATAGTGATTTAAAGTAAAAATGAAAGTTAAGTGGAACAGAGCTTGAATCACCTTACTTTTAAGTTGTTTATGATTTAAACTGAAGCTTCAGAAAATGTTCCATAAAGGACCCATCACTTTTTTGAAGCCGAGGATTTGACAGCTCTTGAGGTTGCACAGACCATTACATTCCAAAGTTAATTTCACATTCTTCAGGCATCGCCCTCATCTCAGGATAGATAGCTCAGCTCTGATTTTCTTCCCAACCTGTACCAGGCAAAGAAACAGATGTTATTCCTTCCATTATTTTCTTGAAGTAGGGTGGAACAGTGTGTAATGCTTTTCAGCGAGTTACTGTTGTGCAATATTAAAGAACTTGAGGAATGCATTTAGGATGCGTCACGCTGAGCAGATTTGCCATGCCTGACTGTTTTCTGTTTAGCTTTATTGGAGTTGTCAGGGATATTCCCTATTATTTTAATGAGCTAATTCACTCTTGATTTAAACTGTGGAAGTAATTAACCCACAGTTACTTTTGTAAAGTTTAAAACTTTTACAGCAGCAGCAATGTTTGTATGTTTGTACACATTTAACTAGATGCCAAATATTGTTTGTTAATGTTACTTGTTAAAATGCAAGAACCATGTTAGATTATCTATTTTTAATGTTGTTGTTTATTAGTTTAATTGCATAATGTTCTTTTTCTTTATTAGAACTCGCTTCCTGGGGATATACTTGCCTCAATGAGAATGTTGTGTAACTAAAGTGGTCATAGTACTGTAAGTTGAACCCAATTTTCAGTTATTCCCCTTTCAGACATGCTGAGAATCCCTGGAATTCGGCCTGCCTCAGCCAAATTCCCGAGTTGCCGCGTATGTCTGAAAGGTACCTACCCGGGTACCCACCCGGGAAAGCGGACCCTTCAATCGACCAGGGAATTTCCCGGGACTTAAGTCCCAGGAAATTACCCTGCTTATGTCTGAATGGTGCTACCAGGGAATTTATTACTCCCGGGCTGCACCAAGCAGCTTTTACATTGATTTGGCAGCGCAGAGCGTCCTATAGGACGCTCAGTGCTGCTGGTCTCTACACCCAGCGCCGGATGCCGGGGATACCTGCCGGTGGGTCTCTGCCACAGCGGGCCGACCGCAGTCCCGCTGGACCACCAGGGCACATTTAAATAATTTAATAATAAAATAAAATGCCTGCAGTGATTGGTTGGCTGCCTGCTGCATGATGATGACATCATCAGCGGCAGCCGGAGAGGGGATAGGCTAGGAAGGGCAGAGGAGAGGCAGGTAATATTAAAAACTAAAAAACCCTGCTTATGTCTGAAAGGGGTCTACCTGGACATTTCCCGGGTAGACGCTGTAGTGTGAAAGGGGGGTCTTGACCAAATACCCGGGAATGTGCACAGGAGAAATTCCCGGGTCTGAGCAGGAAATTTCCCAGGTTGTATGTCTGAAAGGGATATAAGTGACGTGATTGTCAAGTGTCAGTACATTTACTGATAGTCAGCAACTTTTCACAGTCAATAACAAAGCCTAGCAATCATATGGTATCATAAGCTAGGTACACACTGGGGCTGATTCAGCAAGGAACGCAGTTGCTAATACGCTGCAATCGGGCGATTGTTGCGTACTGCACATGCGCATGCATCGTAGTACACGTGCGCGAACCAGCCACTGCGATCGGGAGTGACTACGCAGACCCACCGCAGAGTGATTGACAGGGAGTGCCGTTTGTGGGTGATGACAGGGGTGGTCGGATGAACCAGTGCGTTTCAACGCCGTTGCAGGGGCGTGCATAAATTATCAACTGCAATGGCCTAAGCAGCCTGAGGCCTGATAGCGTGCGTGGAAGTTATCAATTTCTGAGTAGGTCAGGGCTTGTGCAACTGTGCGTGAGGCTGTGATGGTACTCCATTGTACCAATGATTTCGCAGTCTTGCTACACATTACGGATGTATGGTAATTAAACTGGACGTCCTTATGTTATGCTGTGAGGGCATTGCGATCGCAATAGATTAGCATACTATCGCAGTTGAATTGCGTGCGTCATTGCTATTGCATTCGCAGTTGTGTACGGTAGTGAATCAGGCCCACTGTCTGATTTTTTTAATCGAGGTGACGAACGGGGCGATTTTTCAGCAAATTAAAAGCCCCAATATCTGTGCTACACATTATGCAATTTTTTACTAAAGGCAACTGATTTTCCGCCACACTGATTTTGCAGATGTCCGCCCACGAGGGGGATGACATACTGATTATTAAGAATGCTCACACACTGCTCAATATCAGGAAATTGAGGGTTTCGGTCTTGACCGGCAGATAGGATAATCGAAGGAATGCGTTTGTGGATGTTTTCTAACCGTTTTATCAGTGAAACGCTGAAACGATCGTTCATACGCAATATACAATAAATTAAGCCAATAACCCGATTATTCGCATATCGGACCAATAATTGTATAGTGTGCACAGTACCTAGCTTTACTGAATGCTTCATTAGATTTGGCCTGAGTTGCGATGTGAGTCATGTATTCCAGTATCCTGTATTTTAATATTCTAATATTTGCCTATGTCCTGTACACAATGATAAATGTATTTTTTAAACATGTTATATTATTATCTATAATAGCAGTATACTTCTCAATGTTTCCGAACTGGAAAATCTGAGGAAATGAGGCTACACTCTAATCCACAGGTTCTCAAACCCGGTCATCAGGACCCCCAACAGTGCATGTTTTCCAGGTCTCCTCACAGAATCACAAGTGAAGTAATTAGCTCAATCTGTGGGTCTTTTAAAATGTGTCAGTAATGCTGGGCATACACTATACAATTATCTGTCAGATATCTGTCCAATCTGGCTGGTTGGAATGAAAATATGGTAATTTATGGGAGCAAATGACAATCGACCATTTGCTCACAAACACTGGAAAACAGACAAAAATGGTTGTTCAGACAAATTGGTTAAAACACATGAATTTCACCAATTTGAACAATTGTTTTTTGTCTGTTTTCCAGTGTTTAAGACCATATGATCGACTGTCATTTGCTCTCATACATTACCAGGTTTTCATTCCAACCAGCCAGATTGGACAGATATCTCACAGATAATTGTATAGTGTATGCCCATTATTAGTGATGAATACACCTGTGCACCTGCCAGGAGACCTGGAAAATGTGAACTGTGTGGGGTCCTGAGGACCGAGTTTGAGAACCACTGCTCTAATCCATCCAAATCCATACTGGTTTGCCAATCTCATGCCCATTTCCAGTAAGTTTGCGCCTGTTTCGGTAGGCCGTTTCCACAAACAGTCCAATGAAAAATGGCACAGGTTGGAGGAAAGTGTTTAGTAACTACCCCTGCTACCTCCATGTGAGTAATCAGAGTGTTTTATCAGGTCATCCACACTTGCTTAAATAGAAAACATATATACAGCTGAACCAGTATGGAATGCGCTAAACTTATTTGTCAGAGAGTACTCAAACTCTGTGTAGTTCTACATAGGACCTACTGTTTTCCTTAGTGCATACAAATGGAGAAGAGGGAACAAGAAACATTTGGCTCATCAACACACTATTATTTCAATTTTAATAATTTGTATCAGATTACAGTATTGCAAAACTGAGATAAAATATTAGTTGACATGAAGCAGGGTAGCAGCAGCCAGCACTAAACAGCAGCTACAAAGGCATATAAAATCTTGGGATGCATAAAAAGGGGCATGAATGCACATAATATAAAGATAGTTCTACCCTTGTTTCAGTCACTAATTAATGCGCCTGAACATCTGGTATAATTATGGCCATATCACTGTAAGAAACATATACAGTACAGTAGGAGGCACCCTCATTAACAACGGGAAATGGAGGTTCAATTATAAAGAAAGTTTAGAAAATCTAGATTTGTTTACATTGAAAAAAAAATGCCTTAGAGGTGAACTAGTTAATAAGCATAAAAGGTATCCAAAATCAATAGGGAGGAGTGACTAATGCACATTCCATACCAAGCCCCAGGGGACAAACAGTTATCCAATGTGAATGGAAAGAGTAAAGTTACTGTGCTTCACTAGAATTCTTTACCACAAGTTGGTTGATGGCAAATAACTGCATTAATAAAAGGATTTAATGCCTTTTCTACAAAGTGTCTAACCCTAACCCTTCCCCTAATGACTAACCCTAACCCTGCACCCTAACCCTCTACCTAACGCCTGATACTTACTTTCAGGATGCCGGTGGTCGAGATTCTAGTGCCAGGACTAAATCCCCTTGTGTTTAATAATTTGAACTACATCTACAGATGTGTCCTCGTTCACCTACCATTTTTGCGCCATCTGGTACTGGTGCGTTTTAGACGCTCCATCATCAGTAGCGATTTATACTTTTTCCTGTATCTGGCATATTATTTACATCAAAGCTCACTATGTACCAGGCACATTAAATGAGTACTAAAGTCACAGCATAGCGATATGTGACATGAGGCATCTTGTAGGTCGGTTTTATCAGAACTTTGGGCCTGATTCAGACCCACTCGCAAGCGGCTGTCCGCTCGCAAGTGGGTCGATGTTGTGCACCGCGCATGCGCACGACGGCGGGAGCTCCGTCGTGCGCATGCGCCAGACGCGATGAGCGAAGGACTTTCCTTCGCTCGTTGTGTCTGATCAAAGGGGGCGTGCTGTCGATGTTGATTGACAGCACGCCCCCTTTGGTGGGCGTGCCGGGGGAAGTGCCTCCCTGACGGGGGCGTTCCCAAGGGAACGCCTACCGTCAGAAGCCGGCCCACTGACATCACTAGTGATGTCAGTGGGAGTGATTTTGGCTCTGATAGAGCCAAAATCACTCCGGGCCTTGCGGTTGAGAAACTCAACCGCAGGCTCCGGCTCGCAGTGGCGATGGTCGTGATGGTCAAGACCATCATGGCCATCAAACTGCATGCTCGTATAGGCTGTGGGTGGTGACCCACAGCTATACGAGCGTCCAGAAGGACGCTCCATAATTATGGAGGGCGGCCCTCATTCAGAGCGTGTGCTCTGCTCAGAGCGTACGGCTCTGAATGAGGGCCTTTGTCTTTTGTCTTTTTATGTAGATTAGTGACTGAGAGGTCTATTTACTAAGCAGCTCCCAACTGTCATTTTTCAAACACAGCCTGTGAGATGGCAGTTAGGAGCTGATTGGCTGGCACCTAATCACTTTTCACTCTTCACTTTTCACTTCTCCTAACACTGCTTAGTAAATAGACCCCTGAGTCACAGACAGAAGTACAGTACATGAAATGCCAGCATTGGTTTCCAGTGTACTCTTGCATTTATTTTGTTGCATTAACGATGCGAATAAGAAGCATATTTTAAGAAAACATTTCTGGTGGAACGTTTGGTATGGCTGTGTCTCAAAGTTGGTGGTGCTATTTGGTCGTGGGAGCTGGCCTGAAGAACGTACAGAATAAATATCTTATTGCCATCACAGCCATAGTTAATTCAATCAACTATTAATCAAACTCAGCTTCCTCCCCACCTCCACACAACTACCTAAACACATTTGTTCTGTAAGGTTATAAAGTGACCCCAATTGTTACATAATCATGAACACATTTTTTATTTAAATTGACCTTCATGAACAACATTTTCACATAACATCTATGTTGAAAGACACAATTCATCAGACCATGCGATGTCATAAGTTCCCTCGATGGAAGGGATGCCGGGCAGCATGAGCGGACAGCCGCGGGGGGGAGGGTTAGGTTTAGGGCACCCGTGGGGGACTTAGGGTCAGGTACCCCCCTGGGAGGGTTAGGGTTAGGCTAGGAGGAGGGAGGGTTAGGCACCCCGGGGGGGACATAGGGTTAGGCACCCCCCCCGGGGACTTAGGTTTAGGCAGCAGGGAGGGGGTGTTAGGGTTAGGCACTTAGAGGGGGGATTAGGGTTAGGCACTTCGGGGGGAGGTTAGGGTTAGGCACCCCTAAGGAGGGTTAGGGGGTTATGTTAGGTTAGATAGTACTTACCTATCCACGATCAGGATTTCCAGCGCTGTCGGGCTTCCGCTGCCGGGAACTCTGCTGATGTCGGCTAGGTGCTGCCGGGAATCGAACCGCCGGCCGCATACCAATTCCCCCACACATGCCATTACACAGCTAATGCTAAGTACAACTGATAGCTAATAAACTAGTCACCCAGTCCACTTCTTGCCAGCTGTCCCAGGTTACTAGCAATGTACAGTTAAGTGTCAGCCGAGCACCATGTGTAGAATATAGTTTGGTACCTGTGGGACTGGTCCGTCCATTCCAGGGGCCCAGCTGATCTGCTGCTCCCGCAGTCACTTATATCTCTGCCTCTGCAGCCCGCTCCTGGTGTAAAATTTAACATTACCCCCCCCATGCAGTCACATGCCTGGTGGTGGCTGTTGAATCTTCTAGAGTGTCTATTGGGTAATCCAGTCCTCTCTCTCAGTGCACCAGCACTCTGCATCAACAGTGATGCAGGTGTTCTCTGTTTTGATGCTTTTCTGGCCCAATACCTGCATTTTCAGCACCTGACAGTCAAGTGTTTTGTGAATAGAGATTGTTAAATATAAATTCTTCTACTAAGGTACTGCCACGAAAAAGGGAATTTCTAAAATGGCCATGAAGCAAAGTCAATGTTTCTTTTATATTAAAGATTACTGAGTTTTCTTTAATACATGAGGTCTGAGTCACATGCTATGCCAATGTTAACGTAATTGAGCGATTTTTTGCTAATGCGAGTGCACAAAAATCCCCCAAAACTCCTACGATGCATGCGTTACACAGATTGTGCGCACAAAGGAGCTGTTGCGATCGAGACCGACGGTATCAGAAATATCTTGGAGAAGTGACGGGCATTCCTGGGTGATTACTGGCAGGTTATGGGAGTGTTGCGGCCGCATTGATGAAAGTGGTTGCATACACAGAGACTCAACCGATCACATAGGGGGCTGTACACGGACGGAGAAACTGCAACTCTCATAGGGCTGGTGCACGTTTTGATGGTGCAATTGATGGTGTATCTAAAGATTCACCAGTTTGTATTTCAGTGCCTACAGAAGCTGACAGTGAGCGTCTCGGTCCTTGCAAATTTGGACGCACTGATGTACACCAGGGAAGGGATATGTAGCAGCATTTTTGTATAACGTCACAGACAGGCAACTGCCAAAACATGAAGCCGTGGCTGCATCTCTATCTATCTCTGAACTAGCCCCAATATCTTTTGATAGTGTTACATAATTGTGTTACATATGATACAGTCTACTATCTGTGAGTCACCAGTAATAGAATACTTGCTCTCTTTTCTTGCTTCTTCCAGGTGAATGTATTCTCAGATGCACCTCCCAATGAATGTGGTGTCTATTTATTAAACTGTGTTAGGAGATAAAGTGAATGGAGATAAGGTACCAGCCAATCAGCTCCTAACTGCCATTTTTAAAACACAGCCTATGACGTGGCATTTAGGAGCTGTTTGGCTGGTACTTTATCTTTGTTCACTTTATCTCCACCCATGACTTAGTAAATAGACCCCTATATGTTATATCTACGTGTAATAATGACAATAGGGAATATATAGAATTATTGATATCCTGCGCAGGTGATCCCTGCTTCTTTATAGTATTCATTTAAATCGAGACCTGCAAATTCTGCAAAAAGAAGACAAATGTCATTGTTTAGTCAAATAAGGTTTATAACCAAATTCCTCGTTGTATCAGAATTAAACTGCTGTGTTCTCATTGCATACATCCATCTGGTCTCCTGTTTCAAGAAAACATTTTGCACATCCCCTTCATTAATTGTTTCATGTACACTACGATGATTTCAAAGCATGTTTCCCCAAAGGAACATTGGTGTTTGAAATTGAAATGCCTCCCAAAGAGCGTTGCAAGTTAACCATTTGTCCTATCCAAAATGCATACCAGAATTTTTTTTTGCTTATTCAATACATGATTTTCTTTGTGTATTTTGCCCACAAAAGCAGGTAGATCACATGGGAAATACTACAGTATACAAAATAATTTATAGTATTGCATTTGTGACTTTTTATCCATCAATACCTCATATCTTCTTATTGTTACACAGATATTACAGTTTCCAAGTTGGTAGTTGAAATATGCGACGTTCCTCACTGATTATAAGCAAAGTGGCTTCCAGTAATAATTTATTTTAGTTTCCTAGATATAAACAGTATTTGATGGAGGGCCGATCAACTATATATTTGCTTCCTCTCTGCATTACAATATTGAGTAAGGTTTCTAACCCAAAATACTGCCAAACATTTTGAAAAGCAAAACACATATAAAACAAGCGTCATCCACAATCTACCTAAACCACAATATTAATACAACCAGCCCATGCCCATATCTTGTCAAATTATGCCCGCGCCGTACCAAAGCAATAGAGCCTGTGCTGGTGAAGAGTAAGAAGTAAAGTTATAACTTATGCTACCAGCATTAGGATGCGCGATGACACCAACCAGGAGGTGCAGCAGCAGTGTGACCACACATAAACGGTTCCATATACCGGTGGTAGGAGCCTGGAAGAAGCAGATAGATAACCGAGGTTCGGATAGAACAGAGAGCACATAAACCCCTAGGCAGGGATGCGTGGGGTTAATAAAGTTACAGGAGGTAGGGGAGTGTTAGTGTTTTATGGTCAGATTGACATTAGGTTAGGATTGGTGGAGTGTTGTGTAAGGGGTGTGGTTAATAGGAGTGTGGGTAGGTCAGCAATGTAATACTGTCTCTTTGGAATCTGATCTGCAAGCTGTACAGTCACAAGGTTGTAATACTCTGGTCTTTGTTTTTGGTATTTTTCCCCCTTTTTCTTCTCATACATGTCTTTCCTGCCTTCATCTTTATCTCTTATTCTTCTTATTCTGATCTATTCTTTCCTGCTTTGCTGTTTCTTTATCCTATACATTCCTTTCTACAGTATACCTTGCCCCTGGCACGCCCATTTTTTCTCCCTGGGATGATGCTGCAGATCTGGGTTTCATAGTCCCCCTCCCCCCCTTCCCTCCTCACTGTGTGAGCTATAACTGCTTTATCTATCTTTAGATGAGCTATTACTGCATGGGCTATCTCTGTGTGAGCTATAACTGCATGGGCTATCTCTGTGTGAGCTATGTTTATGTGAGCTATTACAGCCCTGTACCCCTCACAGCGCAGCAAGGCATGCTTGCTGCCATGGGTTTCCCATTGCCTTCAATTGTAATATAGTTCCAGCTGGTCGCGCTGGTGCTGCCGCACTGGATTCTGGGTCTATTGCCGGACAGTTGGTGGGGGTGCCCTGACACCCCTACGGTCTCCACAGTCTGGGGGTGTGGGGGTAAGACTTAGCACCTTGGCTGCACCTGCGGCATACGTCACACGGGCTCAGCAGTTAAAAAATAAATAAATAAAAATAGCAGTGCATGCATATTCAGTAATAACAGGCTGAATTATATGCACAGTGTAAGGGCTCTATTAAGTTGGTCCTTTCGGGCATTAGGTATATGGTTATGAATGTGGTAGGTTATGTATCGATAAGCCAACAGTTTCATATATTAAAAAATGACTTTAGGTAGGCAGCTGTATTCATATCTGGTTGCGGGAAAAAAGCAGTTCTCCAGCGCTCATGTCAGCCGCAGCTCCTGGGCTAGGCTGTGGGAATATGTAATGTACAGGGCTGGGAGGTTCCCTCGCTGCTCTGTGTCAGGAGACGGCGGTCTTATGCTCGCTTGTTGTTTGTGTTATTGTGAGGGCTCATTTCATACATAACCCATGACTACAAGGCCGTGGCGTATCTCGTTTATCGGCCATATGCCGTTTCCTCAGAAGCTTACCAGCCCACCTCCGCACATCTTTTTATTTGGTCTATTCACAGCAGCTGGTCATTGTCAACAAACCAGTTTTTATTCATCTAGTCATTTTTTATACATGTTAAATGCTTTACAGCACATGTTATCATTATTACCAGTTATTATTATTTCCAGTTATATAGCGCACACATATTCCGCAGCGCTTTACAGAGAATATTTGGCCATTCACATCAGTCCCTGCCCCAGTGGAGCTTACAATCTATGATCCCTACCACAGGCTCACACACATACACACTAGGGTTAATTTATGTTTGGAGCCAATTAACCTACCAGTATGTTTTTAGAGTGTGGGAGGAAACCGGAGTATCTGGAGGAAACCCACGCAAGCACAGGAAGAACATACAAACTCCACACATGTAGGGCCGTAAGCCAGCATGTCAGAAACCACGGTGCCTTTGGCCCTTTGTTCTTCGGTTCTTCTGCATGGTTCCTTATTAGATTATTGCGTTAAGTTTTTGTCATATGACCTACATTTATTACAGCAAACATTCATGTTATAGTCATGCACATGGTTGACATTCGAAAATTATAAATCAGTACGCACAATGAAGTTATATAAAACATTCATGTTTAGTCATGCACATAGATAAGAAAATAAGTGCGTCAGAGAAGTGTGGATAAGGAAAATATGTATCATGGAGTATTCATCAGTTAATCGATCACAAATGTGTTCTTGCACACTATTACTAATATCACGCTATTACATACTTTCTATTTCATAAATGTACTAAATTACATTACATGGGTATCCCTAAGTTTCATAGAGTTTGGGAGTGTCTTGGGACCCTATGACCACGTAGGGACTTGAAGCGTGTGCCGCTCCCCCTCCCACCATGCACTCAAGTTGGAGTCAGCTTGTGAATGGTATCTTGGGCTCATAGTCTAAAATCAAGTATTAGGAGCCTATCATCTCCTATTCTGTTATTCTTCACTTGTTTACTCTCTTTCTGTTATAAAATGTTTGGACCACCCTTTTGGTCATAAGTGTGCATGCATAGGAACACCACGTGTCAGTGCGTCATTTTTCTTTTGCCCATATGATTTACCCTTATACTTTCTGTAGTTGAATTGTATTAATCCCTGTACAGTAATTTATGCTCTTTACATGTATCCGGTGCTCGTGCATGCATAGGACCACTTCGTTCTGGGATAATTTTTCTTTTGTCCGTATAATTTTCCCTTATACTTTCGGTAGTTTATTGCATTTTATTCACGTAGGGTTTTCTGGCCTTTTCCCTATAGCCGGCGTCTGCGGTTGGTTTTTCTTACCCATGAGTGGGTGCTTTTCCATACCGTTTTAATTTGAGAGCTTTGTCTAATACATTGTGAAGTCATACATAAGGTACATTTATGCGATAACTGCTGGTGTGATTTCAATTATCCCCTCAGTGGTCCAGTTCCTCCTCAGACTCAGTATCTGGCCTTTGGGAATATTTGTTTTATACTTTACTTTTTGGTGTTGAAAATGTTTTATATGCCAAATATGGTTCATATGATTTAGGCGAGCTACACATTTTTGCATGGTAGTCTCATCCCTATTCCAATTGAGACCTATACATATATATTTATTTTATATACAGATACAGGTTCAACCCGAGTCCACCCCCACATGCAACGCTCTTCAAAATACACCATATCTTATACACGCACACCCCCCCCTTTTTATTTTACAAATACATGTTCATAGG
Organism: Taudactylus pleione; assembly: GCA_031769625.1. NCBI lineage: Eukaryota > Metazoa > Chordata > Amphibia > Anura > Myobatrachidae > Taudactylus > Taudactylus pleione. Next base: position 2,128,328 of record JAUIMM010000314.1, on the reverse strand, counting down.
ATTTAGGTGAGCTACACAGCTTACATTGCATCTGATCCCCATTCATATATACCTAATCGTATATTTTTATATATAAATCTTACATAGGGAAACAGGTTTGACCCGAGTCCACCACCCCCACATACAACGTTCTTCTAAGCACACCATATCTTATACACAGCCCTATGTAATAACAGGACACGCCCCTGTGGGGTTGTCTATATCGGGGAATACTACATCCCTGGATTCAGGAGCCATCGCGGTGTTGCTTGTGTCAGTGGCGGTGTTTTTGAGGCCCCTGCTGTCATAACAGTCGGTGGCTCTGTTTACAAGAAGGGTTTGCATTGTTTGCTCCCCCAGCATCCGATATGTCGGCATGCTGAGTCCACTAATTAAGCAGCAAGGTATGATTTAAGGCTGTTGTTCCTTGTGCTCGTTTGCTCTTTACACTGCTGCGCCTGCGCATACGGTTCATTGCCTAATGCAAAGGAACCTGAATTTCGATACTGCCCATGTTTTTCTTTGTTTCCGACATCGATGTGGCCGGATCCCCTCCTACCACCACCCCAGGGATCGATATTGTCGCTTCTGTGGTTGCCAGGAATGGAGTCATCAGTGCAGATGATACTCTGTTCAATTCTCAAGCCGCCATGGAGAGTTTTTGCATGTCGGTCCTTGGCTCCTCAGTCCTGTGATTGCCTATCAGACTTTGTGGCAGCACTGAGAGTCTTTCTAGCAGTCTCAGCTCGGCAGGAGATACAGGCTCTATGATGATGGAAGTCCTATGCCTATACTCATGTGGACTAATGATGTGTAATGTTTGTTGTGGACTTGAGTGCTCCGGCCAACTTGCCACCTTTCCGGTGGGGGTCTCGAGGGATTTTACCCTATTTTTTGCCCTGCTTAGGACAACGTTTGGCTAATGCTATAGTTTAACTTCGTGTAAACAAATAACAAAAATATGAGAATGATATTACTAAGCAATATAAAAAGATCCAGCAGGTTTTTTGTAGGTTTTTACCTCGGGTCAAGTCCTCCCTCCCCCCCCATCACCTCCCTCTGCAATATGTCATTATCACCATACTCATGTATGTTTCATGTATTGCAGGTGGTTTACAGGATTACAGCTCATTTTGTTTATCGGACACTTGTATATATTTTGGGCAGGTCAATCCCGCTTGGCTAGTATGGGTTGGGAGGCATTAGTGCCCTGTATATGGATGTCAGCGGAGGACTTTGGTTCTCCTTTGGTCTTGGCAATTCACCTGGGAGGGAATGATTTGTGCCGGCAGATGTCGCATTACTTGCGGCGCACTATTTGTCATGATTTGGGTGGGTTGCTTGGCTTTGGCCAGATGTCGTGATAATTTTGTCCGATATTGTGCTAGTCTTTGATGTAGGTGCATGGTTGGGGGGGGGGGTAGATTTGTGGAGCATCACCCTTTAATGGGGTACAAGATGCCTAGCAGGGACAAATTTAATTTATAGAGTGTTTTTTGTTCGGTGTGGGGAGGTTTTAGAGAGTAGGTTGTATGGTGGCGGGCATGTTCCATCATTGGGAACTTGCGTGGCGGGAAAGAACGGCAGTATCTATAAAGCATCCACCTTGCTGCAGTATGAGCGGTGCGCCCCCTTCTATGCACTGGTTAGGCTGATTTTACCCTACTGGGGTCAGAGACACCTCTCGTCGGAGAGGGCTAAAATAGTGCATTGGGATGGGGCTGGATACCGTCTCACTTGCCAGAGAGGGATATCGGCCCTTGCAAGTTTTATATCACTATTACACTTGAATTGGGATTTGGCCCGTTCAGTGAGTGTTTTACATCCTTGCATAAGTCAAGTGTGGGGCGTCAGATTACTGGCCGTTCTTTCTTATGCTACCATACTCTGATTGTAAAATAAATAAAGCTGACCATATATTTTTGATCGCATATATACTTGGTCTGTCTCTTTATTTTATTTAAGCTTGGTTTAATAACTTTGTGGTTGCACGCATTATCTGCCGATAGGGAGTTTAATACTGTAGGTGCTTGTGTAGGGGCCAGGTGTGGCAGAAATTTGCCGTTAATGGCGCAGTGGCTGGAGTCAGTAACAGGAGCTTACTGACAGTGAGAGGTAGGGGGTTAATTTACTAAAGTGAGAGTTTTTAGAAGTGAGTTTAGAAGAGATGTTGCCCATAGCAACCAATCAGATTCTACTTAACATTTAACTAGCACCTTCTAGAAGATAATAGCCAGAAACTGATTGGTTGCTATGGGCAACATCTCTTCTAAAACTCACTTCTAAAAACTCTCACTTTAGTAAATTTACCCCATATTCCCTATACCTTAGGAGTGGCAAAGTAAATCCAATCAGGTTACTTAAGAAGAGTCACCTCTATGAAAAGCGTGATCGCTTGGATCATCTGATCACAGGACTATGGGCCTGATTCAGAGTTGTACACTATGCCGATGTTTTTGCAAATGGAGCAATTTTTTTTGCCACATGCATGCGTCTGAGTCATGCTGCGCATTTGTTGAGGTATATTACGGTATTCACATGCTGTAAGTTTTTATTTGCAGCGCCATTGACAACCGGGGAGTGTTCTGGCGAGGCAACAGGAAGTATCGGGTAAAAACATGCATGTCTCGACTGTTTTAGGGGCGTGTCAGATGCTGTATCTGCGATCCCGTAGGCAGAAAACACAGGGCCCCAGCCAGCCACTGCAGGGCGCCGCTGGATTGATGTGTAGTGTGGACCACACATAAGTGCTGTCCGCACTACACTACTAGTAACAAACACACAGCCACCAGCGCCAGCAGTTGTGTGTTTGTTTTAACAGCCGTAGAGAGTCAGACAGACTCTCATCGGCTGCTGCGCCCATGGCCAGAGCCAGGCTGGAGCTCACTCATGAGCTCCATTTTCCAGCTCCCGCAGTGGGTGATGAGGGCACTGCACTGGTAGGACCACTACTGAGGGCACTGCATAGATGGGGATTACTGCCCGGGGCACTGCATAGGTGGGGATTACTGCTGGGGGCACTGCATAGGTGGGGATTACTGCTGGGGGCACTGCATAGGTGGGGATTACTGCTGGGGGCACTGCATAGGTGGGGGACTATTACTGGGGGCATTGCTGGGGGAGAGCTACTACTGGGGGCACTGCTGGGGGGACTGGGGGCACTGCTGGGGTGGACTACCACTGGGAGCATGCACTACTACCATCTACTGGGTGGCACTGCACCGGGGGGACTACTACTGGGGGCATTACATAAGGGGTACTGCATAGGGGGACCACTGCCTGAGGCACTACTGTATATAAGGGGCACTGCATAGGGGGACCACTACTGGGGGCACTGTATAAGGGGCTCTACTGGGGGCACTGCATAAGGGCTTGTGTAGATATCCGAGGGGGGGAGGGCGCAAGGTTGAAGGAATGCCTAGGGTGCCATGAAACCTTGCACCGGCTCTGGCCCCAGCATCTCAGTAACGGCGGCCTATCTGAGTGACTGTAGACTCACTCAAGGAGTCGATGTTTGAATGATTTTTGTCTGATCCTGCGTATGTGTTGTCAGTTGCGGACAGCTGCGATATCTCCGGTGGGTGTCTCAGTACAAGTCCTGGCCGCTGGTACTTTAGCATATTCTCACACATCCACAGCTGAAAAAAAATCACAGCCACAGCAGCAAATGCGCACAACTCTACATAAAGTCCAATGTAGTACTGAGCTTAGGGCCTGATTCAGACCTGTTCGCTAGGCTGCGTTCGCATGCAGCTTGCCGATGTTTGCAATCTGCACATGCGTACAATACGCAGTGCACATGCACAGTCCAGTCGCTGCGATCGGGAAGCGATCGCACCCTGTACACAAATGCTCTACAAGCATGAGTGACAGGACATGTCGTTTGTGGGTTGTAACGGAATTGGTATGTAATACCGCCGGCCACATGGCCGGCTGTTCGATTCCCGGCAGCGTCAGGCCGACAGTGGAACAGATCCCGGCAGCGGCAGTCCGACAGCGCTGGAAATCCCGATCGTCCCCAGGTAAGTATGAACTAACCTAACCTACCCCCCTAAACCTAACCCTCCCTTAGAGGTGCCTAACCCTAACCTCCCCCCCAAGTGCCTAACCCTAATCCCCCCTCTAAGTGCCTAAAATTAACCCCGCTCTTCCCCGCTGCCTAAACCTAAGTCCCCCGTGGGGGTGCATAACCCTAACCCTGGGGGTGCATAACCCTAACCCTCCCTCCCCCTAGCCTAACCCTAACCTCCCAGGGCGGTGTCTAACCCTAAGTCCCCCCGGGAGCCCTAAACCTAACCCTCCCCCCCGCGGCTGTCCGCTCGCGGCGCCTGGCATCCCTTCGATCGGGATGCCGGGCGCCGGTCTCCCGGCGTCGGTGAAGTGAGCGGTGCCTAGATCTAGACGCCGGTCATTTCACCCTCGCCGGGATATTACAGTCGGGAAGCCGGCTGTCGGTATAATGTCAGCCGGCTTTCCGATTGCATCCTGTTGTAACGGGGTGGTCGATGGTAACGGGGGTGTGGTGGTGCGAACGCAGGCGTGTCTGTGCGTTGGAATGCCATTTCAGGGGCGTGCACGATTAAGACACATCGTCAGCATACACATCACATGGCTGAATTAAATACAGCAGCACTCTCAGTACTTGCGGTAGGGTATGGTCAGCCACAAGTGCTGCGTATGGGTCCGATGTTACTCGGTGTTATCGATTGTTTCATACACTTCCTGGAGATGACGTATGTTACTAAGGGAAAGTGGGCGTCTTGTGTCTGGCTGGTGGGTGTCTAATTTCATACCGCTATCACACGGCAATACATAGTGGGCGTGCTAATGTCTTGCTCGTGATAACAGGATTTGCATACTTTGGCTGCTGACGGCTGTGTGCGAACGCAGCCTAGCGACCGGGTCTGAATCAGGCCCTTAATTCTTTACTTTTTCTCAGTTGGTGTAAATTACATTTTATCCCTGTTTTGAACATTGTTTTATTTTGTTTTTTTAAAGCACTTTGAAACCATTCCAGATGGCTGTTCTTGATAGATGTGATGACATAAATTATTAAAATGTTTATATATACACTTTTCCTTTGCCTTTTGCACTCATACAATAAATATGTAGTCATTTGTTTTTATGTTTTCACTAAACATTCAGTTTTATCAGTTTTCAGCATGTGTAGACGTCAGGGTGGCCTGCTTCCACAGACAGGCAAAATATCGCAATGAATGTAAGAACTATAAAATAAATAGCAAATGATAAAGATTGCTAAAGTGTCAGTTTACTTACTAAACAAACACCAGCAGATATATCACTACATTAGTCATTGCTATGATATCTCTAGCATTTGTTCCTCTAGTAACCGTTTAACCTTTTATATAATTGTTTTTTTTTTACATGAGATTATAGGGCATTGAAGTGAATCATTCATTCATTTATTCGTTCTTTCATTAATCAAAATTTGGGTATATGTGTTATTATAATCAATAATAATCTATTACGTATTATTTTTTTGTTGTAGACATTTATGTTTGCACGTGCTTTGTGGGCTTCAAGACTGTTGCTCTGTTTTCTAATCCACGGGGGTAAATATTACGTGTTAAAATTAGGCAATATGGTATAGAAAATGGTGAGGGTCTAATTAATTAATTAATTAATTTACCTATTTTGCAAAGCTTAGTTTCACATCAGATAAAAGAAATGTCTATGAGAATCCATTTTTTTCCTTTCTGCGCAAATGTACTGTTCCCTTAAAGAATGTAAGCTCTTTTGAGCAGGGCCCTCTACCCTCTTGTGCTTCTCCCTACTGTAATTTCATTTATCTCTTACTCCCCACTAGGGCAACCAACACTCGGCTGCTTATGTGGGCGTAAAGGTCGCTAATATAGCAATGTTTATTATACATGTCCATGTCCTGCTTTGTATTGTATTGTAAGTCACTGGTTACTTATTTGTTCATGTACTTTGTAAGGCGCTGCGGAACACTTGTGGCGCCATATAAATAAATGATAATAATAATAATAATACTGTATATGCTGCTTTTTCTGCTACTAAGGGGTAGATGTACTAAGCCTTGGAGAGAGATAAAGTGGACATATATAAAGTACCAACCAATCAGCTCCTGTGATTTATAAAACACAGCCTGTAAAGTGACAGTTGGGAGCTGATTGGCTGGTACTTTATCTCCGTCCATGTTATCTCTCTCCAAGATTTAGTACATATACCCCCAACATTTTAAACTATAGCTTATACACAATTATAAGAGAAAGTAATATCCTGTGATCTACCTGATAACCATAGCTGTGTGCAGATAGGTTCCAGGGTGTACACACCCCAATGTCACACATAATTCACCAGATATAGCAGCATAGAAGTGCCCCCTTCTCTTCACTTCCAGTCCTATTCACCACTAACCACTATCCCCCCCGGAGCAGAGAATGGTACAGTGCGTGTTGTACATGTGCATGGTATGAATTTGGGGGCACTGGTGTATGGCTTAATATGGTCTTAGGTAAGTGAAAGAGTCGGGGAGGATTGAAGATGGATTAGATATGGGGGGGGGTAATTGGGGGGACATGATGATGAGAAGGAAGATTGATTACATGAAAAATGTGCTAGACACACCACTCAGCAAGAAATATCCCTGACTAGTTTATCCTGGGTGCACACCCTAATGAATTGTGCTGCACTTTATTTTAAAATGGACATAACATTCCATACAACAGTTGTGAGATCTCAAGTGCCCATATCAGTAACTGGTGATTGTTGGTGCAAACACTTATGATACCAAGTAAAGTTACAGTATTTGCAGGAAACAATCCAAAAAAACAATATCACTTACAAGACAATTTATTTTATCCGACTCCATGAGGCAACTCAGCAATAATACTTAACACTTTGCTGGGCCAGTCTCCAGGGATGATCATTATTATTTATTATTATTATTTATTTATATGGCGCCACAAGTATTCCGCAGCGCCTTACAAACTACATAAACAAATAGGTGACCTGCAGTGTCGTACTGGGGCATGCCGTACCCACAGGGGATATGCGATGGTAGGGACCCCATGAAGTGCGGTGCCACAAAGCTGAGTAGGTGGTCAGCAGCCAGGGTGGCAGAAGGAAAGAAGAATAACTGCCACGGTCACCTCATCTGAGTGATTCTTCTTTGCTTCTGTCACAGTAAAAAGGGCGGGGGTATAATTTTGGGATATATTCAATATCCCTGCACAGGGGATGCCAGCACTTAGAATGCCGGCACTGGTATCCCTACACCTGTCAGAATCCCGGCGCCAGCATCTCAACCGCCGACATCCGGAAGGTAAGTAGCGACGTTAGGGGGAGGGTTAGGGGTTAGAGTTAGGCACTAGGAGGAGGGTTAGGTTTAGATTGTGGGTAGGGGGAGGTTAGGTTTAGGCACTAGGGGGGAGGTTAGGTTTAGGCACTAGGGGGGAGGTTAGGTTTAGGCACTGTGAAGGGAGGGTTTGCATTAGGGGTAGGGAAAGGGGGAGGGTTAGGTTAACTACCGACTGGTGTCGGTATCCTAAACCTGTCGGGATGCTGGCATCAGTATTTTGACTGCCAGGATCCCGAGCGCCAGCATCCCATAATTTTACATATATACAAATAGAAAGGAGGGAGGACAGAGAGATGGCAGAGAGTGAGAGAGGCAGATATGGGGAAGAGAGAGGGATGGGGAGAGAGGGAGAGGTATATGGGGAAAGAAAGAGAGAGAGATAGAAATAGAGAGAGAAGTATATAGGGAGAGAGGTTATATGGGGAGAGAGAGAGGGGTATGGAAGAAGAGATATATGGGGAGAAAGAGAGAGATATATGGGGAGAGAGAGATAGAAATAGAGAGAGAAGTATATAGCGAGAGAGAGAGGTATATGGGGAGAGAAAAAAATATGGGGAAGATAGAGAGTGGCATATGGGGGGGAGAGAGAAATGGGGAAGAGAATTCGGTATATATAGAGAGAGATGGAGAAGAGAGAGCGGTATATATATAGAGAGAGAGATGGGGAAGAGATAGGTATATAGGGAGAGAGGTATATAGGGAGAGAGGTATATAGGGAGAAAGATATGGGGAAGAGAGAGAGAGAGAAAGCAAAAACAACCAACAAAAAAGACCAGGCAGACAGTGAAAGCTAATATTACTCAATAACATCAAGAATGGAGCTCACCCCCACTGTGAAAGGGCGCAGCTCTGGATATCCAATCCTACTGTAGCTGTGAGTCTGTCAAGCAGAGGCTGGGTTCAAGAAAGCTCCTGCACTGTCACTCACTGAGCCCGACGTCCCTGTCACATCCTGTCTGCGGCTGTGCAGCCAACAGGAGCAGTCACAGGGCAGAGGAAGGCATTCACATCAGTCCGTCCTGACACTGAAGGCCCCGCCCCCTCTGAGTGCTGGGACTCAGATTAAGCGAGACTCCTGGGATTTACAAAAAATAAAGTATATTAATTACATGCTGCGGGTGGCCCCCGGCTGTGCTTCCTTGTTATTCTATTCTGCCTATGTCTGCCCCGCCCCCTCACAACAGAGGGAGTGGCTTAGAGTCAGTGGGGCCCACCGGGGAATACTCCGACCCCGTCAGGCCAGTACGAGCCTGGTGATCAGTGTACATTGCTACATTAGCAACCATAACACCCAGATAAGCAACAAAGCATAAGCAACCAAGTGTTAGGTGCCCTAGTGGGGAGTAAGAAGTAGATGAAAGTAAGGTAAGGAGAAGCACAAGAGGGTAGAGGGCCCTGCTCATGAGAACTTACATTCTAAAGGGGAGGGGCAGACAAACAGGTGTGACACAGATGGGGTAGACAGGGAGGAAGTAGCATGTAGCAGCAAATTAAGATGAGAGCTGGAAGGCTTTGATGAAGTAGTGGATCTTGATAGCCCGTTTGAAGGATTGTAGAGAGGTGGAGAATCTGATGGGAAGAGGGAGAGAGTTCCATAGGTGGGGAGCAGCACGGGCAAAATCTTGGAGGCCAGAGTGGGAGGAAGTATTCAGTTGGTATGAGAGGCAGCGTGCATTTGTTGAACGAAACGGGTGGACAGGAGAGTGAAGGGAGATCATGTATGCATGTGTGACCATGCATGTGCCTGTGCAACTGAAAGACGTGCTGATAGATCAGGTTTATAAACCATTTTTAATGCTGGGTACACACTGGCAGATATACTGGCCGATCAATTGATTGGCCAATATATCGTATGCCTGTCGGCCAGTGTGTACCAGAGATATGTCTGTGAATGACGTTGTGCTGCACAGCCGATGTCCGAAATATCTGCAGATACAATATATCTGTTCATCGTGCTGTGTGCATCGTTCGACCCCCGGCCAGTGGGGACCCGCGGCCAGATGACAGATGATGATGTGTATGAACAACTATCATCTGCGGATCACTCAGTTTGCAAATATATCTGTTAGTTGTGTACAGACACAGACTGGGGCTGCTGATCAGCCCTGGCAGTCCTCCTGTGCATGCGCCTAGGACGCGCCAGCAAACGAGGCGTGACCTTGCCACAAAAGGGGCATGGTTATGTCTCACAGGCACGCCCCGTCTTTCAGTTTCCCAGCTGAGCAGAGTGCCGGAGCTGCTCGGCCAAGGTTTAACACCGGACTGACCCATCTGGCCATTTGCCAGATGGGCAGTCCGGCCCTGAGTGTGTACTCAGCTTAGATATATTGTTTAAGTTATCCTGCAACATTGGACTGTCTAAGTTTAAAGGCAACAATAACTTTATAAATGTCCAGTCATATTCTAAGTCACATAGGTTACAGATCTGTATCTGTCATTTACTATGTTATTTGAACTACTGTACATAATTGATATATCTTTTCTGTATTTAGGGTTCAGAGTTGCACACAAGAAGGAGTATGGATGCTCCACAGGTGACAAACACATTTTAGAGTCCCTAGGAGTGATTCTGAGTCTTACACATCTCTGTGGCTTCTCACAGATTGCTGAATGGGCATTACTGGGTGGTAACAGGGTGACAATGGGGTATTTACACATAAGAGAAGCTCCCCATAGGCATGTCATGGGCATGTAGTCAGATTTGCGACCTGTGCGGATTTATGCATATGGATTGCGAACACCATTTTCAGTCACATCTTCTGCACCAGGCATGGGGTAGGTGTAAGTGCCATTATTAGTGATGACCGGAGGGCTGGTGGTGGTGCCATTGCACAGATGCGTACAACTCAAAATACGGGTGGTTAGTCGCATGGGACACAATCGCAGTAGGCGTCCGGAATTGTGACCTCATTACATGCAACTCCAGCCCTTAGTTGGGTGATGTTTCTTATGTGACTTATAAATGTGTTTTCTTGTGGCCCTCACCTTAATAACCTCATAACGCACACGATTTTCTGCCCCACGTCACTTACGTCATCCCATAGGTAAGAGCATGGGTGTAAGTATCTTAGGTGTGAGGGGTGCAGCTGCTATGAGGCTCAGAGCTGAGGGGGGCCCATCTTCCTTGTCAAAGTTACAGGTGTTATATACAGTGGTGGATTTTAATTAGGGGTTGCAACGCTGCAGCCCCCCCCCCCCCCGGAAAATCCTCCACTTCAGTGTTGTCAATGCAGTCTGTGACTGCACTGGTTACACTGTGACTGGAGGTGGCTTCCCACTGGAAGCCTCACCTGCCAGTCATGCACAGGACAGGCAGCCTCAGGAGGAGTCTCCTTCCTCTCCCTGGGACTGCGATACTGGGCTGCGATTAGCAGAGAGCGGTTTCCATTTGGAAGCCACTGCTCAGCCTTTCGGGCAGCCCTACAGAGCTTCTTGGGGCTGCAAACAATGCAGTACCCACAAGCTGGTGTTATGTGCATGTGCAGCGCCACCGCATGTGCTGATTCCAGCGCCTGCCTGATTAATTGCGCAGGAGCCGGGACCTGGCCGGCCACGGCCAGAGTAGCAGCACTGCCGCAGCGGCAGGCCCTGTGAGGTAAGAGGGCTGGAACAGCTGCTGGTTATATAAATTTTTCAGCATTGGGTGGTACATAGGGGTCCTTACAAACTTTTGCTATGGGGCCTTCAAATACTTAGTTACGCCCCTGGGTCAGAGCGTTGCTGCTCCTCTAGCATACTTGGGATCTCTTCTGAAATGAGCAGTGAAGCCATTAATCAGTGCACTGGAAATGTGTAGGCTCAGAAGGGGCCTCTACTATAGTTTTCTGAGGGCACGATGGGGGCATTACCGGGAGTGGCATTACAGGGCTCCCCTCTAAATTTCTCCATTGGGTGCAGCGACTTCACATTCCTCGCCTGGACATTATAAAGGCAAAACACAGAGGAAAATACTGTAGAAGAGGAGAGGGCCTAAAAAAGATTTGGGGGTCTATTTACTAAGCAGTGTTAGGAGACATAGTGAAAAGTGATAAGAAAGTGATAAGGTGCCAGCCAATCAGCTCCCAACTGTCATTTTTCAAACACAGCCTGTGAGATGAAAGTTGTGAGCTGATTGTCTGTCACCTTATCACTTTCTTATCACTTTTCACTCTGTCTCCTAACACTGCTTAGTAAATAGACTTCATAATAAGTTTCCTCGCTCCATCCGATAGTGACATTAGTCACTTTTAACAATCACCTAGGTGAAGTGCACAAAAATTTTATTTTATTATATCTTATCCCAAGAAATATAAACTTTTTGAAATTTTTCCCACATGAAATAATCTTGTTATACAGAGATGTAAGAATATGATTTAAAAGCTATATTACTGAACTGAAATATGAATACAGCATGAATCTAGCTTTACTGATGTCAAGCAGTTTCTGTGCTGTGCTTCATATTTCAAAATTCAAAATAGCCTGTTCACAGAAAGGCACTTTCCATTACTTGTGGCTATTATAAATGTTTGCCGGTGGGGAATTAGCAGATTAATCAAATAATTTTTAGCGAGTAATTACAGAGTCGTAAAAGTTTAACTAGATAATCAATAAAAATCTCTCTGTACACACAACTCAAGACCTTTATTAAAAGTATTATTAGAGATCTAAACGATATCCTGAGATTATTATGCAACTTGACATATTCTTATTGCCAGAAATCCCTCGTGGCAGTTACTGATGTTGTTTGCTGATAATCTGTCCCAGAAATGCCGCCTTTTTTGTGTTTAATGTTGTTGCTTAGAACTGAAGTACAGTAAATGCTTATGTAAATTTATGGACTATGACACCTTAGATAAAGTAGCAGAAACATGAATACTATGTAAAGTGAAAGATCACCTCTTCCTTAGTTGACTTTGTAGCTTTTAAACTAAAAGAGCAGGATGTACTAAGGTCAAAACTGTGGTACAACCATGGAAAATGCAGTTTTGGGGGGGTTTTACCGCATTTCTCATATGTACATAATTCCGTAACATTGTGGAGTTTGGACCCGGTGGGTAATGCCAGCTTCTTTTCGCAACACTCCCTGAGAGGGATCCTGATATTTTCCAGCTCTCCTGCAGCACATGCGTCATTCCGTATATTGTTCTCAGAAAAAAATGACTTTATTTAAACCTAAAACAGTTATTCATGTAAAAAAATAAACATACTGAACAATGCAAGAACTACCGTATCTGTCAACTGGTGAAAAAATAATAATATATAGATTAGGAACTAGAAACTCATAGAAGACAAGTTGAACTGGCATTGAGCAAGTGTAAGTGAGAGGCTTATGTAATGCACTCTGAATGTTCATAGGCTGACCGGGTCATGTGATCGCTGTAGCTGGGATCTGTTTGGCCACACTCAGGTTACTGGAAGATCTGCAGTAACAGAATGCTGCTGAGGAATATGCTGCAGGCGGCCAGGATGGGTATAAGCAAACGCAATATGTGAGCAGCAGAGGGGTACATGAGGCTAAAAACCCCAATGTGTTACACCTAGTCACCCTGGCCAATCAGTATGCTCATATATTGCTTTGGGCAATGGCTGTCATGGCAAGTCCCTCCTTGCTGGCCTCAGACCTTGCCAAACATAAGAAGGACATGCTTCACCAACTAATTATAAGAAGGACATGCTTCACCAACTAATTAAGCTGAAGGCAGCACAAGATAACCTGGCTAAAAGCAAATGACTGGCAAAGACAAGGCTGTCTAGTCTCAACCCTTTAATTGCTTTGACTAACCCAAGGTTGTCACAACAAAAAACAATATTAGACAAGTTCCAACACAAGGAGGTCCCTAGTTAGGCCCTCCCTGACCCAGTCCACCGGCCAAAGGGCAGTACACCAGGATCTATTTTAAAAAAGCACCAAATCCATAGGCTCCTGTGACATTGCTATAAAGCTGAATTTGGGCGTTACTCCTGACCGATAACAATAAAGACAATACCCCATTGAATCAGTGTAAAAAATAGTTCCATGTCTCTAGGTCATGCTTCATTTCTGCCAAAAGTCTGATGACATGGCGAGCCTGGACCACCCCTTTGATGGCCCACTCTAACTTCCAACTACCTTCCCAATGGGGATCATGCAACAGGCAAAATTAAATAGTCCAAAAAGAGACTAAACCTGACGTTAGGTCAGTTTCCTGGAACTCAAAGCAGCACCTATGACAAGCTAAAGTTTTGCCACTTTTTCTTAAGGCAGTCGACAGCAGCAAGCAGTTTCGATACCCAGATACATCATTAGTCGCACTGACGGCCCTTCAGTCTTGTCATGCACTGTTGGGCGTAGGAAGGGCGCTTCCGGCGGAGCACAAGCTCTGGGCACCTCACAGATGAGAGGGCGCCAGCTGCGGCTGGAGTCCGACTCCGTCAGCTGTTTAAACTCTTATAGACTGTCGGTGTCAGGTGTCGGGTTCAGGTGCACTGCTTCTGGCAGCCACGACTCATTGATCCCTTCCTTCCCTGCTCCCTCAGTGCCACATAGATTGCTTGGGGCGCCCTGTATCCTGACAGCAGAGGCAGCTGGTGGGCAGTGAGGCATGTGCTCAGTGTTTTGGGCTGGTGCCCGTCCAATCATTTTGTAATTAATTAATTAATTAATTTTGCAAGCGGGGAGGGGGTCTGCGGCCGCCAGCAGAGGGATTACTGGCATTAGCCTACTATTGGAAGTGAGGCAATGAGTTGCAATGTCCCTGCATTTCTGACACACTAAAGAAAAGGAGAAAGCAGAGGGGACCAGAGGAAGACAGAAAAGAGGGGTGAAAGGTAGGGAAAGTATGAAGGATAAACAAAGGAGTAGGAAGATTGGCGCTTAATAACTAATAATACCTTTGGAATATGAAAATCCAAAAGAAACTAAATGGGTGAGAATGGCGGATGTCTAAAAACACAATTTATACATTTATTATAAACAATAGATACAAATAGCATTAATTGATAATAAAAACTCTGTATGAGATCCTTAATGGGAAATTGATGAAATATTAGTGTTGTCCAGGTGGATAGCCAATATGAAATTGAATATAGGTTGAAAAACAGCAGATACAGTAATCTGCTGTTTTTGAACCTATATTCAATTTCATATTGATTATCCACGTGGACATCACTAATATTTCATCAATTTCCCATTAAGGATCTCCATAGAGTAGAACAATTATATGACTCACCATTTATGCTCCTACAGAGTTTTTATTATCAATTAATGCTATATGTATCTATTGTTTATAATAAATATATACATAAAAATAACCATACCTGGGGCACAAGTGGTCATGATCACATAAACTATGGTCATAAATGTATTATATTAAAATAAATCAAACATGAGAACTGTACACACTATCATAAATAAATAAATAAATAAATATTATTATAATATAAATCACATAACTATAGCAGATAAATGTAGATTGTGGCCACAATAAAAAAAAACCCTTAATGTTGCAAATTGTAAGAGTGATGTTTGATGGAATAGCTTCTTGTTGCAAAATTGTAGGAATAATAAATAAACTGTTGCAACTTGCAGTCGACACAGTGCATTAGACAGTCATGTAAATTAATTAACGTTGCTGAGATACATACAGTAAGCCCATAATAAATATACTGTGTATGTGGAGCTTACTAAAGTGTTACTGACAAGAAGATGAATTAACATGGGATGAATGCAGGGTTCTTTAGTTCAAATTTGCTCCAGCCTGAATGCAATTAACCCATCCACGGGAAACTGTTTGTAATATTATGCCAGTTCCAATAAGGAGTCTCAAGGAGAGGCTATCCGTGTACACAAGCGGCGTCCGCCGTGTGTCTACTCACGCTTCTGCAGTCCGTATCAGCTGAGACCCTGTCATGCACATGCTCATTCGGACCGTCGCGCATGCTCATTACACAAGACCCCTGTCTGCTCATGTGCAGTGTGTTAAGCCAACAGTAGCTGCTACCTGAAGGAGTGGGATGCTATATTACGTTTAAGTGCACTCTATCTACGGATAAAAAATCTTTCTATTGAGCTGAGAGTGCTCATTTACCTCGTCTCCTATAAGCTGATTCGAGATCATCTGATTATTGTGCTGTGATTCTTTCTGGTTAATATTAGAACTGTTGGTTCAGTGTCATGATGATGTACCCCTGATGAAGATCCACTTTGGGACTATGGGCCTAATTCAGACCCGCTCGCGAGCGCTGAGCGCTCGCAAGCGGGTCGATGGTGCCCTAGTGCGCATGCGCACGACGGAGGGAGCTCCGTCGTGCGCATGTGTGAGACCCGCATAGCAGCAGCCAAGTTGTCGCTATGGGTCTCGCACCAAAGGGGGCGTGCTGTCGATGATGAGGACAGCACGCCCCCTTTGGTGGGCATGCCGGGGGCGTTGCTGCCCAGACAGAGGCGTTCCCATGGGAACGCCTATCGTCTGGAGCCGGCCCCACTGACATCACTAGTGATATCTGATAGAGCCAAAAGCACTCCTGGGCTTGCGGCAGCGAGACCCTACCACAGGGTCTCGTCTTGAACATCGCGACCATCTTTTTGGCCGCTCGCATAAGCTGTGGGTGGTAACCCACAGCTATGCGAGCGGCCAGGAGGCCACTCCAATTTTAGGTAGGAGGGCCCTGATTCAGAGCGAGCGCTCTGGTCAGAGTGGCCGGCTCTGAATCAGGCCCTAAGTGCGTTGGGTTTCCATCTATTTCTGTGAATTTACCCTGGATGTAAGCAACTTCATATAGAATTTACTGTTTTTATGAAATAAATATTATTTTATTGTTTTCTTGAGGAAGTGTTCACTTATTACTGATAGTGGCCTTATTGGCCCTCTTTGTTTGGGTGTATTCTGGTGTAAGGGTATCTTTCAGCGAGATTACAAAGAACAATCGTATACCTTAAGAACGATGTATCCAATATCTCTAAAACCACAAAGATCAACAAGAACTCAATAATTGAATATCTTTGAGAATAAAAGAGAATATACCATCTATTCCTTCATCTGGGACTGTTCGTTTGAACACTTAGATTGCTATCTACATTGACTGCATTACATCTAGTGTTATAAAAATTTATATTTTATTTGTGTCTGTGAGCGCCCCTTCTTTTCTTTTTGTTTTGTTACTATCTTTTATATATCTGTCTAACAGAGATATAAAGAGAAAAGTGCAGCCATCTATTGTATTGTTTTTTATATTTTGGATTTTTATCATCACTTTTAAAAGAATTAGCGCAAACTGAGGGCATTTGTTTGTGTGTATATATATATATATATATATACAGTCAGGTCCATAAATATTGGGACATTGACAGAATTTTCAGATTTTGGCCTCTGTTCACCACCACAATGTTTTTGAAATGAAACAAACAAGATGTGCTTTAACTGCAGACTTTCAGATTTAATTTGAGGGTAGTTACATCCAAATCGGGTGAACGGTGTAGGAATTACAACGGTTTCAATATGTGCCTCCCACTTTTTAAGGGGTCAAAAGTAATGGGACTATCAACTCAAAAGCTTTCATGGACAGGTGTGGGCTATTCCCTCGTTATTTCATTATCAATTAAGCAGGTAAAAGGTCTGGACTTAATTCTAGGTGTGACATTTGCATTTGGAATCAGTTGCTGTCGACTCTCAATATGAGATCCAAAGAGCTGTCACTATCAGTGAAGCAAGCCATCATTAGGCTGAAGAATCAAAACAAACCCATCAGAGAGATAGCAAAAACATTAGGTGTGGCCAAACCAACTGTTTGGAACATTCTTAAAAAGAAAGAACGCACCGGAGAGCTCAGCAACACCAAAAGACCCGAAAGACCACGGAAAACAATTGTGGTGGATGACAGAAAAATTATTTCCCTGGTGAAGAAAAACCCCTTCACAACAGTTGGCCAAATCAAGAACACTCTGCAGGAGGTAGATGTAAATGTGTCAAAGTCAACAATCAAGAGAAGACTTCACAAGAGTGAATATAGAGAGTTCACCACAAGATGTAAACCATTGGTGAGCCACAAAAACAGGAAGACCAGATTAGAGTTTGCCAAACAAAATCTAAAAAAGCCATTGCAGTTCTGGAACAACATCCTATGAACAGATGAGACAAAGATCAACTTGTACCAGAGTGATGGAAAGAGAAGAGTACGGAGAAGGAAAGAAACTGCTCAAGATCCAAAACATACCACCTCATCAGTGAAGCATGGTGGTGGTAGTGTCATGGCGTGGGCATGTATGGCTGCCAATGGAACTGGTTCCCTTATATTTATTGATGATGTGACTGCTGACAAAAGCAGCAGAATGAATTCTGAAGTGTTTCGGGCAATATTATATGTTCATATTCAGTCAATTGCTTCAGAACTCATTGGACGGCGCTTCACAGTGCAGATGGACAAGCAAAGAGATTTTTAAGGCTAAAAAGTGGAATGTTATGCAATGGCCAAGTCAATCCTCTGACCTGAATCTGATTGAGCATGCATTTCACTTGATGAAGACAAAACTGAAGGGAAAATGCGCCAAGAACAAGCAGGAACTGAGAGACATTTGCAGTAGAGGCCTGGCAGAGCATCACCAGGGATGAAACCCAGCGTCTGGTGATGTCTATGCATTCCAGACTTCAGGCTGTAATTGCCTGCAAAGGATTTGCAACAAAGTATTAAAAAGTGAAAGTTAGATTTAGGATTGTTTAGTTTGTCCCATTAATTTTGGCCCCTTAAAAAGTGGGAGGCACATATAGAAACCATGTAATTCCTACACCGTTCACCTGATTTGGATGTAATTACCCTCAAATGAAATCTGAAAGTTTGCAGTTAAAGCACATCTTGTTTGTTTCATTTCAAAACCATTGTGGTGGTGAATAGAGGGCAAAATATGAAAATTCTGTCAATGTCCCAATATTTATGGACCTGACTGTATATATATATATATATATATATATATATATATATATATACTTAACATCACGGTACTCAGGGTACTTGAAACAATATTTTAATAAGACATCACAGAAAGCAACGATTCAGTGCCCACAAACGGCACTGTCCTCAGGCTTAAATATCACTAAAACCATCTTACCTTAAATAGCACCCATAAAAACGTCGATAAAGGAAATATAGCGCAAATAAAGAGGGACATGCTGCTAGGTAAATGCACAGGAGTATACACCCGAATATAATACTCAATTAACATACATGGAACAAAAGTGGTACATTAAAACCAAAAAGCGCTCCCCACTCAACATGTATAGCAAATAGGACACCACTGTGTTTTCACACAAAAAAGCACAATAGTCACCAATGATAATGGTATTTAGTAATTCCAAGTTCTGGATATCCACTATTAAACTTCTCTGTTGAGGTGCTAGTCAATTTTCCCTGTTATCTGTGACCATCATAGGGTTAGTACTGGCATAATTGTGCATATGTGATGCTTAGTATTTTTAGGATCTGTGATTTATTCAGTATTTAGTCTATTTGATGATATATACTGTTATTATTATTTTTCTTATTTATAATCTCTTTTCTATATTTATAAAGTAATATTTTGTGTACTTTATGTTTAGTCTGTATAAGTTATATAATTGTTTTAGTATTTAAGATATGTTCGTTTGTGTCAGCATTCGCAGTTTAATTGTTATGTTACCTAGGTGATGGGCACATGATTTTGGGAGTAATGATGTCACTCTTGATGCACTGCCGGTCCGGGTGAGCAGTCCCGCTTCCGGCTTGAGCATCCGCATGTAGCATGGGTGCTATTTAAGTGGAACAAAACTGGTACATTAAAACCAAAAAGCGCTCCCCACTCAACATGTATAGCAAATAGGACACCACTGTGTTTTCACACAAAAAAGGACAATAGTCACCAATGATAAAGGTATTTAGTAATTCCAAGTTCTGGATATCCACTATTAAACTTCTCT
This sequence comes from Taudactylus pleione, assembly GCA_031769625.1. NCBI lineage: Eukaryota > Metazoa > Chordata > Amphibia > Anura > Myobatrachidae > Taudactylus > Taudactylus pleione. Next base: position 2,109,101 of record JAUIMM010000314.1, on the reverse strand, counting down.
ATTGAGGTGCTGGTCAATTTTCCCTTAGGGTAATTCCATATGCATGGAGGAATAAGAAAAAAAGTAGGATAATAGTGCAGAATGTCTCAAACAACATAAGCTTTTAATGACAAATTTGCACTTACAATCACGAGAAGTATAAAAAGCATATAACAAATGTAAGACTGCATCCAGCCCCCGTCCAAGTGTAGACATCCACACCCAGATGTACCATGGAAACAGTGGAACCGCTACTGCAGATATAGAGATCTACAAGGATGAAGTCCACAAGAGGAGGCTGCAGTCAATGCAAACAGTTCATAGGGTGAGACCCACTTAACGCGTTTTGGACATCAATTGGTCCTTCGTCAGAAGCGTGGCATGCTCACCCAGTTTCTTCCTTAAATACCCTACATACAATAAACTCACATTATTCCAATTAGATGATCGCCGGCGGCTGTGTGTGGATCCGGAAGCCGGAAGTCACCAACCCGAGTGCGTTCCACTGCACCCGGAAGTCCTGCATTCCAAAGACACACAACACATGATTCTGCTTGACACTTGCACATGAGGCGGAAGTCACAAGACCTGGTGCGCTCCACCGAACCCGGAAGTCCTGCGTTCCAAAGGTGTCCGGCTTTAATCCTCCATAATAGATTGAATCAAATAATAAAATCTTTATTGTTCTTAAAAAGTAACTGTATTGTCCTCATTGATAAGTCCATGCAAACATGAAAAAACAAACATAAAAAAATCAAACATAGAATCTATAACCACAATAAATGTAAATATAAATAGCACCACACTAAGTATGTGCAAATATGCAGAATATAGCAGCGGATACATGACTAAAGGTGCAGAAAGAGGAGAATAATATATGACAGAATCCCAATAGGTGCAAGGAAAGGGAATTTTCTATGGCAGCAAGTATGTAAACTCAAAAACATAATTTAATTAAAAATATAAATAAATAAATTAGGTTAAGAAACATTTGAGTTCAAAATCTCCATTCAGCCCCTTGGATACAAGGCTCGCTAATTGGTAAATCCATCTCATTTCGGCTTGTGAAAGCCTCTTTTCAATGTTTCTTGTTTTCCATCTAGGTAATACCTGTTGGATACCTAAAAAACGTTTTAGATGGCACTCTTTGCTATTATGATAATTTTGAAAATGTGCGGAGACTATGGGGCCTATTCATCAACACTAAAATATCGTTTTTAAGGACATTTTCCTTAAATAACGTTATTTTGGTATTCATGAACAGACTTAACACAGGAGATATCACTGATATCTCCTTGCTAAGTTCCCCTGTGTTAATTTCCACACTCCCCATACATTAGTATGGGGATGTGGAAATTATGGTATTCATCAAATTCCGAAAATTATCAATTTTCAGAATTTGATGCAGTTACTATTCGCCACTGTGAGGTGGTGAATAGCAGAATCCACTTACCTGTATCTGCATGTGCAGGTCCCCCGACGAGTCCCTCCGGCGCTCTGCTCCGTCCTCAGGCTCCGGAGGCTGGTCGGGCATGTGTGCTCCCCAGCAGAGCACAAGAAAGTTTAGAAAAATATATATTTTTTTCTTTTCTAATCTGTCATGTGGTCTGCAGGGAAACCACATGACAGACCAGCAGGATGGAACCGGAGGCTGCTGCGCGGACAGGTAAGTCAGGGGGGGAAGGTGAGCGGAGGGGGGAGGGGGGTGGGGGGGTCGGGGGGTGTACGAAACTTAACGCATCTGTAGGCTGTGCTGCGCATGCACTGGTTTTACAGATGTAATAGCGCATGCGCAGCACTGTTTCCAGATGCGATAAGGTAGTGTAGGCAGGGAAAAGTATCTATTTCCCGAAAAGCTGTCATCGCAAAAATGACAGCTTTTCGGAATAGATACTTATGGAGAGGTGGAATGATGAATTCCACCTATAATTAGCTAGAACTCCATGAGAGTTCTAAAGCTAATTATCTCCATTGATTTTTTACGTTTAATGAATAGGCCCCTGTATGTGTAATCTGACCTTGTTATAAATATGTTCCGATAATCTTATTTTGAGGTTTCTAGTGGTTTTACCTATATACAATAGGCCACAATCACACTCCAGGAGATATATTACATTCCTGGAGTTGCACGTAATAAATTCCCTTATAGGATATTTATTACCGTGCACCTCAAATTCTAAAATCTTCCGGTCATGAGATTTACTGTTTTACACATTAAACAGTCACCGCATCGATAAAAACCCTTAGATCTTACACTCTGTTTAGTATCAGTATCTAGACTACTCCTAACAAGTTTGTCTTTAAGGGCAGGTGCCTTCCTGTATATAAAATGCAGTTTTTCTGATATTACTGGACCTATAATTGAATCTTGCTTTAATAATTTCCAATTTTTCCTAAACACCTTTTCTATTTCTTTAAAAGATCTATTATATTGAGAAATAAAAGCCCACTTAAATTTCTCATCAGTATTATTTTTTGTTACTTTCATTTTTTATAGTTCTGTGCGATTAATTAAAGACGTTTTGTCTTTAGCTTTCAATAAGACTTCATTTGATTAGCCCTTCATTCGAAGACAATCAGCTGTCTCATTAATTTGATCCTCACAGATCTCAGCTTCCGTACAATTTCTTTTGATCCTCAAAAACTGACTATAGGGGATCCCGTCTAGCCAATTTGAGTGATGTTAACTTGTTCTTTCTATAAAACTGTTAGAATCCGTATTTTTTCTAAAAGTTTTGGTATTAATTACACCATTTTTAACATAAATACATAGATCTAAAAAAGATACCTCTATCGCACTACAATTAAAAATCATTTTAATATTAAAACTATTAACATTAAGTTTATTACAAAATAATTTAAGAGAATCTTCATTTCCATGCCATATAAATAAAACATCGTCAATATAACGTTGCCAGGACACTAGGCCAACCCCCAGCTCACCGTTGTGCCACACATTGTGGTCCTCCCAATAGGCCATAAATAAATTGGCGTAGCTGGGGGAAAACCTAGTGCCCATAGCAGTTCCCACTTGTTTTAGGTAAAAGGACCCATCAAAATAAAAATAATTAATTAATAAAATACATTTAATACTTTCCAACAGGTATTACCTAGATGGAAAACAAGAGACATTGAAAAGAGGCTTTCACAAGCCAAAATGAGATGGATTTACCAATTAGGGACCCTTGTACCCAAGGGGCTGAATGGAGATTTTGAACTCAAATGTTTTTTAACCTAATTTGTTTATTTATATTTTTAATTAAATTATGTTTTTGAGTTTACATACTTGCTGCCATAGAAAATTCCCTTTCCTTGCACCTATTGGGATTCTGTCATATATTATTCTCCTCTTTCTGCACCTTTAGTTATGTATCCGCTGCTATATTCTGCATATTTGCACATACTTAGTGTGGTGCTATTTATATTTACATTTATTGTGGTTATAGATTCTATGTTTGATTTTTTTATGTTTGCTTTTTCATGTTTGCATGGACTTATCAAAGAGGACAATACAGTTACTTTTTAAGAACAATAAAGATTTTATTATTTGATTCAATCTATTATGGAGGATTAAAGCCGGACACCTTTGGAACGCAGGACTTCCGGGTTCAGTGGAGCGCACCAGGTCTTGTGACTTCCGCCTCACGTGCAAGCATCAAGCAGAATCATGTGTTGTGTGTCTTTGGAATGCAGGACTTCCGAGTGCAGTGGAACGCACTCGGGTTGGTGACTTCTGGCTTCTGGATCCACACACAGCCGCCGGCGATCGTCTAATTGGAATCATGTGAGTTTATTTGTATGTATTTAAGGAATCTGACGAAGGACCAATTGATGTCCGAAATGCGTTAAGCGGGTCTCTCCCTCTGAACTGTTTGCATTGTCTGCAGCCTCCTCTTGTGGACTTCATCCTAGTGGATCTCTATATCCGCAGTAGCGGTTCCACTGTTTCCATGGTAAATCTGGGTGTGGATGTCGACACTTGGATGGGGGCTGGATGCAGTCTTACATTTGTTATATGCTTTTTATACTTCCCGTGATTGTAAGTGCAAATTTGTCATTAAAAGCTTATGTTGTTTGAGACATACTGCACTATTATCCTACTTTTTTTCTTATTCCTCCATGCATATGGAATTACCCTAAGGGAAAATTGACCAGCACCTCAATAGAGAAGTTTAATAGTGGATATCCAGAACTTGGAATTACTAAATACCTTTATCATTGGTGACTATTGTCCTTTTTTGTGTGAAAACACAGTGGTGTCCTATTTGCTATACATGTTGAGTGGGGAGCGCTTTTTGGTTTTAATGTACCACTTTTGTTCCACTTAAATAGCACCCATGCTACATGCGGATGCTCTAGCTGGAAGTGGGACTGCTCACCCGGACCGGCAGTGCATCAAGAGTGACATCATTACTCCCAAAATCATGTTCCCATAACCTAGGTAACATAACAATTAAACTGCGAATGCTGACACAAACGTACATATCTTAAATACTAAAACAATTCTATAACTTATACAGACTAAACATAAAGAACACAAAATATTACATTATAAATATAGAAAATAGATTATAAATAAGAAAAATAATAATAACAGTATATATCATCAAATAGACTAAATACTGAATAAATCACAGATCCTAAAAATACTAAGCATCACATATGCACAATTATGCCAGTACTAACCCTATGATGGTCACAAGATAACAGCTAAGGTCAAACAAAGTTTTGTAAACCAAGGTCTTCGTTAAGTCCCTTGGGTACAAGGGTCCCTAATCTAAAGATCCAGCCACTCTCTAATTGAAGTAGTCTAAGGCCACGATCAGCACCCCTCATAGTTTGAGGGACGTGATCAATCATACGATAGTGCAAGGTAGAAAGTGGGTGTGGAGCTTGGCAAAAGCGCCATGCCACAGGTTGCACACTATTCCCACTGAGCAATGCTGCTCGAATGGCAGATCTATGTCCAGCCATGCGCTCCTTAAAGGAACATCCAGTTTTGCTGATGTAAGAGTCAACAAGAGCACATGATTTGATAAATAATGTACTTCGAGTTACAGGTAAGTTTGAAATTGATTGTATATTTCTTACCTGAGTGTGGATGACAAAAGGTATCGCCAGAGATTAAAAATCCACACTTCGTACATGTACATTTAATGCACCCATTTTTGCCAAACAAAAACTGGCTGGGCTCGAAAAGCTGAGGGCTGCAAATATTAGATTTGACCAAATAGTCCCTTAAGTTACGTCCTCTTTTGTAGCTGGCCATTAATTTAGTATCTGCTAACTTAAGTTCAGTGTCAGATTGGATCATAGGCCACAACTGCTTAGATGTATGATTGATATGAAAGCTAGCTGTACTAAATTGTGATACCCACGGCAGGGTTTTCACCTTGGAATGTTTATTCTGTTTAATCAGTAGCTCGTCTCTATTGATGCCTAAGACTTTGGCCTTAGCTTCATAAAGAAGTTTTTCATCATAGCCTCTCTATAAAAAATTATGGATCATAGTCTCCATCTGCACCTCAGCAAGGTTAGAATCTGATGTAATACATCTTATACGTAGAAGCTGCGAGAAGGGCAACCCTCTTTTTAATGGATAAGGATGAAAACTTGTCATATGCAACAAATTGTTGCGATCTGTCGGCTTAGTGTACATAGAAGTTTCAATGATACCCCTATTGAGTGTAATTTGTATATCAAGAAAGTTGACAGTAGTAGCACTAATATTGTACATAAACTTCACAGGATGGTCAGTATCATTATGACCCTCAATAAGCTGTTTAAAGGCAGAATCAGTACCTCGCCAAAAGATAAGCAGGTCATCTATATATCATCTATAAAAGACGATATTATCTCAAATGTTTTATCTGAAAAGAACACCTCAAGTTCAACATCAAACATGTATGTGTTGGAGTACGATGGGGCCACACTGGACCCCATTGCACAGCCAATGCATTGCAGATAAAAATTACTATCAAAAATGAAAAAAATATATTTTTTAAGATCAATGAGAACAAATCAATAATTAAGTCGATATTCCGTCCATTGTGGTTTGGGTGTAAAAGAAATGGTTAAATATTGTCTTTAGTTGTGGAACAAAACGTCCCAGCAACACTCCCCCACATGCTGGTATTTGGAGAACCACAAATACCAGCATGCGGGACATTACGGGCCCACTGGCATTTCTAGTTCCACAACCAAAGCAATATGTAAAAAACACAACATACACCGTGACAGTAAAATTTTATTATTACATACATTACACTCACACTCACTATCACACATACTCACCTAGTATCCGAAGTAATCCATAGGGGTACCTATAAAAAAAAAAACATACTCACCTCTCCTATGAGTAGTTCACGTCCTCTATTTAACCATTTATTTTACATTACACATACACTATCAACCTGGCACCCACCGCCCTAGGGTTCCGAGGATAGCCCCGGGCTATCAGCCTAGGCCAGGGGTGCCCTGTAGAGGGGTACCCCTTTATTGGAGGGTACTAAACTCCTCAGGGATCCCTGGTCTGGGCTTACTAGCGGTCAGGGCTGATGCTGCTGCTGGGGGGCCGGGTGAAAGGGCTGGTTTTAAATATAGGGGTAACCTCGCACCAATTTTTTTATCCCTATATTTAAAACCAGCTCTGCTCCTGCCACCTGGTGCTGGTTTGTAAATTTACAGTGGAACCCTACACATTTTTGTCCCTGTAAATTTAAGAACTAGGACAGGCTGGCAAGTCCGGGGCTGGTTAGTCTTTTGGGGGGGGGAACATCATGTAATTTTTTAAAAACATTTCACCCTTTTTTACAAGTCTTAACACACAAGCAGCCAAAACATATCTCACTTATATGTGCAGGCTACTAGCTTGGGAGAGATTTGTAGAGAGAAAACACTGCGATCTCAGGTGAGTAATCTCCTGCAAAACAAGATACTCGGGAGAGATATCTCGTTCTGCTTCACCATCAGCCAACTCGTTTAGCCTCAAATCGCCTGTTGGTAAATTTGGTAAAGAACAAGGGATTAAATCACCCGAATTTTGTCGAGTTCCAGCGAGATTAATCTCCTTGAAAATTAGGACCATCTTGAATCTTAGTAAATTTATCCCTAAGACTCACAGTAAACCCGTCACAGTCTGACGTCACTCAATTGGATACCTTGTGAGCCATTTGGTCATGTTCCTCAACCAAACCTACAAAGGAGCATGAATGAGACCTAGAAATTCCTGCACCACCCAGCCCCGCATTAGAAGCTTGGGATGATTTGGTAGAATTCTTTATGGGGTGGATGCCACAGCAATACAAACAGAGGTGCAGAAAATTACACTGGCTCCCTAGGTTTCATTGGTTGTTGTTAAATCTATAACAATGTCCAATAGCAGGAGCAGAGGAGGACGAGAGGGTCCCTGCGTGTGATGCACATTCGCCACCTCGGATACCCCACCTCGGATACCTCCACGATACCCCAGCAAGCCCTTAACCATCTTTTTTTAAGTATATAATATTTTTTTTTCTCACGTTGATAGGTAATATGACATTGGTGTGCCTTTTTTCTGTACTTTAAAAAATGCTGCAGCTGCTGGATCACTTACCTGGTTGCCCGCTCCATGATCCGTCTCCTTGACAGACTCCCTCAAGCTGCAGCTTCTTTTCACCTAGGCCGTGATGTACTAAAGGAAATATGCGGTAAAAACCCTGTTTTTGGAGTTTTGACCACATTTCCATATGTACTAATGCCCGGCCGCACTTTTATCGGTGCAGAGGGTAACGCCAGAAAAACCTGGCGTTACCCTATAGAAGCCTATGGGCTTCTTACCGCACCCTGCTCCCGATGGTTCACCGCCACCCCGCCATCGCCCAGCGCTAGCCCCCACTCCCCTGCTCTCCATGGTCGCTGGGCCGCGCTCCTCCTGGGTCCTCCGCCTCCTCTTCCTAATCTTCTCCTGGTGCAGGGAGGAGGAGGAGCCCGAGGCTTCCTGCACATGTGACCAGCAGGAAACTCCCGGGGCTTGGAGGGGGCGGGGTCCCACGGAGACCCGTCACCCGGCGTCGGCTGCTTCGCAAAGGGCAGCTCTTATTGCAAGTGCTGTCCTTTGCGATACTGAACGCATATGTTAGTACATATGCGATTAGTAAGGCTGCGGTGACTGGCGGAATGGTCATCGCAACCTTAGTACATCCCGGCCCTAATGCAGTCTCCCCGACAGTGACAGCTTGTTGGTCCGTGAAAATTAAAATAATGAATTACGTGTAAGAGTTAAACGCAGATAATTCTAGCTTAGATTTACTAAAAGAGCCAGCCAATTCACTTGTTATACTGCAATTTGGAGTGAAGATACTAAGGTTATGCATTTGGTCTTGTCTGACACCGTATTTGCATAAGTCACTTATAGAATGCATAGTTAATACTTGAGAATGATGTGCCACTGACCTATTGATCTTAGAAAGTCAAAACCATTCTCTAATGGGTGCATACTTTACTAAATTAAAATGACAATTTAGCAGTCAGAAAATGTAAAACATTCCTTCCATCTGAGAAACAAAACCAAGTAAACTGAGAGGTTCCAGGTTTTATTTTTTTAATCCAAAAACAACTTTTGGATGTCACACAGACAATTGTCCCACTAAAGGAACACAGATAGAAGGGCCACATTATATTTTGATTATCACTTTTACAGTATTACTATATAAGCGAAAACAGGCTAAGCTATTAGATCATTCTCAGAATTACGGTGATTTGATGTTAATGAGGTCAAAAAGTCCCAGAAAGTTTGGAAAAAAAACATCAATCAGAAAGCAGGGGTTTATAGGTTTATACTAATTAATTATTTTTCTTCTGTACAATTTATAATTTAAATCAGCACTCACAAGAGCAATGTGTTTATGTTTTTGGCTAGAAATAAGGGCCTGATTCAGACCCAGTCGCAAGTGCTGAGTGCTCGCAACCAGGTCGATGGTGGCACACAGTGCATGCGCACAACGGACCCGGCTCCATCGTGCGAATGCGCGAGACCCGGCTAGCGACGGGCACTCCATCGCTCCTGGTCTCGCAACAAAGGAGGCGAGCTGTCGATGTTGAGTGACAGCTCGCCCCCTTTGGGGGCGGACCGGGGGGGTGGCTGTCCAAACGGAGGCGTTCCCATGAGAACGCCTGTCGTTTGGGGGCGGCCCCACTGACATCACGAATTATGTCAGTGGAGAGATTCCGGCTCTGTTAGAGCTGAAATCTCTCTGGAGCTTGAGGTCACGAGACCCTACCACATCATCATGGCCACTCGCTGTAGCTGTGGGTGGCCCTGATTCAGAGCGAGCACTCTGTCAGAGCGACCGCGTCTGAATCAGGCCCTTAGTTCAACAGGAATTTGCTTCTTGCAGCCTGGGGACAAAAGAGATCTTTTGTTATACTCAGTGGGCTGGAAGAACAAATTTATGAAACAAGAGACAATGGACCTCATTCAGAGTCGGTCGTAGCGGCCGCACGGCCGTACGTATCCGATGTTTTTCTTTCTGCACCTGCTGTGCGCATGTGTGTACGAGCTCTACCGATGCAAAATACTGTCGGTCGTAGGGCTTCCGAAACGGAAGTGGATTGCTAAAGTTGATTGACAGGAAAGTCCGTTTGTGGGTGTATACGGGGGTGGTGGCTGCAAACGGAGGCGTTCTTCAGTGTTTCCAGGCGTTTTAGGGGAGTGCATAAATTATCTGCTTCGTACGACCATGAATTGCGGATGCATTACAACGTCACTCTACGAACATGATGATCGTCCAGGCTAAGGTAGGCAAGAAGCGTCCGTAAGCCACAACAGTACAATCGTTAATCCGATGTTACTTGTGATGTTTCTAATTGGAACCACACAAACCAAGCAGCTAAGATTGCTGCATTGTAACTATTAACATGGCTAATTACCTTGTAACTGATTTCACTTGCGTTTGCATTAGGGAATTCGTAACACAAATGCTTTTTTGTGCTTTTTAAACTTATTTTGTTCGGACATTTTTTAAAACATCTAGCATTGTGTTTTGCGTAGCAGCCTTTTCAGATACCATACTTTTTAAACTATGTATACATTGATATAGTTAAATATAGACATTTTCTTTTTAAATTTTTTTATTTTTCGGAAATTAGCCTTTCATCACAATTTAACTTACAATTGTTAGGGCAACATTTGCATATAAATAAAAAAAAAAAACACAATTCTAAAAATAAATTAATAAAAACAAAAAAAGCTTGAGACATTGGTGACAAGAAATATGGGGACTGGACAAGAGGTGATGGAGGAGATATCCAGGGCTACTTTCGTCATTTGGGCCTGGCTCGGAGGAAGAGGTAAGCTACGGACAGCCGACTGGCGTATAACAAGCCGACTGGCCTGGCCAGAGGTGGATGGGATTTCCTCAGGCCTAGGCATAGGGCTCTCCATACTTGCAGGGGTGGTTGTTGGGCTGCCAGAGGTGGTAGTTCTGGGAGGAAGGGAGTCTCGCTCCATCATGGCAGGTGGGTTTGCCTGCTCCTGGGTATTGGCCCAACAGTCTATGGCCCCAGCAATGGTCTCCAGGGCCACCGCCACCCTCACCAGAGTGGTCTCCATCCTCAGAAGAACACATCTGTTCTCCTGAGTTTGGGAGACCAACCTGGTGAGGAGAGGCACTGCTCAGTCCAATGGTTGCCCTGGAGTAGACAACACAGTGTCCCCAGATGGAGTACTTGGATCCTTCCCTGCAGAGTCTCCATCTGTGCTGGACCCAGACCTGACCTCAGGATCAGGCACTACCTCCTCTGAGTCTGGAAAAAAAAGAAAAAAATCATTTGTATTTTTTTAAACAAAAAAACGCATACACGTTTTAGCTTTATACTTTTTTGAGTCCTAAAAATATTTACATTCTTGCACATGTGGAGCGTTGAAGTCGGTCATGTCAGTGTCCATAGTGGACACGCCGACTATCTCCTCTTCCGTCATACATCCCTGAGCCAACATCTCCAACCTCGTCAAGGTCAGCTCCTCAGGGATGGGACCACCACCTGTCCCCGCAGCATGGTCCACCCTACTCCGTAGCTTCCTCTTCAACTGGTACTTGAAATCGGTCCATCTGACAATGTGATTTAGCATTTTTGAAGGGTTAGTTTTTTTAAATAAGATCTCACTTTTGACTTCAGTACACTCGCAATATCATTTTCTTACCGTTTTTTCACGATTTTCATGGTTCTGTGGGTTGTCCCCACAGCATTAACAACCCTGAATATCTCCTCCCAATTCCTGTCTTTGGCTCCAGCCCCCATATTTCTTGGGGCATGGACAAGGTTCTCCATTGTCATGCTCTCCAATGTCTCAAGCTCTATCCTTGAAAACGGAGGGTTTCTTGCCCTTGGCCTGCTTGGCCCCGCCTCCTCCTCCTCTAGTGGTGGTATTGGATTCCCAGCACCTACAATATTTGTAAAATTAGATAAAATTAAAAATGTTTTTTTTGGAAATATGAACTGTTCTTGTGTTTTTATCAAAATGTGTTTCACACTTACCCGCCTCAGTTGGCCTCTGCCCACCATGCTCCTCGCTTGACATTATCCAAACATGTGAGAGAGCATGAAGAATAGTGCTTGTGAAGACTTTTTTATAGATGTGAGCGCATCCCTGGATTAGTTACCCATGCATCCCTATTTGCCTAAGTACAATGCACACCTTTCCTGCGTTCTGTAATCACTGCATGGGTTGGGCTAGATGTGAGCGCATCCCTGGATTGGTTATCCGTGCATCCCTATTTGCCTAAGTACAATGCACACCTTTCCTGCATTCTGTAATCACTGCGTGGGTTGGGCTAGATGTGAGCGCATCCCTGGATTGGATACCCGTGCATCCCTATTTGCCTAAGTACAATGCACACCTTTCCTGCATTCCGTAATCACTGCGTGGGTTGGGCTAGATGTGAGCACATCCCTGGATTGGTTACCCATGCATCCCTATTTGCCCACGTACAATGCACAGCTTTCCTGCATTCCGTAATCACTGCGTGGGTTGGGCTAGATGTGAGCGCATCCCTGGATTGGTTACCTGTGCAGCCCTATTTGCCTATGTACAATGCACACCTTGCCTGCATTCCGTAATCACTGCTTGGGTTGAGCTAGATGTGAGCGCATCCCTGGATTGGTTACCCGTGCATCCCTATTTCCTAAGTACAATGCACACCTTGCCTGCATTATTCAATCATTGTGTTTTTTTGGGCCTTATTTAAGGCAAAGCCAAATGTTCCCTTACTTGTTTGATGTAGTTGGAGTGATTTGTGGTGCAGGAAGGGATTGCTAGTGTTTATAGTGTTTGGAGTTGTTTGAGTGGTGCTTGTGTGTGTTTTTGGAGTGGTGCTTGTGTGTGTTGTTTGAGTGGTGTTTGTGTGTGTTTTGGAGTGGTGCTTGTGTGTGTTTTTGGAGTGGTGCTTGTGTGTGTTGTTTGAGTGGTGCTTGTGTGTGTTTTCGGAGTGGTGCTTGTGTGTGTTGTTTGAGTGGTGCTTATGTGTTTTTGTTTTTTTGGGGGTGTTGCTTTTTTTTGTTGTTTTTTTGTTTGTTTTTGGGTGTTGTTTTTTTTTTGTTTTCCGGTGTTGTGTTTTTTTTTTTTTTTTGGGTGTTGGGGTTTTTTTGTTTTTGTTTTTGGGTGTTGGGTTTTTTGCTTTTGAGTGGTGGGTTTTTTGTTTGTTTTTTTAGTGGTGGTTTTTTTTGTTTTTTGTTTTTGGGTGGTGGGGTTTTTTTGTTTGTTTTTTGGGTGTTGGGGTTTTTTATTTTTTTGGGTGGTGGGGTTTTTTTGTTAGTTTTTTTGGGTGTTGGGTATTTTTTGTTTTTTGTTTTTGGGTGGTGGGTTTTTTTGTTTGTTTTTTTGGGTGTTGGGTCTTTTTTATTTTTGTTTTTGGGTGGTGGTTTTTTTTTTGGGTGGTGGTTTTTTTAGAATTTTTGTTTGCCCATACATTTCCAAAACCCGGTTACTTTGTGTGTTTGGGTGGCCGTGTTTTTTGAGGATCCAAATAACAACGTGCTTTGCAGACTCAAGTAAGTGTGCCAGCCTACTGCAAGTTTTTTTTTTTGGTATTTTAAAATAAAAAAGGACATTATTCAAACAATTATTATCATGTTCTATTGTTTTGTTTTAGGTGTTTAACAGTCCTGTTTATACTTGATTCAGGTGTCTATTTTTACAAAAGTAAAAGTTTGTTGACTTTAATAATGAAGGGTTTTTTGCTGTTTTGTTTATATTTAATAATGCATTTGTGGTTTTTAATGATAAAACAATAATTATGCTTTCAAATTTTAATATTTCCCAATTTCAAAGTTAAGGATTGTTTTCACAATAATAGTAGTAATAGTGGTGTTTTTTTATTAAAATTAAATTTTCTTTTTCTTCCATAAAATAAAAACCCGTACACAAACAACACCTGTAGGGGTTCCCGAAGATGGCACAGCCCGACCCTGTAAGAATATGCACCATTATTACTAAGCTAAGTATTTTTGGGAAAATGTTGAAAATTCTTTATCAACAACAATTTTTTTTGTTTATTGTAACTTTACAGAGCGATGTGGGCCAGCTAATAGTGGCCATGTTGCCCCCCACCAACCTTCCTCAGCCTCCTCCAGGGCATAGGCATAGGAGGCGTGCAAGGGCAAAGATATATAGAACACGTGTCACCCTTTTTGGAATGCCTGATGATGTGGTTGTAACCACTTATCGCCTGCCTCCAAATATTATCCTAGACACTCTTTCAATAATAAAGAATGATCTAGAAAGTCAGATTCACATTCTTACATCAATCACACCACTTACACAGTTGTTGGCAGTGTTACATTTCTGCGCCTCAGGGTCCTTCCAAACCAGTGTGGGGCTGGTGGGTGGCCTCTCCCAGCCCTCATTTTCATGGATCCTGAGGCGTGTTCTAGATGCATTCTTCAATCATATAGCACATTTTATTAGTATGCCTTTGGATACAGAAGCCCTTGATGTGGTAAAGCAGAAGTTTTTTGAGATTGCAGGCTTTCCACACGTCATAGGGGTAGTGGATGGCACTCACATAGCACTTCAGCCCCCTGCATGCAGGGAACAAATATATAGGAACCGTAAACATTTCCATTCGCTAAATGTAATGGTGCTATGTGATGCCTCCCTCCAGATCCTCTCCCTGAATGCCAAATTTCCAGACTGCAGCCATGATGCATACATGATCCAGCATTCAGCGATTTGGGCAAAATTAAGCACACTGCAAGCCGGTCATGCGTGGCTTCTTGTTAAGTATAAATCCAGGATGTAGCTATAGTAATAGTGTAAACATGTTTTCATGGTCAATTTATGTATCTTTTGGTGTCCCATTTCCATCAGGTGACAGTGGATATCCTTGCACGCCCTGGCTGCTGACTCCTTATTTGACTCCCACACCAGGGCCACAAACTCAATATAATGCCGCATTTACTGCCACCAGGCAGGTGGTGGAGTGCTGCATCGGCCTTTTAAAGGGCCGGTTCTGGTGTCTCCATCACTCTGATGGTGCACTCATGTACTCGCCGGATATGGTTTCTCACATTGTGGTCCTGTGTGGGATTTTACACAACATTGCAATAAGGAGTCGAGTACCCATGCAGCCATAGGATGCCTTGCCAGAGGATGGCCCCCCGGAGGAAGGTGTTGTGATACTGTTGGGGGGAGGCCAGATGTGATTCTGTTGTTTCCAGATATTTTTGGTAATAATTTTTACATTTATTTTGAATTTTACACTTAGAGCAAATGTATTTTAAGGTGTACCTAATTTTTGATTTATTTTTTCTTCCACCAAAATCACAACACGTTCCAAAACTTCAAAACTAATGGACCCATTGGCTATACCCTGTACTATTTTTGGGCAACTAACAAAATTTGGCTGGATATACCACAACATGTTTAGTTAATTTGCCTTTTATTTGATTAATTTGTCTGTTAAAAAATAAATTTTATGTTTGTTTTTGACTATTGTTGTTTATGTCTGACTAAGCAAGATATTTTAATTTGGAAAACCCTGAGGACATTTTTTAAGTGTGATTCTGTGATGAAATGCTTTTTACGATTAAAAGCATGTTGGCAACATGTTTGTTATTTAATAAATGTTTTTCCAAAAAAAAAGGTTTGGTGTAAATGTTTTTTGAAAGCCATTTTGAGGTGGATAATGTATGACAACCCCAAAGCAAAAAAAAAAACATTACTGCAAATGTTCTTAAGGTTTACATAAACATTTTGGAATTAAACTATGGAAAGGCACCCAGCTTTGTTCACAAACTATTTGAAATGCAGAATTACACAATTTAATTTTTTTTTTAAAAGAGGACAAATGTTTTTCAAACAAAAACTTTACTTGAATAAGCACAATTTTAAAAGTTACAAAGAGGAAAATAAAAAACTAAAATCGGTCAAGCCTCCCCACAATCCTCTGTAGGCAGCAGTAGGCCGCCAACAAATGTCCACTTGTTTGAGTCAGCTCCTCTCAAATTTCCACCATTATGTTGGTTAGATCTGTTGACAGAAAAATTTATTTGTAGGTTAAAAACTTCTAAAAAATGTCCAACATTTGAACATTAAACATTATTCAATGTCCCAAAAAGTGGAAAAACACAATGATGTTAGGGTGTGTTCGAAAGTTTCATCCATACAACATTATTAATATGTAGAAACTTTTATGGTGTAAAAACAATTGGAAACCCTAACTATGTGGCATAACCAAAACACCCCTAGGATGTTTACAAAACAACTGGGAGGTGTATTCTTAAGTCATGATGGCCATATCCTTAAAACACACTGCACGTATTCACTTCTAGAATGTTCTTGATAATCCAAAAATACATTGTGTTTGTTTGCTATGGCAAACATCACTTTTCCTAATTTAGTTACATCTTAGTACATTTTAAACACAGTGTACACAACATTAACAACCTTCCCAAGTTCTGTGACATGTTTTATTTAAATCTAAAATACTAATCCAAATGTAATCAATTTTTACACCAAATAAAAAGCATTTTGGAAACCCCAAAGGCATACATACATACATTTTTGGGCTCCCCCCCAAAAAAAGGGCCCAGGCACAAAACATAAGCACAAGCATAAGCATATTGAATAACAGCATTACTGCGCAATGATTTTGACACCCATACTGTAAAAAAGAAAACAAACACAGAGCCCAAAAAAAAAAACATGGATAACAACAACACTCCAAAAAAAAAAAAAAATAAGATTAAAAAATACATACCATCAGAGTGTTGCAACAAAGCACCCGATGGAGATGGTGCGGGAGATGGTGCTGGAGATGGGGAGTAAGTTGGAGTTGGGGGAATGGTGGGAGGGGAAATGGAGTGGAAAAAAATCAAAGGGAGGGGATATTTGTGTTGTGGACTCGGGCACGGGAGTGGAGATTTGGGATAAGTGGGCAGGGGAGGGAGGAATACTAGGGGAGGTTTGGAAGAGGGAGGGAGGGTTACTGGGGGAGTATGGTGGTGGGGAGGGAGGGCTGGGTTGAGCGGATGGGGAAGGTGAGGGGGAGGGCTGCAGGTTGGGACCTGCATTGCCTCTAAGTCTGCGGGCCCTTCTCTGTCTCCACTGTGTTTCTAAAATTTAAAGATATAAAAAAAAACTAAGTTTAGTTTTCACTTTCGGCTACACAATACAAGTACACTTTACACATTCAGGACAATAGGGACAACATACAGGAGGGTTTTTTTACATTTACTAAAAGAATTGGAAAAGGAACATACATTTTTAACAGTCCACTAATTATAACATTTATACAAACGCTTACTTACGCCTGCGTAATCGCGCCCGCAAATTTCGCAAAAGGACTGGCGACCGGCGGCGCAGATCAGACCACCGCCTCTCTAGTTGCACTATATTGCGCCTATATCCCGCACTACGAAGGGCTCGCCTCACCTCCGCATAGGCCGTCCTCTTTATGCAGTTTGTAATTGGAGGCTGGGCGGTCGTAATCCGCCTGTCCATGATCTGAACGAGAATCAATAATTCTCTACGGGTAAAGACCGCGGCTCTCATGATGGCAATGGCCGATTTTTCAGAAAACATGAAATATACACGGGGTAAAATAAAGATGATTGGCTAAAATATTTACTCAGTTTCCTAAAAAAAAACACTATTGGCCAATCCTTTAATCATGTGACCCGAAAAATAAGGTCAGATTTGATTGGATAAAACACGCAGTGTGCAATTGCAAACATAAGAGTGCAAATGATCCTAACACAAAATGCACATGCATTTTTAAAGTTAACACAATTAGCAACAGTACATTCACAGATAATAAAAATTACTTTGTTTTGGAAATTTTTAATAAACACGAGAACGGAGAAAACACCCACAAAAAAAACAATAAAGTTTATTGACACATAAAAAAAATGAATAAAAAGAACAGCAAGAGTTAAACACTCTTAATTAGATAATTGACAACAAGCTAATAATAAGCTGATCGATAGTCCATGTAAACATGACATGTGACCATCAATACAACACATACGGCCGCAAACATCAGAACATAATTAGCATACAGCGACTGACAGCGCCTGACTACGACTGTCTCGTTTGTTCGATCAGATCAGTCGGTAGCTAGAGGAGGTGCAGTGCTAACGAATGGGCGTCACTTTGTTTACGATCGACCAGCCGTACGATCGGATTTTGCGGTCGTAGCCCATACGACCGTGCAGCCTCTGAATGAGGTCCAATGTGTAGTTAGCATTAGAGTAGAAGAATCATCATCATCATAAAGTGATTGGTATCACTAGTTAGCTGCCTATCAATCTGCCGTTATTACTGTCAATATTTTGTCAGTTTCATAAATTTTAGTAAAGATTTTTAGGCCCTGCACATATCTCAGTTTTAATTGCAGAATTCCAGAGCAACTGAGAGCTATAGCCACAGATAGGGAAAAGGGAAAGGCAGTAAAGTAGGCTTCCTAAAAAGGGGGAGAGGGGGAGAGAGAGAGAGAAGGAGGGAAATAGAGAGAGGGAGAGAGAAGGTGGGGGGAGAGAAATATAAACTGGGGGAATGACAGTCAGAAAGTGAGAAAGTGAGAGGGAAAAAGACTAGAGGAAAAATTTGAAGAGTGAGAGTGAGAGAGATCAGGAGGGAGAGAGAAAAAACATAGACAAATAGTTGGAATGAGGCAGGAGAGAAGGAGATAAGGGGGCCCATTTATCAATGAACGCTTTTGCAATGCAATCAGGGCATACCAGTAACGCCCCTGATCGTATTGCAAAAAGCGATCCTATCAGCTGGATGTGTCATCCGGGACATGCAGGGACACGGGCTTCGATAGGGCTAGGGGTGGTGCACATGCATAGTCCTGTGGACTGCACATACACATCCGCCATAGCCGTGGAGGGTTCTGGCTAATAGTGCGCGGTGTAGCCCATAGGCTACAGCGGCTAACGTCATCTTCAGATGGCGTTAGCTGCAGGGGGTAATATCTGGAATGCATCAGGGATACTTAGTATTTGAGGTAAACCCCCAAAAACGGGTGTTTTGGGGGATTATAACTCGAATATACTTTGATAAATGGGCCCGGAGGTGAGAGGGATAGAGAGATAGAAAGCGGAGAGAGAAGAGAAACTGAATGATTGCAATAAGAATGAGGTAGTTTAAACCTCTAGGACGGGTGCTGGTATGAGTGTTGGTCACTAAATTAGCTATCCTATGGTGTGGTAGGGGTCTATTTTTTTATGCATTGTGCCATTTTTTGCTTTTTCTCTTTTATTTCTACTGCTTTAATGTTTCCTTTTTTATCATCTTTTCTTGGCTTGTTATTCATTGTTTCTCCTATTTTCTATTCCCTCTTATCCATCTTTCCTTTTATTCTTTTCTTTGCCATTATTGTTTTTACAATTACTTCCCCTTTTAGTATGCCATGTCCGTGCCGCTCCGCTAACCACCGGCTTGCTTCCTCTCCGCTACCCTCTGCTGGGTCTGCCTCTGCCGCATCTGATGCGTGTGCTACTGGCAGGACTTAAGCCATGACGGTCTTTTAGTGGGCAACTATCAGCGCCAAATTCCCCCATTTCCTGCTAGCTCGGAGTGCCCATCTTGAACGCTGCTGCAGAACTGTATGTTACACACCGATGTTTCCTTATGAAACCAGTCCCGAGCGCTTTGCTGGCTGGCCGGGGATTCTATCCAGCATGTTGTGGCTCTAAGTAGCCACAATTTGCCAGAGACTGCCACTGAGGGGGGACGGAGCTTAGCCTGCAAATTAGGATAATGTTACCTGCGGATGCAGAGGTGCACCTGGAGGGCTAGGTGGGCATTTCTGAAACTGCAGTTCCTGTTGCTCCATTGCCAGCAAGGTCTGCTGCACTGCACTAGGAGCCCCTGCAAGTCTTTTGTCCCCTCATACCACATTATTCGCTGCCACCCGTAGTAGATGCAGGGGGTGTGGGAAGTCACTGCTGCCTCTACGAATGTTCTGTCAGCTAGTGCTGCCGCGGCATCCCCGGTTGTGTGCAGATTGACCCCAATGCATTTATGTACATGAAGGACACTATGGCAGCTGCCTTTGTGCCATTCCTATCAGTGTTTCTTCCAGACATAGCACAGGCTTCCACAGAACCATTACTTGGTCAGGTTACCGTTAGGCCTCAAATTGCTTCTGCCATGAAACAATTTTTACAGTCATTGCAGGCTTTTGGTTTTTCCCCTGCGCAGTCCTCCATGTGGAGATTTCCTACCACTTCCCAAGGTTTCTTGCAGAGAGCTTTTGCGGCTAGTGTTCCTGTGTTGTGTTCTGTGCGGCTTCAGCCTCTGATGCTGTGCTTCCACCTGGGTGCAGCAGCTAATGAGAGTCTGTCTGACCCTCACTGGCTGCTAAAACAAACACACTGCCGGTGTGTTTGTTACCACTCATTGTGGTCCGCACTACACACTAACCACTGACTTGGGGCGCCAGCCGGCGGTACTCCCCATGCCACCGATCCGACGGCTCCCATGGTACATACCCCGTCCGACCCCCCTTAGTTACGCCACTGGATAGGGGTGGCCCAGACCCTAACACGAGTATAACTCTGCATACAAGCGAATATTGGCATTTAATTCCATACATGCAATGTGAGCACAGCTAAGGGTGACTTGCATTCAATTCTGCATCAGCCCCTATGAGAAAATCTAAAGATAGGTAATACACTTAATAGACAGTGTCTGGACTCTAGGACCAAATGTAAACTTCCTAACACCAGGAGAACATTTAATGATAACAATAATTTAATCACGGCAAACTAATATTTGATATGTTTGCAGGGTGTGCAATGCACATGGGTGCCTGAGCTGGTGCTCTCAGCACCATACGTCCTTCTGTGTCTTCAGAAATATGGACTGAAGCCCCCTGTTTCCTAAGAAATTGCTTGAAATATGGTGCATGTGCAGAAGATAGCAAAGGCCCAGGCACCCACTGTGCAATCTTCTATGCAGATGTCAGTGCCATATTTTTTAGGGGGAGGAGGAAAAAATGTTGCACACCACCCCCCCATCTCTTAACAGCCTCTTTCTCTAATATAATAGAAACAGATAAATAAGGATATACTAGCAGGAATGGTGTCACAGCCAAACACGGGTACAAATAACCAAAAATAGACTTCTTATTACAGAGGAAGTGGTAATAATCCCCAGATACTTTCCAAACTAAATGTATTGGGCCTGACTCACACTCAGCTCTGTAGGTGAATGTTCTCTGGATATATATATAAATATATAGTGCTAATAGCAGGCTAATGTGCCTACACACATGTATTAATGCTTACGCATTGCACCACCCCACTGTACTTGGTCTTCTAGCGGTATGCAGTTGGGAAGCCGGTGGACCTAATCCCGACAGCCGGCTTCCTGACTGCTTAATCCCGGCGAGGGTTAAATGACAGGCATCTAAATCTAGACGACTATCATTTTACCGACGCCCGGCATCCCGATCGAAGGGACGCCGGGTGCTGAGTGCGGACAGCCGCAGGGGGGGAGAGTTAGGTTTAGGGTTCCCGAGGGGGACTTTGGGTTAGGTCCCCCCTGGGAGGTTAGGGTTAGGCTAGGGGGAGGGAGGGTTAGGCACCCTCGGGGGGGGGACTTAGGGTTAGGCACCCCCCCGGGAGACTTAGGTTTAGGCAGCGGAGAAGGGGGGGTTAGGTTTAGGCACTGGGGGAAAAGGTTAGGGTTAGGCACCCACTGTCACGACCATGTCTAGTTTTCCCCTTTTGCCTGTTGACTTACCACTGCCAGCTGTCTCCATGGATCTATATGTGTAATGTACCTGGAGGACCTGCTCTGATCATGCTTGCTGCAGCACTTCTCTGTATGCTTTCCCTTCCACACTGATTGTTCACCTGGGCTCTCCTCTGTCTGTGAGCATTGCTAGTCTTGATTGGAATTGCAGGTGTGGTTCAGATTCTCAGTGCTGCAGAGATGAGTACTTCCTCTGCATGTTGTGCCTTCCACCACTCAGAATGCTACTGCCAGACCACCTGTCCTTATCCACCAATTGCAGCCAGACCCAGGGTATATATATCCTTCCCTGATAGCATTCTGGGCCAGAACATCTCATTACTTCCTGTGGTGTATGGTTCATGCTGTTTCCGTGTACAAATGTATCCCTGTCTCCTGCTGACAGCAACTCCTGCTGCATCTAGATAACCTGCTACAGTAATACCTGGTAATCCTGCTAGTTCCCAGGCCTGTGCAAATCCTGTGTTTTCAGCTTCAGCTATAAGTGTGTTCCTGTGCCCCTGACCTTAGTCCTGTGCTCTGCTGCGAGCCCTACTCCTGGTTGGACCCTGCAAACCTGCAACATGTTACCCTGCCTTGCTTCCTGCTGTGGATCAACTCCTGCTCCTTCTACCTACCCACTCCCTCCCTGAACCTAAAATTCCCAGACCTAGCTATTCCTTCCTGTACCTGTTATTCCCAATTACCCAATCCAGCCTGCACCTGAGTTCCAGCCTTTGTCACAGCATTTCTGGATTACCCTGTTTAACCCTCATCTAAGCATTACCTGATTTCCCTTCAGCCAGTGTCACGTTATTCCAGTCCAGAGTCAAGTTCCAAGTTCTTCAGTTCAATCCATGTTATTGCAGTCCAGAGTCAAGTTCCAAGTTCTTCAGTTCAATCCATGTTATTGCAGTCCAGAGTCAAGTTCCAAGTTCATCAGTTCAATCCACGTTATTCCAGTCCAGTCAAGTTCCAAGTTCACCAGTTCAACTCAACAAGTCTTCCTGCCGGTCCCAGTCCGGTTCCTCCAAGTTCCTGTCATTCATCATCAAATGCAGTTCTCACTGCTACATAAATCTTGCAATAGAGCTATCTACATCATCTGTGGTTCCAGTCATGCCAGTCTCCGTTGAATCCCACTCATCACCTGAGACAGGTAACTCACAGACACCATTTGTGAGAGAATGTTCAGGCCCAACGATGGTGGCAAATCAAGCACCTATTAAGGGATTAGATGCTTTCCATAACCTGGTCACTCGCTTGGATTCACAGGAGGCCGTACAGCATAAAGTGCTACAACTTTTGCAAATCCTGAATAATCGGCTAGATGGTACTCAAATCACACCTGAACCTCTGACTACCTTCCATCAACTGCTGGAGCAGCTACAGTCTTTACTCATCAAAATTTTTCAGATCATTCCCAAGTTTCTTAGAGCTACCCCTGTCTTAACTAAAATCTCAGCCTTGGAATCCCTAGGAAACAAGGATTCTTCCGAACCAAGTAATGTCAGATATCGTAGTTACCCACGCCCCAAGCTCTCTGTGGCCGAGCGCAAAGATTTACAGCTCTGTCTCTATTGTGGGGGTTCAGACCACTTCATTAAAGACTGTTTCCTTTGCAACTCCAGCAGTGGTTCCAAGTGTCAATGTCTCAGTGCCCGTTCCGGTCCCAGCCTGGATTCTGCCCGTTCCGGTCCCAGCCCGGATTCTGCCCGTTCCGGTCCCAGCCCGGATTCTGCTCATTCCGGTCCCAGCTTGGATTCTGCCCGTTCCGGTCCCAACCCGGATTCTGCCCGTTTCGGTCCCAGCCCGGATTCTGTCCGTTCCAGTCCCAGCCCGGATTCTGCCCATTCCGGTCCCAGCGCGGATTCTGCTTGACTCCAGTTGGCAACCCCAGGAGGGGTCTCCAGAGCCTCAGCCCCAAGAGGGGTTTCAAGCCTCGTACCCCAGCAAGGGGTCTCAAGTCTGGCACCCCAGGAGTGGGTCTCAAGTCTGGCACCCCAGGAGGGGGGTCTCAAGTCCTGTTCCCCAGAAGGGGATCTCAAGTCTGGCACCCCAGCAAGGGGTCGCAAGTCTGGCACCCCAGGAGGGGGTCTCAAGTCTGGCACCCCAGGAAGGGGGTCTCAAGTCCTGTTCCCCAGAAGGGGATCTCAAGTCTGGCACCCCAGCAAGGGGTCTCAAGTCTCGCGCCCCAGGAGGGGGTCTCAAGTCTCATGCCCCAGGAGGGGGTCTCAAGTCTCGTGCCCCAAGAGGGGGTCTCAAGTTTAGTGCCTAAAGAGGGGGTTACAAGATTCGCATCCCAGGAGAGGGATTTGACTTCCACACCCCAGGAGGGAGTTTCAAGTTTCGTACCCCAGGAGGGGGTTTCAAGTTCCGGTTACCAGGGAGAAGTGTCTTGTACTTCAAAATCTGATAATGGTTCCTGTTCAACGTCTTCTGCAAATATTGCTCCAGATTATGACAATCTCTGTAGTCTGTTCTCAGCTTGATTGTTGATGCTACTGTCTCTAGCTCCTCTGGACCCCTTCCAGTCCCATCAATTGGTCCGAATGCCGAACATCTGTCAGCTTCAGTTATTTTGACTCCTCATCAATCGGAGCATCCTCAAGTCTCTTTCAGCCCTGCACCTGAATGTGCTCCACAGTCCTTGAACACATGGGATTCATTGGATACTCCAGCACACATTTACTTTGATGGGGACTTATCTCAATACTATGCTTTATTGAAACAATTCTTTGCTATGATGAATTCTTCTTTGCCATGTGGAATCAAGCCTACTAATATCGTAGAGTTTATTATCCCATCTTTTCAAGGTAAAGCTTGGGATTGGGTTGCCCCTATTTACGACTCCAATGATCCAATGCTTCTAAATATAAAGACTTTCAGTGAAGCTGTTGTCAAAGAATTTGGTCCTTACACTGTAAACCAAAATTCTAGCGAAGTTCTCAGTTCCAAAATATTGTCCAAATAGTCTGTTTGTGCTACCAAGAATTCATCCTCCACTCCCCTGAAGTCCGAACAAGGTCAAGTTTTCAAGGGCCAGCGTGCTGAATTCCAGGCATCCCAAGGAAGCAGCACTATTGAATCTGGAACCCTGAACATGTCTTGTGTGCACATCTTCTTGTCCTCTTTGTACTACTGTACCTCCCAAAATTCTGATCCTGTCCTTCCCAGTCACTTATTTCCACAGAAGTTACCAGAGATTCCATGTTCGTTGGTTGGCACAAAACGTTCTTGCAGCAAAAAAAAGAATCAGCGAAGGTCTTGAACTATCTCCTTTGTAGACTTTCCACTCCAAGTATCCCAACAAATTGAGAATTGGGAAGATGTCTGAAGAAAGTATTTTTTGGTGTCCGGAGTACACCCATAAAGAGGGGGGTACTGTCATGACCATGTCTAGTTTTCACCTTTTGCCTGTTGACTTACCACTGCCAGCTGTCTCCATGGATCTATATGTGTAATGTGCCTGGAGGACCTGCTCTGATCATGCTGGCTGCAGCACGTCTCTATATGCTTTCCCTTCCACGCTGATTATTCACCTGGGCTCTCCTCTGTCTGTGAGCATTGCTAGTCTTGATTGGAATTGCAGGTGTGGTTCAGATTCTCAGTGCTGCAGAGATGAGTACTTCCTCTGCATGTTGTGCCTTCCACCACTCAGAATGCTACTGCCAAACCACCTGTTCTTATCCACCAATTGCAGCCAGACCCAGGGTATATATATCCTTCTCTAATAGCATTCTGGGCCTGAACATCTCGTTACTTCCCGTGGTGTATGGTTTGAGCTATTTCCGTGTACAAGTGTATCCCTGTCTCCTGCTGACAGCAACCCCTTGTGCATCCAGAAAACTTGCTACAGCAATACCTGGCAATCCAGACATCACGTCCTGCTACAGTAATACCTGGTAATCCTGCTTGTTCCCAGGCCAGTGCAAATCCTGTGTTTTCAGCTTCAGCTATAAGTGTGTTCCTGTGCCCCTGACCTTAGTCCTGTGCTCTGCTGCGAGCCCTACTCCTGGTTGGACCCTGCAAACCTGCAACGTGTTACCCTGCCTTGCTTCCTGCTGTGGATCAACTCCTGCTCCTTCTACCTAACCACTCCCTCCCTGAACCTAAAATTCCCAGACCTAGCTATTCCTTCCTGTACCTGTTATTCCCAATTACCCAATCCAGCCTGCACCTGAGTTCCAGCCTTTGTCACAGCATTTCTGGATTACCCTGTTTAACCCTCATCTAAGCATTACCTGATTTCCCTTCAGCCAGTGTCACGTTATTCCAGTCCAGAGTCAAGTTCCAAGTTCTTCAGTTCAATCCATGTTATTGCAGTCCAGAGTCAAGTTCCAAGTTCATCAGTTCAATCCACGTTATTCCAGTCCAGTCAAGTTCCAAGTTCACCAGTTCAACTCAACAATTCTTCCTGCCGGTCCCAGTCCGGTTCCTCCAAGTTCCTGACATTCATCATCAAAGGCAGTTCTCACTGCTACATAAATCTTGCAATAGAGCTATTCTACATCATCTGTGGTTCCAGTCATGCCGTTCTCCGTTGAATCCCACTCATCACCTGAGACATGTAACTCACAGACACCATTCGTGACACCCCTAAGGGAGGGTTAGGGTTAGGGGGTAGCATAGGTTAGTGAATACTTAACTGTGGACGATCAGTTTTTTCATCCTTGTCGGGCTGCGTATGTTGGGATTTGAACTGCCGGGCATGGGTCCGGCAGTAAATCATACCGATTCCCTTCTAGCACAGGCGTCATCATTATTATCGGCAATTGCATCCACAGTATGCTGGGTGCAGGGGATCCATCTGATATAGTCATTACTTTGGCATACACACTACTCTGGCATGTTGCCCACAGCACTTCCACAAGATGGTACGCTAGATGTGGCCACAAAGCAGCTGCATGTGTCATAGAATCAAGCTCAGACTACCAGCGACAGAATCCCGACCGCCAGAATCCCGACAGAAAGTATTAGGGTTATGGGGAAGGTTAGGTTTAGATTTAGGGTTAGGCACTAGAGGGAGGGTTAGGTTTTAGGCTGCGAGGGGAAGGTTGGTTAGGGGGAGGGTTAGGGTTAGAACACTTGCCTAACTGGGTCGGGATTCTGACCATTGGGATCCTACCTACTACTACTATTGTCTTCCCATAGTATTATGTGGATAAATCTCTTGCTAAAATATCATAATATTGCTCCAGTGTTTCATTATAGACATGTTAGTTCTACTTTAAAAATATCACTTAAGTGCCGTTTTGGCAGCTTTGCAGCTTTGAACCAGCTTTCCCTTTAATGTGTGTGAATGGGAACCAGGATTATTTAACTCAATTCTCTAAGTGATGCTCATAAATATATATCTTAAGGCTATTATATTTCTAAACACTGCAAACCTTGCGGGCTTTTAGGCACACAGGAAAGGCAGAAAGATGACAGCTCTGGCAGTATAAATTGATACATTTATTTGTAATGCTGCATTGTGTAACTTCCATCCCAACTCCTATAATTTCCAAAATGAATTCATGTGGGAATAAAGAGGGGCAAAGTAGCTTGACAAATTGCAGATGACATATGTTCAAAGCCCCGCATTATCAATTGAACAGCAAACTGCTGATGCTTCAGCTTGATTTATGTTATATGCTGTCATAGTTGGACTCTCCCACCTATGATATACTGCAGAAATTGTCATTTTATTTCAATTATGTTAATAGTACATGTCCTTAAAAAGATAATGATAACGTAGAGTCAAGTTTAAACAACAACATGCCCCTGGTGATTCTGGTAGTTAGTGAAAACCCACATAATGCAATTTTATTTATTTACATATTTTATTTCCAAATTTAGAGATCTCCAACAATGCACATTTCTTTTTAACACAGGGCATGTACCAGCCTAATAGTAAGACCTCCGACATCTCCATTTGTGGGGTCAGTGGAGTACTGTATCTATAAATGGTGCAGGGGCCCCTAGCCCTAGGGGGGCCCTCACAGCACACCTTGCACCCATTTAGGAAACTTCTCCAGCACTGCGCAAATCTTGTGAAAAATGGCGGGTGCACCATTTAGTATGCGCTGTACAGGAATCACCGGAAATATGGCTCATTTAACCCGCACATGAGCAGCAGATTCTGGCACAGAGTCTACACTCAACTGTACCATGGAGAAAGGTTGGGTTCCACATGGGCCACCTCCTGTCTTAGTCTTCCCCTGCATGGGGTACTCCCCCTCGGCAGCACCTCTGCTTTCCAAACCATTCCTGGAAACATCTGGATCAGAGCAGTTATGTGAATAGACAACTTATTAATTTAAGAAATGTAGATGTTATCAATGTAAATAGGCAGCACAGATGGTATAATAGTTAGCATTACTGCCTCACAGCTCTGAAGTTGTTTGTTTGATTCCCACTATGGCCCTAGCTGTGTGGAGTTTGTATATTCTCCCTGTGCTTGCGTGCTCTGTTTTCCTCCCACACTCCAAAAATATACTGGTAGGCTAATTGGCTCCCAACAAAAATTAACTCTTAACTCTAGTGTGTATGTGTGTGATAGGGAATATACTAAGCTCCGCTGGGGCAGGGACCGATATGAATGGCCAAATACTCTCTGTAAAGCATTGCGGAATATGTGTGCGCTATATAAATAACTGGTAATAAAATAAATATACACCGAGTAAAGATGCACACACATATAGGGGTCTATTTATCAAGCAGTGAAAAGTGTGGAGAAGTGGACCAGTGGAGAAGTTGCCCATAGCAACCAATCAGCTCCTACCTATTATTTTATAGACTGTACTTGATAAATGCTACTTCAAACTGATTGGTTGCTATGGGCAATTTCTCCACTGGTTCACTTATCCACACTTTTTACTGCTTTATAAATAGACCCAATAGTCACACAAACTTTTTCCCTCCGCCCTACAGGGGTTCAAGGAAAATTAGGTTAATTTAGAAGGGGCAGAGACAAAATTGCATCATCTCAGCATCTCCCTCGAATCATTGCGAATTGCATCACAGGAGAAGCATACTTGCCTGCTTTTGAAAAAGCATTTCAGGCAGATTGTGAAAGTAACACCATGAGCGCGGCGGTAAAGTGGGCGTGTACTGCTACATCTGAGAGGCGTGTCA
The DNA here is from genome assembly GCA_031769625.1 of Taudactylus pleione. Classification (NCBI taxonomy): domain Eukaryota; kingdom Metazoa; phylum Chordata; class Amphibia; order Anura; family Myobatrachidae; genus Taudactylus; species Taudactylus pleione. Next base: position 2,080,780 of record JAUIMM010000314.1, on the reverse strand, counting down.
TAAATGTGATGGGCTTGTACTGCTACATCTGAGAGGCGTGTCATAAAATGACTTTTACATCCAAATATTAACGAGCCCTAAAGCAGTTACTATATAAACACACTGATATTTTTCTGAAAATGTATGTTAACATAGGAATCAACCAATGCAGGGAAATTATATGAATAAACTAATTTGAATGTATATATCTCTGTTGCCAGACTATTCAGGGAGTCAGGGAGATTACTACTATTTCAGGGAGTCTCTCTGACAATCAGGTAGAGATGGTAAGTGTGAGGAGAAGTGGATGGGATGCAGGAGAGTTATCTTCTTTCCGGAGTACAGTAGGCACATATGTATATAATTTATTAGACCAGAGGTTTCAGACAGTAATAAGTGATACAGTTCCACTGGTACAGTAGGTTCAATATTTGCATACAATCTGCCTGATGCTGAGCTGAATATCTGCCTGTTTGCAGAGTGTATCTGACTTGTTTTCACACTGCGCATGATCCGTAACTGTGCGTATCCACTCAGGGCGTAGTAAGTGGTTCCAGCCCCTGTTACTGTAGGGGGTATGGCCTACTTGCCACACACCCAACAAAAAATAATTACAAAATAATAATTGTGGCACCACCAGGGGGGTTCCATGAGATCTGGGGGAGGAAGAAGGGCCAGTGGGGATCAGTGCGGTTACCTCCCACCTTTCCCTGCAAGTCAAGTGTAGGCAGAGGAGACTGCTGCACTGCTGAGCTCAGCGGTAGCAGCCTCCATAGATCAACCACAGCCTAGCAGTGTGCTGTGCTGGGGAGAGAGGCTGCTGCCGCTGACAGGTAGGAGGATGGGGGGGGCGGACCTGAGGCCCTCCAATAAGCCCAGGCAGTTAATTCCCACTCCCTTCCCCCCCCTACATCCACTTGCAGGCAATTCAGAGTCATACATATTTCAACTGCATTCATACTTGCACCTGTGGAGGTGAAACTGGATTTTATTGGGAGCTCTTGTCTAGGCAAAGTTCAGTGAGGGCATGTTGATGGAGCTGTGGTCTATGGAAGTGCCAACTGATGATGATGAGTAGCAATCCAAGCATACTGTTAATGGACAGGCATGCCAGTAGATGCTTACAACTCTGCAAACAGGTTGAATATATGCATTTATTTCTGTGCCCACAATGTGGGAGCAACTACCTCGGCAAGTTGGCATTCCACTCTACAACAGGACCATGTCAATATTAGGACCATGTCAATATTGTTCATATCAACATGTCATATGTCACATTCATTTCAACATTACGAGTGTCAAAATTCTGACCATGTCGACGTTCTGGTGCCAACATTCTAAATGTCGACATTCTGATTGTATATATTTTATACTACACCCCCATTTGGAGGTTTACATTGTTTACTTACTGTAATGAATGGATTACCTAGCTGGAGTACCCGGCGTTGCCTGGGATTTTAAGAATGTTTGTTTACACATCATCCTCCAACCAACCTCTCCTTAGACAGGCCTCACAGAAAGTGTGACAAACTTCCCCATCAACAGTCCTAAAGTCCTCTAAGGAAGTAGGATCTGTAACGGTGTAAAGCAAGCTTCGGAGATAGAAGCATTAAAAATTTGTAGGATGTACAGTGTAAACACGGCCAAGAGCTTCTGTTGCTCTGATACCAGGATGACCATCTACAGCGACTCCATGTTTTCCGCGCAGAAAAACTTTGGGAGAAGCATTCCATGTGTAATATTTTGGCAGCTCACAGTACAGCAGTGTCCTTGCAAAGTCATCATTTTGCATAATTTGGTATAGTCAGAGAGCTGAGAGTGCTGGCAAAGCCTGCTAAAGCTCTCTTCGATAATATACATTAAGATCATGACAAAACATGACAACACAAAATGCTTGCTCCGAGGCCCTACCCATATGCCGTGAGGCCCCACAATGAGCATCCAGCAAAAATTGTGGTTTTAAATTAATTAAAAATTAACAGTAATTAATTTCGATTTTAAATTTTTTTGTTGTTGCCTCCGCCGTGTTTTAATAAGCTCGTATGTAAAATGTCACGATCTTTGCTTGTAAACTGTGGATTTGTATAGAAAGACAGAAGTACAGAAGGACATATTTTCGCTTTGATATAGTAGAGAAGATAGAAAAGAAAAATAGTAGATAAACTAAATCCTTTTGTAATTCCGTATCTGACCTGTAGAGGGCGAATGCTATTCCAAAATTGTGTTTTTAAATTAATTAAAAATTAACAGTAATTAATTTCGATTTAAACATTTTTTAGTTGCCTCCGCCGTGTTTTAATACGGTCGTATGTAAAATTTCACGGTCGTGGCTTGTAAACTGTGGATTTGTATAGAAAGACAGAAGGACAAATTTTCGCTCTTATATAATAGATTGCAGGTCATCTAAAAGTAAATAAGTCAAAGTCATTTTATTGTGGAAAAATACTCTTTTTTTATAAATGATACACAACTTTTGGACACCTAAAGTCGGACAGTTAATTTTACCAAGAGTTCTGTGATGTACAGTTAATGACAATTTTAGTTTGCTATGAGCGTTCTTGGGTATTGCCGCGCTGCCCTTCATAGTCAGCCTTACAGTTGTTCCTGTGATGTGCAATGTCCTGGTAAACACGGGGGGATTGAGTGTACTGTGTGGGGATTATATTACATGTTTTTCTACAGCTATTAATCAAAATCTGCATTTTTAGAAATGCGATGCAGGTTGAATACTAATACCCACTGTTTTATTAAATTGTCTGAAATTACATCTGTCAGCTAAAATAAATGTGAGAAATAAGCCATTGTTTTTAGGCTCTTAAAAAAACCTCAAAAATATTTCAAATATCAGTTTAGTCCTTTAAACTACTAAATGATTATTTTTAAAAGATGAAACCACGTACAAAATATATATTATTTTTTTAAGCAGTAGCATTAGAGTAGTGTCTATTTCTTTAAAAGGTTGTTAAAAATGTCCTCTAAAGTTTGAAAAAAAATTAAAAATCTTTTATACAAAGGAATTAACATACTTGGGGAAATGTATCAAGCCTTGGAGAGAGATACAGTAGAGAAGACGTCTAAAGCAACCAATCAGCATTCAACTGTCATTCATCGAGCACAGTCTATGAAATGAAAGAAGCTGATTGGAAGCTTTCGACAACTTATCCACTTTATCTGTCTCCAAGGCTTAACACATTAATTCTACAAGGGGTGAAGAGGATGATGGATCTGGATCAGTGCTCGAAGTGTGCCGGTATGCAACGGTATGACATACCGGCACTTCAAGCACTGAACATTTTTTTATTTCAGATGCAAACTTCTGGCATGCAGATATGAAAACTGAGGCGTTGCTTGAGTCTTACTCAAGCACACCCCGGAGCCCTGCTGTGGCTGCTGCCCTCCATCCCCCACTACCCTAACAGCCTGTCAGTGACAGTCACAGGGCAGGCCGCAGTCAGGGGCGAAACTTCTGCCGGTGCACCCTGCCGCCGCCCGCCAGATCATCACCATTGATCCACAGACCGGCTGGTCCTTGACTGTAGGTTAGCACCAGTGATCTCTGTAGGGAGCTGAGACGGCTCCTGCTGGTGACTCACCTGTGGCGAGCACTGATCCTAAACTGCAGCAAGCGGTGGATGACGGATCCCGCTGGGCCGGCTGGCTTGGAAGTGCGCAAGTCTATCCTTACTGGGCAGGGGGATCAACAAAGTGATCCGCAGCCCAGTAGCTGCTGTTATAGAGATCTCTAAAGAAATTTCCACGGGAGGGGGTGGAGCCAGGACTCATGACGTCGTCTCCACACTAGGGATGGGCAGATCAATTCACTGCACTGAGTTGAGCCTCATGGCTCAACTCAGTGAAGTGTCTCGAGACAGTGTCTCGAGACACGGCTCTTTAGATAGAGCAGCGCTGGAGCCAGCAGGGGAGCCAGTGACTCAGAGTGAGTCGCTGACAGCTCCACCCCCCTGCAGCCCAGCACTACACCTCAGGTTTCTCACTGACTATCCTGAGTCAGTGAACTCACCGAGCCCTGGCAGTAGCTGCACGACTCAGTGAGTCGCTGACAGCTCAGCCCCCTGCAACCCAGCTCAAGCCTCTGCACTGACTCAGGAGAGATAGTGCACTGCCCTGAGCCCTGGCTGTAGCTGCATGACTCAGAGTGAGTCGCTGACAGCTCCGCCCCCTACACTGCCGATCTGACACAGTGGAAACGTATGATCAGGTCGGATCAGCAGTGTAGGGGGCGGAGCTGCCATTCACTAGCTACCACTGGCAGAGAGGCTAGGGGAGGTGAGTGTCTCGACTCACCAAACACTGAGTGACTTGAATCATTCACTCATCTGAATGATTCGAGTCAGTGTGTTGAGACACTCACTCACTAGCCATCTCTACTCCGCACAGCACAGTGACAGTCTCTTCTAGCCTGTGCTGTGATCCAACTGGCAGTGGCCTCCGCTCATCTCAGTTCCCTGCCTGCGGCTGCTAAACAAGACTCCTGCTGTGAGTGTTGCAGGGCACTTTGGCTTACACAGGTTAGTGTGGCCCTGAGGTAACAAGATGGAGTGGCCTGTGCTGCATGCATCTCTTCCCATATATGCAGCTCAGCCTGGACATGGTGTCTGCACTGCAGGGATTATGTAGGGAATGGGGGCACAGTGATATCGGGGTTAGGGGGGAGTGAGGGGTCTGTACAGATTCTGTGTCATGTGGAGTAGAACAATACTCAAGAAAAGGACAGTGCCTGTCCCCTGAATACACCATACACATAATAGTCTATGCCTTATGTCGGCACGAGAGAGGGTATGGGATGCCGGCACTCTGGACTCCTGCAGTCAAAATCCTGACGCCGGCATCCCAGCACCCAGTGCTGCTGCTTTGTAGTCTGCTGAGTCCTGGTCTAGTCCTGTAACTTAGGACATCGGTAGGGAGCATGCTATTGGTGAGCGCTGATCCTATACTTCAGCAAGCAACGGCGCACCCGCTACTGCTGCTGCATGGTCAGCAGGGTCCCGGGAAGCCTACCTGACCTCGCCACCCGGCTGCACATCATACAGTGCAGCTAGCTGGCTGTGGCCTCTGGACACTGCTGACCACTCAAAACCAAAAATGCAGGATACTGCAGTGCCAAAAGGGTGACTATTTTATAACGGTGTAGTTTCAACTTCATCCACAAGGAGGTCTTACATCAGGACGTGCTTGGACTTCCCTTTAATTTATATTCCAGCACCCACTAGGAGACACTTTTTGTCAGCTATTATCCAATAACACCACATTCCTCCCCCACCTTCCTACCCAACTAGGTTGTTTCCCCATTGTTATTCTGTTTGTCACACTGCAGTATATATCCTCTATCCTCACATTCTGTATCTCCCTGTCACTTTCTGTTCATCTGCATCTGCCCATCACCTCCTGCTATTCCCAGTCACCCTCTACCTGTCACACTCTGCCTCTGTGCCTTGTGCCTCTCCCATCACCTTCTGCCTCTGTCCGTCACCCTGTGCGTCTTCCCATCACCCTGTGCTCATCACCCACTGCTGCTGGCTGTTAACCTCTGCTCTTCATCCTGTGCCTCATCACCCTCTGCCCCTGACCATTACCATCTGCCCATCACCCTTTGGGCATTACACTCTGCCCATCATTCTGTGCCTCTGGCCATCACCCTCTGCATCTGCCCATCACCCTGTGCCTCTTCCCATCACCATGTGCTCATCACCCACTGCCGCTGACTGTTAACCTCTGCTCTTCATCCTGTGCCTCATCACCCTCTGCCCCAGACCATTACCATCTGCCCGTCACCCTCTGGGCATTACACTCTGCCCATCATTCTGTACCTCTGGCCATCACCGCACGCAATCTGCCCGTCACCCTCTGCCAGCAGATCCATCTGTGGAGCCTACGAGGAGCACTGCCGAAATCAGATACTGTTGAGTTCAAAGGGGCATTGTTAATTGATTAAAGGGAGCATATATTATTATAATTTGATTAAAGGGAGCACTGAATATTATTAGACACTGGGATGTTGTCTGTATTATTTGGTGGTCACATGGCACACTATTATATGGTATATTAATTTAACATGGAGCCTAGAAGGGAGGGTCCCAAAGCATTTTTTGCACCTGGGCCTGCCACTCACAAGTTTTGCCACTGGCCGCAGTGACTGTTTGTGCAGCTGGCTGAGCCATAACTCAATCTCACTCAGCCACACTTCAGTCCTGTAGTGTGCCGCTGCCCGTCTATGGGTGCCCTTTCTGACGCCTGACCCCACCGCTAGTCCTACCCTTACAGATTTCAGTGACAGGTTAGCCCATCATACTGGCAGTGACTGTTTGTGCAGCTGGCTGAGCCCTGGAGCTCATTTCTGCTGCTTGGCCACTTAATTGTTGGGCCTTCCCCCTCCTTCTACCACATTTGCTGTCCCTGGCTACGGCACTGCTCTACCCCTCATCACTCCTTTGGCTGTACCCCTCTCCACTCCACCTTTCCAACCCTCAGCCAGAGTCAGACAACCTACTTCTCAGCTCTGTTACAGAAACAACTGGTGAGTAATACCAGATTAGACAATAATTATTCCTGTGTAGTGGTAACCCACCACCCCTGTCTCCCTCACCTCCTATGTGTAACCCACCACCCCTGTGTGCCTCACCACCCCTGTCTACCCCTTTTGTGTACCCCTTGTAATGCGTGGTCACGCTCATGTTAATACTGAGACATTGGTTCCACTCACACCACTGCCACGACTTCTAAATTTTCATTTCCATACCCCCACTTCAAAATTACCACTTCGACCACTGATCTGGATAAGGGAAGGCTGGATGCTGCCAGCTGGTCTCATTGGTGGGGCCAGTTGAAGCCTCCTTGAGTTGATGGTAGACAGTCTTTTCTATGTCCAGTTGTGGGTACCTTTCTGCTTTCACTCCCCCGTAGAATTTTGAAGGTATGATTGTTTTTGATAGAGATGAGCGGTTCGGACTGGAATCCGAACCGCACCAAACACCGGGGATCCGAGTCCGCCTGACTCGGATCCCACTTCGAGGCCGAACGTCATCCTCCCGACGTTGGATTCTCACGAGAGTTGGTTTCTATATAAGGCGCCGCGACCCGGACTCAGCACCATTTCACTCGCACGCTGCTGAATGCTGCACACTGCTCTGCTGTATTGGTTGTGCAGCTGCTGTGTCCAGACTCACAGCAAGTGGTGTTAAGTGACTGTGTATGAGGCACGCTGCTGTATACTGCGCCATACTCTACTGTATTGGCTGGCTGGCTGTGCTGTGTCCAGAGTCACAAGTGGCTGGCTGTGCTGTTAAAGTGACTGTGTATAGGGGGAACACTGCATGCTGCTGTATGCTGCGCTATACTCTGTTGATTAAAGTGGCTGTGTCCCAGGGCCATAACTAAGGTGGTGCGACCTGTCCCATGGCACAGGGCACCGCAAGGCAAGGGGCACTGTTTGGGCCTGTCAATTTTGCTGTTTATTATCATTTTCACTTGTAGCTTTCTCTTCTTTTATCCCCAGCATCTCCTGGCTTCCCCTATCTCTTCCCTGGCCCTTCCCCGTGAGGCCATGGCCCTTTTTTTAGGTGCACTGTTCTATGTCCCTATTTAAAAAATGGGGGGCGCCAATGCTCTATCTGGCACAGGGCACCAAAAAGTCTAGTTACGGCCCTGCTGTGTCCAGACTCACAAGTGGCTGTGCTGGTAAAGTGACTGTGTATGGGGGGCACACTGCACGCTGATGTACGCTGCGCTATACTCTGCTGATTAAAGTGGCTGTGTCCAGACTCACAAGTGGCTGTGCTTAAAATGACTGTGTATAGGGGGCACACTGCACGCTGATATATGCTTCGCTATCCTCTGCTGATTAAAGATGCTTTGCCCAGACTCACAAGTGGCTGTGTGTATAAGGCATGCTGATGTATGCTATGCTGTACTCATGCCCATCTGCTCCAGTGTAAAAAAAATAAAATAATATATTTAAAAAAAATTTTAAAAAGTAAAAAAAAATAATGTTTATTTTGGTGCTGTACCCCACTGTATATACAAGAGCTGTGACTCCTTGGGCTGTACCCCAATTTTGTGAGCTGTGAGGTGGCCTAAATTGACTGGAAATTAATGTTATTGAGGTTAATAATATTCTAGGAACCAAAAAAAGCCCAAATTATGTGATTTTAGCTTTTTTTGTAAATATTTGTAAAAAATCCAAATCCAAAACAGTCACAGCAGTTTGTCAAATCCTAATCCAAATCCAAAACTGGACAACGAATCATAGCCAAATCCAAATCCAGTACTATGAATCTTTGGGCCATACCCCAATTTTGTGAGCTGTGAGGTGGTTTAAAATGACTGTAAATGACTGTAAATTAATGTTATTGAGGTTACTAATACTCTAGGAACAAAAAAAGCCCAAATTAAGTGATTTTAGCTTTTTTTGCAAATTTTTGTAAAAACTCCAAATCTAAAACCAGTCACAGCGGTTTGTTAAATCCTAATTCAAATCCAAAACTGGATGAAGAATCAGAGCCAAATCCAAATCCAGCAAAAATGGTTCGGCACGCTAGTTTTTAATGGCAAATGAGCAACAAAGGAACATGCATCCTAGATGGGACTTGAAGTCACTGTCCCAGGTGATAGGAAAATTTTTACGGAATCTAATCCACAATGTCATTATGATAAATGTCTGTTTTTAGATTCCATAAGTGCATCTGTCACTGTAAACAGCTTATATGAGCTTATATAAATGTCTATTGTAATGTAGTGCTCACTGATATTACAGACACATAACAAACCAGGAGGATTTAAAAGTAGTGTGATAAGGATATAAAATTACTATTGAGCTTACAGTATTTCCCCTTCATTGTAAGGACCTGGAATTGACGTAAGGTGAGGGTGGAAGTACGGTTCCATGTCCATTAATGCCACCAAATGAAGAAATTTCTCCCCTAGAGGGCTAGATTTGCTTGCTTTGTTCGCCATGCTTCGGGTATGATGGCTTGCTTCGCTCGCCACAGGTTTATATTCCTCCTCTATGTCCACGTGGATAAAAGGGAATGACGTTGGACAGTAACTGATGACATCAGGGTCCGCTCCGGGAAGGGCATCTAGATACTATCATAAATTTATCACAGTGTCAAGTGATTGCAGGAGGTTCCTGACAGATAGCAGATGCCATACAAATGGAAACGCTCACTCTGGCCAGATGGACCTCTTCAGACATACCTCCAACTGTCAGCAGCTATTACTTCAATGATACATATTGTGATCCCATCCATTTATTATGAGGATGTGATTAATACTATGCATTCTGCATAAATCCCTCACTCACATTTCACCAATCGCAGCTGTGTAATCCGTCCGTTGTACCAACCCTCAAAAGCTATAGCAGGGGAAATGAAGGAGGCAAGGAGCAGGAATGGGAAGAACAACAGACCTTTACAGCACATGTAAGCAATGTAACAACAAGTTGTGTGGCCAGTGCCAGCATGCAATAGATTTTTTGTATTCCCAGCCTCAGTGGCTCCACAAACAGTCTGGCATCCTAGGCAGCTACCGAGAGCCGGATATAGACCTCATAGGGCCCAAGGCAAGATGCTGGTTTGGGGCCTACCCTCCCTCAAACAATTCATGTACTTTGTTAGGCTCTCTGAAAACCTTGTGCTCTGTGAAATCCTTGTGGTGCCATATAAATGAATGATAAACACACACACACACACACACACATATATATATATATATATATATATATTAGGGGTGAGCGGGTTCGGATTTCTGAAATCCGAACCCCCCCGAGCCCCCCCGATCCGAGTCCGATCCGAATCAGGCTCGACTTTTCCCGCCTGACTCGGATCTGAAATCGAGGCAAAACGTCATCATCCCGCCTTCCGAGTCTCGCGGGTTTTGGATCCTATATAAGGTACCCGCGTCGGCGCCATTTTCTCACTCGGCTGTGGACAGTGAAGAGGGAGGGTGGGAGTTAGGGCTGTGTAGTGTAGTGTAGTGTAGTGCTGCTGTTGTCCACTACTTCAAAGTCCATAGGGGCTGGCTGTGTTGTGCTGTGCTGCTGTTGTTAATAGGGGCTGTGTCCACTACTTCAAAGTCCATAGGGGCTGGCTGGACTGTGTTGTGCAGTCAGTTCTCCATAGGGGCTGTGTCCACTCCAAAGTCCTGTGCAGTGTCCCAGTCCTAAAGGAGTGCTGTAGTGTTGTCCAGGGTGTGCTCTGTCCATCAGGGGTGCTCCCCCCAAGTGCTAAAAAAATAATATATTTTCTGTGTTTGTGAATTGTGTGCGCAGTAGCCGCACGTGCATCAACAAAGTAGTGCCAAGCGTGCGCCTGTGTCATAAGTAAAGGGCCGGCTGGCTTGACCGTTAAAGGGTGCTGTAACCCCCGAAAGTACACTCCAGTCCAAACCAAAAAAAAATTATTTTCTGTGTTTGTGAATTGTGTGCGCAGTAGCCGCACGTGCATCAACAAAGTAGTGCCAAGCGTGCGCCTGTGTCATAAGTAAAGGGCCGGCTGGCTTGACCGTTAAGGGTGCTTTAACCCCCGAAAGTACACTCCAGTCCAAACCAAAAAAAAAATTATTTTCTGTGTTTGTGAATTGTGTGCGCAGTAGCCGCACGTGCATCAACAAAGTAGTGCCAAGCGTGCGCCTGTGTCATAAGTAAAGGGCCGGCTGGCTTGACCGTTAAGGGTGCTGTAACCCCCGAAAGTACACTCCAGTCCAAACCAAAAAAAAAATTATTTTCTGTGTTTGTGAATTGTGTGCGCAGTAGCCGCACGTGCATCAACAAAGTAGTGCCAAGCGTGCGCCTGTGTCATAAGTAAAGGGCCGGCTGGCTTGACCGTTAAGGGTGCTGTAACCCCCGAAAGTACACTCCAGTCCAAACCAAAAAAAAAATTATTTTCTGTGTTTGTGAATTGTGTGCGCAGTAGCCGCACGTGCATCAACAAAGTAGTGCCAAGCGTGCGCCTGTGTCATAAGTAAAGGGCCGGCTGGCTTGACCGTTAAGGGTGCTGTAACCCCCGAAAGTACACTCCAGTCCAAACCAAAAAAAAAATTATTTTCTGTGTTTGTGAATTGTGTGCGCAGTAGCCGCACGTGCATCAACAAAGTAGTGCCAAGCGTGCGCCTGTGTCATAAGTAAAGGGCCGGCTGGCTTGACCGTTAAAGGGTGCTGTAACCCCCAAAGTACACTCCAGTCCAAACCAAAAAAAAAATTATTTTCTGTGTTTGTGAATTGTGTGCGCAGTAGCCGCACGTGCATCAACAAAGTAGTGCCAAGCGTGCGCCTGTGTCATAAGTAAAGGGCCGGCTGGCTTGACCGTTAAGGGTGCTGTAACCCCCGAAAGTACACTCCAGTCCAAACCTAAAAAAAAATTATTTTCTGTGTTTGTGAATTGTGTGCGCAGTAGCCGCACATGCATCAACAAAGTAGTGCCAAGCGTGCGCCTGTGTCATAAGTAAAGGGCCGGCTGGCTTGACCGTTAAAGGGTGCTGTAACCCCCGAAAGTACACTCCAGTCCAAACCAAAAAAAAATTATTTTCTGTGTTTGTGAATTGTGTGCGCAGTAGCCGCACGTGCATCAACAAAGTAGTGCCAAGCGTGCGCCTGTGTCATAAGTAAAGGGCCAGCTGGCTTGACCGTTAAGGGTGCTGTAACCCCCGAAAGTACACTCCAGTCCAAACCTAAAAAAAAAATATTTTCTGTGTTTGTGAATTGTGTGCGCAGTAGCCGCACGTGCATCAACAAAGTAGTGCCAAGCGTGCGCCTGTGTCATAAGTAAAGGGCCGGCTGGCTTGACCGTTAAGGGTGCTGTAACCCCCGAAAGTACACTCCAGTCCAAACCAAAAAAAAAATTATTTTCTGTGTTTGTGAATTGTGTGCACTGTGGCTGCACGTGCATCAACAAAGGAGCAGCGCCAAGCGTGTGCCTGTGTCCCATAAGTAAAGAGCCGGCTGGCTCATTTCTTAAAGGGTGGTGTAACCCACAAAGTGCACTACTCTCCAGCCAAAATAAAATAATATTTTCTGTGTTTGTGTGCGCTTTAGCCGCACGTATATATATCAATATAACATAAATGGAGGACCAAACTTTCTCCGATAAAAATAAAATAGGGAAAGATCAAGAACCTCTTCCTCCTAGTGCTGTTGCTGCTGCTGGGAATTGTTCATCATCCCAGAGAGGAAGTAGGAACATCACTACTTTTACTAAACAATTGACCCTCCAACAGTCCCTAGCGATGAGGATGAAGTACGACAGCAGTCATCCTGAAGCAAAACGTATAACTGAGGCCTTGACTGCTATGTTGGTGTTAGACGTGCGTCCGGTATCCGACATTAGTGCAGTGGGATTTAGACAATTGATGGAGGTAGTGTGTCCTCGGTTCCAAATCCCGTCTAGATTCCACCTGCATCCTCAAAGCAGCAGCGACAAGCGTGCGTCTGTCTGTTAAAGGGTGGTGACACCCTCAAAGTGTGCTACACAAACAATTAAAATATTGTTCTTTTTTTTTCTGTCTTTGTGAATTGTGTGGGCTGTAGCCGCACCTGCATCCTTAAAGCAGCAGCGACAAGCGTGCGTCTGTCTGTTAAAGGGTGGTGACACCCTCAAAGTGTGCTACACAAACAATTAAAATATTGTTCTTTTTTCTGTCTTTGTGAATTGTGTGGGCTGTAGCCGCACCTGCATCCTTAAAGCAGCAGCGACAAGCGTGCGTCTGTCTGTTAAAGGGTGGTGACACCCTCAAAGTGTGCTACACAAACAATTAAAATATTGTTCTTTTTCTGTCTTTGTGAATTGTGTGGGCTGTAGCCGCACCTGCATCCTTAAAGCAGCAGCGACAAGCGTGCGTCTGTCTGTTAAAGGGTGGTGACACCCTCAAAGTGTGCTACACAAACAATTAAAATATTGTTCTTTTTTCTGTCTTTGTGAATTGTGTGGGCTGTAGCCGCACCTGCATCCTTAAAGCAGCAGCGACAAGCGTGCGTCTGTCTGTTAAAGGGTGGTGACACCCTCAAAGTGTGCTACACAAACAATTAAAATATTGTTCTTTTTTCTGTCTTTGTGAATTGTGTGGGCTGTAGCCGCACCTGCATCCTTAAAGCAGCAGCGACAAGCGTGCGTCTGTCTGTTAAAGGGTGGTGACACCCTCAAAGTGTGCTACACAAACAATTAAAATATTGTTCTTTTTTTTTCGGTCTTTGTGAAATGTGTGGGCTGTAGCCGCACCTGCATCCTTAAAGCAGCAGCGACAAGCGTGCGTCTGTCTGTTAAAGGGTGGTGTAACTCTCAAAGTGTTCCAAAAAATAAAAAACTATTTTTTAATGTGTTTGTGACTTGTGTGCGATGTAGCCACACTTGCATCCTCAAAGCAGCAGCGACAAGCGTGCGTCTGTCTGTTAAAGGGTGGTGACACCCTCAAAGTGTGCTACACAAACAATTAAAATATTGTTCTTTTTTTTTTGGTCTTTGTGAAATGTGTGGGCTGTAGCCACACCTGCATCCTTAAAGCAGCAGCGACAAGCATGCGTCTGTCTGTTAAAGGGTGGTGACACCCTCAAAGTGTGCTACACAAACAATTAAAATATTGTTCTTTTTTTTTCGGTCTTTGTGAAATGTGTGGGCTGTAGCCGCACCTGCATCCTTAAAGCAGCAGCGACAAGCGTGCGTCTGTCTGTTAAAGGGTGGTGTAACTCTCAAAGTGTTCCAAAAAATAAAAAACTATTTTTTTAATGTGTTTGTGACTTGTGTGCGATGTAGCCACACTTGCATCCTCAAAGCAGCAGCGACAAGCGTGCGTCTGTCTGTTAAAGGGTGGTGACACCCTCAAAGTGTGCTACACAAACAATTAAAATATTGTTCTTTTTTTTTCTGTCTTTGTGAAATGTGTGGGCTGTAGCCACACCTGCATCCTTAAAGCAGCAGCGACAAGCATGCGTCTGTCTGTTAAAGGGTGGTGACACCCTCAAAGTGTGCTACACAAACAATTAAAATATTGTTCTTTTTTCTGTCTTTGTGAATTGTGTGGGCTGTAGCCGCACCTGCATCCTTAAAGCAGCAGCGACAAGCGTGCGTCTGTCTGTTAAAGGGTGGTGACACCCTCGAAGTGTGCTACACAAACAATTAAAATATTGTTCTTTTTTCTGTCTTTGTGAATTGTGTGGGCTGTAGCCGCACCTGCATCCTTAAAGCAGCAGCGACAAGCGTGCGTCTGTCTGTTAAAGGGTGGTGACACCCTCAAAGTGTGCTACACAAACAATTAAAATATTGTTCTTTTTTTTTTGGTCTTTGTGAAATGTGTGGGCTGTAGCCGCACCTGCATCCTTAAAGCAGCAGCGACAAGCGTGCGTCTGTCTGTTAAAGGGTGGTGACACCCTCAAAGTGTTCTACACAAACAATTAAAATATTGTTCTTTTTTTTTCGGTCTTTGTGAAATGTGTGGGCTGTAGCCGCACCTGCATCCTTAAAGCAGCAGCGACAAGCGTGCGTCTGTCTGTTAAAGGGTGGTGTAACTCTCAAAGTGTTCCAAAAAATAAAAAACTATTTTTTTAATGTGTTTGTGACTTGTGTGCGATGTAGCCACACTTGCATCCTCAAAGCAGCAGCGACAAGCGTGCGTCTGTCTGTTAAAGGGTGGTGACACCCTCAAAGTGTGCTACAGAAACAATTAAAATATTGTTCTTTTTTTTTCTGTCTATGTGAATTGTGTGGGCTGTAGCCGCACCTGCATCCTTAAAGCAGCAGCGACAAGCGTGCGTCTGTCTGTTAAAGGGTGATGACACCTCAAAGTGTTCTACACAAACAATTAAAATATTGTTCTTTTTTTTTTCGGTCTTTGTGAAATGTGTGGGCTGTAGCCGCACCTGCATCCTTAAAGCAGCAGCGACAAGCGTGCGTCTGTCTGTTAAAGGGTGGTGACACCTCAAAGTGTTCTACACAAACAATTAAAATATTCTTCTTCTTTTTTCTGTCTTTGTGAATTGTGTGGGCTGTAGCCGCACTTGCATCCTCAAAGCAGCAGCGACAAGCGTGCGTCTGTCTGTTAAAGGGTGGTGTAACCCTCAAAGTGTGCTCCACAAACAATAAAAATATTCTTTTTTTTTTTCTGTCTTTGTGAATTGTGTGGGCTGTAGCCGCACTTGAATCCTCAAAGCAGCAGCGACAAGCGTGCGTCTGTCTGTTAAAGGATTACATCGGTGACAGCATCCAAGTAGGCATGTCAGACAGTCCGTACCTGTACTGGCAGGAAAAAGAAGCAATTTGGAGGTCCCTGTACAAACTGGCTCTATTTTACCTGAGTTGCCCCCCCTCCAGTGTGTACTCCGAAAGAGTGTTTAGTGCAGCCGGGAACCTTGTCAGCGAAAGGCGTAGGAGGTTGCTTCCACAAAATGTGGAGAAGATGATGTTCATAAAATGAATTATCAACTCTTCCAGGGAGACCAGCCTCCAGAACGTACAGAGGGACCTGTGGTTCCAGCAGGGACGAATTAATACTCTGTGAGGATGAGGATGTACACACTGAAGAGGGTGAGGAATCGGTGGATGAGGAGGATGAGGATGACATCTTGCCTCCGTAGAGCCAGTTTGTGCAGGGACACATTAATTGCCAGCTTGTTTTGTGGGGGCCCAAACGAACCAATCATTTCAGCCACAGTTGTGTGGCAGACCCTGGCGCTGAAATGATTGATTTGTTAAAGTGTGCATGTCCTGTTTATACAACATAAGGGTGGGTGGGAGGGCCCAAGGACAATTCCATCTTGCACTTCTTTTTTTTCTTTGCATTATGTACAGTTTGGGGCCTAGTTTTTCTAACTGCCATCCTGTCTGCCACTGCAGTGTCACTCCTAGATGGGTCACGTGTTTGTGCCGCCCACTCGTGTCGCTTAGCATAGTCATCCAGCTACCTCGGTGCAACCTTTTGGACATGAAAACACTATTGTGAGGTGTGAGGTGTTCAGAATAGACTGGAAATGAGTGGAAATTAAGGTTATTGAGGTTAATAATAGCATAGGAGCAGAGAAACCAACAAATTCTGTGATTTTAGCTGTTTTTATGCTTTTTTAAAAAAAAATACAGATCCAAAACACAAAACCCAGAACCCAAAACACGGAAGGGTGGTTTTGGCAAAACCAATCCAGATCCAAAACACGAAGAAAGATCCAGATCCAAAACCAAAACACAAAACACGAAAAGTGGCCGGTGCACACCCCTAATATATATATATACTTATGTAATGTATATATATATATATATATATATATATATATTTCACAATATGCCACATGGCGGTAGGTGACAGGGGGAAGCAGAGGGTGACATAGAGAGAGAGAGAGGTGGATGTGGAGAGGGTAATGTAGTGGCAGAGGGTGACAGACAGAGAGAGGAGGACAGGGAGAGCCAGAGGGTGATGGGGAAAGGGTGACAAGCAGTGGGTGACTGGGAGAAGATAACAGGGAGAGCTAGAGGGTGATGGAGAATGGGTGAAAGGGAGTGGGTGACAGGGAGAGGCAGTGGGTGACAAGCAGAGGTTGGCACACCCTTCCCTTCAGTGGCGGGCTGGGCCGGGGGGCAGGGTGCCATATGCCCATGTCACTGTGACACAGACTGCACCGCGCGTGTAGCGCTGACCGGACGGAGTTCGGTCAGCGCTACACAGCACAAACACACAGCCGCCGGAGCCGGCAGCTGTGTGTTTGCTTTAGCAGCTGATGAGAGTCAGACAGACTCTCAGTGGCTGCTGCTCCCACTGCCAGAGCCAGACATCTTCTGGCTCCCGCAGTGGGTAATGGGAGTGACGCATCACTCCCATGATGCGTCACTCCCATAATGCAAAGCGGCGGACGGAGGAGCTGATCTCGGCGGCGGGACCAGGAGCAGGAGCGGGTGTCAGGTAAGTTTTTTTTATATATATATATATATATATATATATATATTATGTGTGTCTACTGCGGGGGTCTGGCACTATAAGGAGGAGACCACTACTGGGAGCACTACAAAGGGGGGGAACTACTACTACTGGGGGTGCTACAAGGGAGGGACTACTACTACTGGGGGCACTACAAGGGGGGGACTACTACTGGGGGCACTACAAGGGGGCGGGACTACTACTACTGGGGGCACTACAAGGGCGGGACTACTACTACTGGGGGCACTACAAGGGGGGGACTACTACTGGGGGCACTACAATGGGGGTACTACTACTGGGGGGACTACTGCTAGGGGCCCTACAAGGGGAGGGGACTTCTACTAGGGGCATTGCATAGGGGGAGGGGACTACGACTAGGGGCACTACATAGGGGGGAGGGGACTACCACTGGGGGCAGTGCATCGAGGGACCACTGCTGGGGGCTCCATATAAAGGGCAATAGTGGGGGTACTGCATAAGGGGAAGACTACAACTGGGGCCACTATTTAAGGGGCACTGCATAAGGGTTACCACTACTGGGGGCACAATATAAGGGGCTTACTACTGGGGGCACAAGGGGCACTGCATAGGGGGGACCACTACTGGGGGCACTACTCGAGGCCTGCATAAGGGTGTCCTCTCCTGTGGCAGAGGGTGGCACTGCATATGGGCACTATGACAGGGGGCTGCCCCTAATCTTTATTTTTGCCTTACATTAATCCCATATGGACCCGCATCCTCCCTAGAACACTTGAGGGGGGGGCGCCATAGCACGCACGTTCTTTTGGGTACCCTGGCTACACGCTACTCCTCTGCCAGGGCCGCCTGCATGGATTTGCTCCCCAGGCTAAAAGTTGACAGCCAGCCCCTGCTTCCCTTACCGGCATAACTGGCTGCTCCTCAATTCTCATTGTAGCTCCGCCTCCGTGACAGCTCATGGACCGAGAGCCAATTAGAAGTGACCATGCAGCTGCCGTTGATTGGTTGATTGGCTGCTGGTCTGCTAGCTGTGATTGACTCGCGGAGAGGATGATGTAAGAGGAGGGGGACACGATAGGGGAGAGGAGGTGGGCCAGATCCCCCCCTCTTTCTTTGTTGTTATGACTGGCCGTAGTGTACTGTAATCAGTCAGTGTGACTCATTATCAGCACTGCTGCATACCACCCAACATTTTAGGTTGGGAAAGAGGGACAGGTCGCGCGCCTAAGGCGCGTGCGGCCGAAAAGGGGCGTGGCTTTAGGGAAAAGGGGCGTGGTCTACTGAAAACGGGACTAAGCCTCGCGACTTCCCCCGTTTTCGTCACTTTGGGGGCGTGCCAAACACTCTACGAGACGCTGGGCAGCCCCCAGGCTCTCCGTACAGAAGAGAACAGATGCCGTGATCATGCGCACAGCATCTGTTCTCTTCCTGCACACCCACTGCTATGCAGAGCAGCGGTTTGTGCTCTCCCAACTTCCCCCCCACCGCGGGACACTGCAGCGCGCGGGCGGGACAGCGGGACAGTCCCAGAAAAACGGGACTGTCCCGCTGGAAGCGGGACAGTTGGGAGGTATGCTGCTGTCAGTATCACTTTGGGTTCCTTCATCATTGCTGCGGGCACAGGTGCAATGTACCCCCCATATGTCTACCTGCGGGATGGTCAGGGCCAGATTTCAGGGGGCATTTCCGTGGGCCCCATGGGACACTCCGGGCCCTAGGCAGGCGCCTAGTTTGCCTAGCAGTAAATCCGGCACTGCAGCTACCTAAAACTGCCTAATGCTAGCGCCAGGCCTGCCTGCCTTGGTGGGCTAGGCTGGAAAGATGGTTGGTGGCATGGCAAATCAGCACACATTTCTCAAAAACTCTCAAAGAACAAAGGGCCTGATTCAGACCCACTCGCGAGCGGCTGTCCGCTCGCAAGTGGGTCGATGTTCTGGACTGAGCATGCGCACGACGGAGGGAGCTCCGTCGTGCGCATGCGCCAGACAAGACGAGCAAAGGAAAGTCCTTCGCTCGTTGTGTCTGATCAAAGGGGGCGTGCTGTCGATGTTGATTGACAGCACGCCCCCTTTGGTAGGCGTGCCGGGGGCGTGCCTCCCTGACGGGAGGCGTTCCCATGGGAATGCCTCCCGTCAGAAGCCGGCCCCACTGACATCACTAGTGATGTCAGTGGGAGTGATTTTGGCTCTGATAGAGCCAAAATCACTCCGGAGCTTGCGGTTGAAAACCTCAACCGCAGGCTCCGGCTCGCAGTTTCGATGGTCGCGATGGTCAAGACCATCGCGGCCATCAAACTGCACGCTCGTATAGCCTGTGGGTGTTCACCCACAGCTATACGAGCGTCCAGGAGGACGCTCCATTTTCATGGAGGCCGGCCCTCATTCAGAGCGTGCGCTCTGCTCAGAGCGTACGGCTCTGAATGAGGGCCAAAGTGTGGCCTGAGCCATGATTACTCATTTATCATGACACACCACTGTCCAAATAAACACAGAGCACCATTGTATGGCAATATTGCGCCTGCTGCCCCGCTTTCCTGTATATGTGAGTTCACAAGATCATGAAGAGGGGCATGGAGTATGAAACTCCTAACTATTTCCAGTGTATCGTGACAGATTGTCAGATCTTGCCTGCAGCAGGCAAGATCAGAAGATGCGATGTACGACCAGCGGGTAAACGCATTGGCAGCGTGATCGTGAGTGGACACTGACGATTAGGATATATTTTACACGATCTCTCGTTTTGATGCGTCGGAATGGGGCGGTTCGTGTAAAATATTGCCTAATGTGTAGGCACTTTAAGAGTTTCTCTATGTATCTCCCAAACTTTCATACCTAGAGGTAACTTATACCACAGTGAACCGATCCATTTGTTACCATAAATAATTTAAAAAGTAAATTAAAATAAATTTTTCTTTGTCTAGTCATTTCACTTGATTTTCACACAGGAACTCCTATTTTGAGCACTATTCACAATTATAGGCAGCAGGAGAGGTCTAAGTTAAGCTGGGTACACATTAAACAGTATGGGTACCCTGAGATCCGACGGGTGACTGCACGGGTGACGGGCCAACATATTGGGCGGCTGGTACATATTAGTCGAACCAGTGCCCGACCGCCCCATATGTCGGCCCCTGCTGCATCCCGCTGCATGGGGTCATCAGTCGCATCGTCAGATTGAATTGCATGTACTTTAGGGATGGAATGGGTATGAAATACTGCCGGCAGCATCGATTCCCGTCAGCGGCAGCCCGACAGGAGCAGAGTGCGATGCAGCGGAAGCCCGACAGCGCTGGAAATCCCGATCGTGGATAGGTAAGTATCCACTAACCTAACCCCCCTAACCCTAACCCTCCTTTGGGGTGCCTAACCCTAACTTCCCCCCAAGTGCCTAACCCTAATCCCCCCTCTAAGTGCCTAACCCTAGACACCCCCTTCCCCACTACCTAAACCTAAGTCCCCCGGGGGGGTGCCTAACCCTAAGTCCCCCCCCCGGGGGTGCCTAACCCTAACCCTCCCTCCCCCTAGCCTAACCCTAACCCTCCCGGGGGGGTACCTAACCCTAAGTCCCCCCCGGGAGCCCTAAACCTAACCCTCCCCCCCCCGCGGCTGTCCGCTCGCAACGCCCGGCATCACTACGATCGTGATGCCGGGCGCCGGTCTCCCGGCATCGGGGAAATGCGGGCGTCTACATCTAGACGTCTGGCATTTCACCCATGCCGGGATAAGACAGTCGGGAAGCCGACTGCCGGTATATAGGCAGTCGGCTTCCCGATTGCTTCCCATAGGGACGATCTGAGGATGCAGCTGACGAAGAAACGGGAGCACGCATGGCCCAACATATAGGGTACACATTAGACGATATTGACAATAGATAGGAACGATCCATCGGATCATCAGAAATATCATCTAATGTGTACCCAGCTTTAGAGTTTTATGGAAGTCCTCTTTTCCACTCTGCGCATGCACAATACAATTATGACAGTTTTAGAGGTATAAGTAACTTGCCCTTACACCTGGAGATGAGCAGACATATTGTAAGTGGCCATGTGTGCATAGGCGTCTTTATAATGGGTGCAAGGTGTGTGGAGCACACGGGCCCCTGGGTCCAGGGGGGCCCACACCGCACACCCTGCACCCATAGTTAAAATTATACTTACCTCTCTGCAGATTCTGAAGTCCTACTCCGCAGCGCTGGACCGGCACTGCAAAGTGGCAAACACTCACTGGGAAAATGGTGGCGACATTTTCGCAGTCATCTGCACATGTGCAGAAAAGATGTCCCTGGGAAAGTAGGCACAAGCTCCATTTTCCCGGAGACCCGCGCATACGCAGTCGATTCTGGCGTGAAGCCAGAATCTACCGCGCTCAGTGCGCTGACAGAGAAGAGGGGGCCCAAACGGGGGCTGCACAAGGGCCCCCTCCTCTCTTAAAACACTCCTACATGTGTGACTCGGTTGCATCTGCATCTAAACCTTTTATTTGTGGGGCTTAAAGGCCTGGTGTAAAAATTATTATTATGTTTTATTATTAAGGCACCACTTAGTATTCTCAGCAAGACTGTACCCAATGAAGGTGAGCATATAGAGACAGAGGGCCTGATTCAGAGCCGCTCGTAAGCGGCCGCTAGTTCGCTCCGAGCGATGTTCGCACAACTGCGAATGCGTATGGGTCGTAATGTGCATGCACCAACCAGTCAGTGCGGTCGGAAATCGAGCGCTCGCAAAATAGCTTGAAAACTGGGAGTGGTGATCCGAAAGCAGGCGTGCCAAACGGTCAAAACGGGCGTTTTAAGGGTGTGCATAATTAACAAAGCAGCGTCATCGGCCACGTCACTTGGTTGTTTCTTAGCCTGAACTGCTCGCATGATTGCGGTAGGAAAATCCTACCACAAGCACTGAGAGCAGTTTAGATGCCTTTCGATGTACTCGATTAATCTAATAAATAGCGGAGATGACGTAGGATGCGAGCGACCAGGGGGCGTCTTTACAAAATAGCGAGCGCATGTTTCATTCACTCGCTCAGACATAGAGGCATCAACAGACCGCAAAGAGCGAGCGCTCAATTTAAATATCCAGACCCTTTTTCTGAATGAGTGAGCGCAAATAGCGTCCGGCTCTGAATCAGACCCTGAGTCACTGAAAATGACCAGGAAGCAAGAGACAAGGAACACTGCAAACAAGGATAGGGCAAGGGATGAAACATGAGGAAACAAGGCATTGCTTGTGAGAGCTTACAAGCTAAGAGGAGGGTTGAACAGTTGGAGAGTTAAGTGGGGAGAAGCAGAGAACAAGGATGGAGGCAGTGCCAGATTAAGGTACACATGGGCCTGGAGCTGAAATTTATGAAGGGCCTATTGTGTGCCACTGCAGGGAATGTGACAAGCGCTGTGTTGGTGTGACTAGTGATGCGAGGGCATGACCGGTGTGGTGTGGGTGTAGTCTACAGAAGGAGTCTGGCATGTGCAGTGGGTGTGGCTAACTTCATAGAAGGCATTGCTACATATAATACAGAAAGCAACTCGGTGACCACCATATAATGCATTGAGCATCGCAGTGACCACCTTATACAGTAATAGAGTGCATTACAGTGACCGCCATATTAAACAGAATTGCAGTGATTGCCATATAATGCAAAGAACATTGTCATATAATACACCAAGCATCCAAATGACCGCCATACACAGCTAAACACCATGGCCCCTGCAGTGGCATAAATCAAACAACAAGCCGCTGGTAGATCTATCTATCTATACAGAGACAAACGCAGTATTTCTAGAGGGGGGTTTCCACATCATGCCATTAAAGTAAACATGACTACCATGCAAGTGGGTGTGGCTATAATTTTAGCTAATTTTAGGACACATGCCTTAAAGTGGGTACAGACTTAAGTTACCCAGTGTCCGACTGGCAGTCCTGCCGACCGAGCGGTCAATTTGGTAGGTGTTACACAGCCGCCGATTCAAATCCCAACAGTGCTAGCCCGACGCGGAGGACATCCTCACAGCAGAGGTAAATAATCCAACCCTCCCCTCTCCTCCCCCTAACCCTCCTTAAGGGGTGCCTAACCCTAACTTCCCCGCTACTGCCTAACCCTAACGCCCTCAGTTAGCTTCTAAACCCAACCCCCCCTCCCTAAACCTAACCCTCCTGGGGGGGTCCCTAATCCTAACCTCCCCCTAGTGCCTAAACCTAACCCCCCCTTCCCCTAGCCTAACCCTAACCCTCCCCGGGGGGTGCCTAACCCTAAGTCTGCTCAGGGAGGTCAATAAACCTAACCCCCCCATCCCCGGTTTCATAGCTACTTACCTCCGGCGCTGGACGATCGGTCCGGTGTCCTGTAGGGGTCCGGCGTTGGGATTAACATAGGTGTTGGTATTTCGAAGCCTATGTTAAATCCCCTGCCGGGATTGTAGTGTCGGGATTAAGACTGTATCTTAACTACATCCCATTACACACAATGGGCTGCTCAATGGGCCGCTTGATGTCTAGAAAGACATCACAACTGGATGGACATTTAATTTGCATTGTTGGGTGCGTGCATTGTCAGCAACATAGCGGGTACACACTGGCCGTTATGTGCCCAATATGTGACATATCGTGTAGTGTGTACCTAGCTTAAGGCTTAAATGGGCAGTATTCTAATTAAAAAATATATAGATAAGATACTCACTGGATTCTGTTCAGAGCAGGTTCCTCTTCTCCCTCCCATCAGGCACTGATTCTGCTCTCCTCCTCACGTGGACTCCCACTACTTGCACACACTCTCCTTTTATTTTTCTCAGCTCACTTGCTAAATGCTGACTCCTTCTTATCCCATTCATATACCCCTGGCAGAACTGCTACCAGCAGACTGAGAGCAGAGCCCTGCAGTCTGCTGTGCTGTGATAGATTCCATCTCAGGCTGGCTGTCATGGAATATGTTACTGCAGGGGCCTGTCTGCCCCAATGAGTGACAGCCCAGATCGCATTACTATACCTTGCCACCTTTCTTTTTCACTACCAGTCCCAGAATGGTGGTGGAGCTTAGAACGATCTGAGGGGGCGGAGTTTCAGTTGGTTTGGGGGCGGGGTTTCAGAATACATGTTGAGATGCTTCAGTCTGTCCGGGGGGCGGAGCTTCAAACAGACCTGTGAGTAGGTGGGGCTTCAGAAGGCATGGGGGCTGAGGTATTTCTGTGTGAATGGGTGCTGTTTCAGCCCAGGCAGCTGGGAGGTGAGTGATCGGGGTGGTGACAGGAGCTTTGAACGATCAGACGGGCGGAGTTTTCGTGTGGTTTGGGGCGGGGCTTCAGAATGCATGTTGTTGAGATGCTTCAGCCAGTCTGGGGGGCGGAGCTTCAGACAGAGCTGTGAGTAGGCGGGGCTTCAGACGTCCGGGGGACTGAGGTATTTCTGTGTGAATGGGTGCTGCTTCATACCAGGCAGGAGGTGAGTTATCGGGGTGGTGACAGGAAAAAAAAATCCTGTCAATACTGAGGATGCTGTGGGCCTATTTGTATGGGTGGGCCTGGAGCTGTAGCTCCACCCGCCCCATTGTTAATCCGGCCCTGGGTGGAGGGAGTACTGTAGTAGATAATTAAGAGCAGGGATGGTTTCATGAGTGCCTACCATGATCCAGAGCCTACAAAACCAACTTGCAGAGTACTGTACTTCACCTATAACAAGACCTATTCCCGGAACTACTATTGTTCACTTGTACTCAGCTGCTTCCAGGGCTTAAACTCTAAGTAGTGCAGGCTCACGATCACAGATCACATATATTTAAAGGGAACTGGACACTTCAAACATGACTAAATGGAATACAGTAAGAAACTAAAAGCACTAGCAAAATGTACCATGTACTGAGGTGGTAACAGGAACTTAGGGCCTAATTCAGATCTGCTCGCGAGCGCTGAGCGCTCGCAAGTGGGTCGATGTTGGCCAAGTGCGCATGCGCACGACGGAGGCGGCTCAGTCATGTGCATGCGCGAGACCAGCATCGCTCCGGGTCTCGCTACAAAGGGGGCGTGCCGGGGGCTTGGCTGCCCAGACGAATGTGTTCCCATGGGAATGCCTACCATCTGGGGCCGGCCCCACTGACATCACATAGCTCTGGTAATTACACTAAAGTATATGCTAACAGGTTTTCTGAATAGCACAGATAACTGCACTGCAGGAGAATGCTGAGCAGATCTTTCCAAATAACACAAGTGATTTGCACAGTGGAGAAATGCTAACTAGAGATGAGCGGTTCGGATTCTGTGGAATCCGAACTGCTCCAAACATTGGGGATCCGAGTCCACCCGAACCCTGTTCGGGTGTTCGCTGCCTGACTCGGATCCCCGTTCGGGGCCGAACGGCGGCCTCCTGATGTCGGATTCTCGCGAGAGAATCCGACGTCAGGGCTCCTCTAGTGTAGGGCAGACCGCTGTGATAGCGGTCTGCCCTACATAGACACAAACACACAGCCGCCACCGGCAGCTGTGTGTTTGTAATAGCAGCCAATGAGAGTCAGGCAGATTACAACTGGGGGCACTGCTACTGGGGGGCACTACTACTGGGGGCACTGCTACTGGGGGGCATGCTAATGGGGGCACTACTACTGGGAGGCATACTACTGGGGGCATGCTAATGGGGGCACACTAATAGGGGCACTGCTACTGGGGGGCATACTACTGGGGGCATGCTAATGGGGGGCACTGCTAATGGGGGGCATACTACTGGGGGGCACTGCTACTGGGGGGCATACTAATGGGGGCACTGCTACTGGGGGGGCATGCTAATGGGGGCACTACTACTGGGGGCCTGCTACGGGGGGCATACTACTGGAGGGCATACTACTACTGGGGGCACTGCATAGAGGACCCTACTACTAAGGGGACTGCATAGGGGGCACCACTACTGGGGGCATTGTGTAAGGGACAACACTGCTGGGGGCATTGTATAAGTGGCACTACTACTGTGGGCATTGTATAAGGGGCATTACTACTGTGGGCTTTGTGTATAAGGATCACTACTGTGGGCATTGTGTAAAAGGGGCACTACTGTGTGTCGTAACATAAATATGACACAATACTTTATGGTGTAATGTGAATCAGGGACACTATGTGCTGTGTAATGTGAATAAGATTGTGCACCGTGACTCCTAGGGCGGTAGCCCACTTTGTAAACAAGTACTGTGATTCTGCTTGCCGTACCCCACTGGGTAGGTGCACTACTTTTAATTTCTGCCACTGCTATGTGGCAATGTGTCATAGATGTACTTTATACTGTGGTGTCTGTGACGCTGCTTTGTCGCTTGGTAACCAGTCAGCTCACTCCAACCTTTGGCCAATAATGGTGAAAACTATAATTTAAACTGTGAGGTGGTCTAAATTGAGTGTAAATGACTGGAAATTAAGGTTATTGAGGTTACTAATACTCTAGGAAGAATAAAAAGCCCAATTTATGTGATTTTAGCTTTTTTTTGTTAATTTTTGTAAAAAAATTCAAATCCAAACCCAAACCCAAAGCCAGTCACCGCAGTTTGGCAAATCCAAATCCAAAGCCGGATAACGAATTAGAACCAAATCCAAATCCAAATTTGGCACAAACTTAACGCATCTGTAGGCGGTGCTGCGCATGCGCTGGTTTTACAGATGTAACAGCGCATGCGCAGCACTGTTTCCAGATGCGATAAGGTAGTGTAGGCAGGGAAAAGTATCTATTTCCCGAAAAGCTGTCATCGCAAAAATGACAGCTTTTCGGAATAGATACTTATGGAGAGGTGGAATGATGAATTCCACCTATAATTAGGTAGAACTCCATGCGAGTTCTAAACCTAATTATCTCTAGAGAATTTTTAGGTTTAATGAATAGACCCCTGTGTCCTTAGTGAGTGTAAGGGCAGCAAACACTGTCCATGACTATATACTTGACGATGAGTGTACTGTACCTCGAATAAAGGGTCCATAGGTTTACAATGTATACTAACTCCATTTTATTGTTATGAAACAAAAAGACAACTTCCTTCATAAACCATTTTCAGCACATTTTATAATATGTTTTTTCTTTTTAAAGCTTGCAGGCATTGAACAGATATTTTCCCCTAAATGACCATTCTACTCAATGTCACAAAAATACTATCCAAGACGGGATACAGTTCATATGCCAGCAGACGGGATGTCGACAGTCGAAATATTGACACCATAACCCCGCCGAAACCCCGAAGGACATCAGGATACCGACGTCGGCATCCCGACCGCCGGAATGCCGAACGTCCGGATGGCGGTAATTATGTGCAGTTAGCCAGGGATGGGGGAGATTAGGATTAGGCATCCCCCGGGGAGGTTAGGGTTAGGCTACGGGAAAGGGTGGTTAGGGTTAGGCACAACTGGGGGGAGGTTAGGGTTAGGAACCACCAGAGGATGGTTAGGTTTAGGGTGCGGGAAGGGGGGGTTAGGGTCAGGCACTACTGGGGGTAGGGTAGGTAGGTTAGGCACCACTAAGGGAGGGTTAGGGGAGAGAGGGGATGGTTAGGGTCCATACCTGCGCCTGTCGGGATTCTGCACCATTCGGCCTGTCAGCGTCTGTATTTGAACCGGCTTCTCATACCAATTCCTCCAAGACATTCAGTAGCAAAGTGGCCAATTTGTTGTAGTAAGTCTGGAGAGACCTTGTGAGTTTTAGTAACAAGTGTTAACCTAGGATTTATTGCTGCCCTCCCATACAATCCTGTTATAATTAGGGGTGTGCACCGTCCACTTTTCGTGTTTTGTGTTTTGGTTTTGGATCTGGATCTTTCTTCGTGTTTTGGATCTGGATTGGTTTTGCCAAAACCACCCTTCGGTGTTTTGGGTTCTTGATTTTTCTGCTCCTATGCTATTATTAACCTCAAAAACCTTAATTTCCACTCATTTCCAGTTTATTCTGAACACCTCACACCTCACAATAGTGTTTTTATGTCCAAAAGGTTGCACCGAGGTAGATGGATGACTATGCTAAGCGACACGAGTGGGCGGCACAAACACGTGGCCCATCTAGGAGTGACAATGCAGTGGCAGACAGGATGGCAGTTTGAAAAACTAGGCCCCAAACAGTACATAATGCAAAGAAAAAAAAGAGGTGCAAGATGGAATTGTCCTTGGGCCCTCCCACCCACCCTTATGTTGTATAAACAGGACATGCACACTTTAACAAACCAATCATTTCAGCGCCAGGGTCTGCCACACGACTGTGGCTGAAATGATTGGTTCGTTTGGGCCCCAACAAAACAAGCTGGCAAATAATCTGGCCCTGCACAAACTGGCTCTACGGAGGCAAGATGTCGTCCTCATCCTCCTCATTCACCGATTCCTCACCCTCTTCAGTGTTGTGTACATCCTCATCCTCACAGAGTATTAATTTGTCCCCGCTGGAATCCACCACCACAGGTCCCTCTGTACGTTCTGGAGGCTGGTCTCCCTGGAAAAGTTGATAATTCATTTTTATGAACATCATCTTCTCCACATTTTGTGGAAGCAACCTCCTACGCCATTTGCTGACAAGGTTCCCGGCTGCACTAAACACTCTTTCGGAGTGCACACTGGAGGGGGGGCAACTCAGGTAAAATAGAGCAAGTTTGTACAGGGGCCTCCAAATTGCCCCTTTTTCCTGCCAGTACATGTACGGACTGTCTGATATGCCTACTTGGATGCTGTCACCGATGTAATCCTTTAACAGACAGACGCACGCTTGTCGCTGCTGCTTTGAGGATGCAGGTGCGGCTACAGCCCACACAATTCACAAAGACAGGAAAAAAAAGAAGAATTTTTTTATTGTTTGTGGAGCGCACTTTGAGGGTTACACCACCCTTTAACAGTCAGACGCACGCTTGTCGCTGCTGCTTTAAGGATGCAGGTGCGGCTACAGCCCACACATTTCACAAAGACATAAAAAAAAAGAAGAATTTTTTTATTGTTTGTGGAGCGCACTTTGAGGGTTATACCACCCTTTAACAGACAGATGCACGCTTGTCGCTGCTGCTTTGAGGATGCAGGTGGAATCTAGATGGGATTTGGAACCGGGGACACACTACCTCCATAGGCAAATGCAGGGGGGTTTCCGTCTGCCTGGAAACCCCCCTCCCTAGCACACACTATGACCACAATAGAAATAGTAATATAATAGAATGTTACTAGTGCTGTATGTTCTTCTCAGTATCACAAATGAACTGATTAGCACCACCTGTGGATCTTTCACAATGTGTTAGCCAGTAATAAATACACCTGTGCACCAACTTGGAGATGTGGAAAACATTCACTGCTAGGGGTGCACTGCTATAGACCATCAATAGGGTTAATTATTAATACTGTATAATAATACACTATTCATTACAGACCAATATGTACATATATGTCCAGGGCAGTGCTAGGTTCTTCTGCTGCTCCCCCAGACTCTGACTTGCTCCAATGCTCTGGAATGGTGCTCACATCTGAAAAAAAAACATTCTGCTCAGATGGGATGGCCCTACTGCAGCATCTAATGACTTACTGTGATTGCTGGTGCTGTATATGCTGGAATTATGACACACAATATACTTTGTATGTAACATATTAAAGCTGGATAAGTGGTAATTATGTACTCTTCATGGACTGCCCACACTCGCTCTAAAATCAACCATTTGGAAACCCCCCTCTAGAAATCCTGCGTTTGTCACTGACCTCCATCAATTGTCTAAATCCCACTGCACTAATGGCGGATACCGGACGCACGTCTAACACCAACATAGCAGTCAAGGCCTCAGTTATACGTTTTGCTTCAGGATGACTGCTGTCGTACTTCATCCTCCTCGCTAAGGACTGTTGGAGGGTCAATTGTTTAGTAAAAGTAGTGGTGTTCCTACTTCCTCTCTGGGATGATGAACAACTCCCAGCAGCAGCAACAGCACTAGGAGGAAGTGGTTCTTGATCTTTCCCTATTTTATTTTTATCGGAGAAAGTTTGGTCCTCCATTTATGTTATATTGATATATACATGCGGCTAAGGCGCACACAAACACAGAAAATATTTTTTTATTTTTGCTGGAGAGTAGTGCACTTTGTGGGTTACACCACCCTATAAGAAATGAGCCAGCCGGCTCTTTATTTATGGGACACAGGCGCACACTTGGCGCTGCTCCTTTGTTGATGCACGTGCGGCTATAGTGCACACAATTCACAAACACAGAAAATATTTTTTTATTTTGTTTGGAGTGCCCTTTGGGGGTTACAGCACCCTTTAGCGGTCAATCCAGCCGGCCCTTTATTTATGGGACACAGGCGCACGCTTGCCACTACTTTGTTGATGCACGTGCGGCTACTGAGTACACCATTCACAAACACAGAAAATATTTTTTTATTTTGTTTGGAGTGTACTTTGGGGGTTACAGCACTTTTTAGCGGTCAATCCAGCCGGGCCTTTACTTATGACACAGGCACACGCTCGGCACTACTTTGTTGATGCACGTGCGGCTACTGTGCACACAATTCACAAACACAGAAAATATTTTTTTATTTTGTTTGGAGTGTACTTTGGGGGTTACAGTACCCTTTAACGGTCAAGCCAGCCGGCCCTTTACTTATGACACAGGCGCACGCTTGGCACTACTTTGTTGATGCACGTGCGGCTACTGCGCACACAATTCACAAACAAAGAAAATATTTTTTTATTTTGTTTGGAGTGTACTTTGGGGGTTACAGCACCCTTTAATGGTCAAGCCAGCCGGCCCTTTACTTATGACACAGGCGCACGCTTGGCACTACTTTGTTGATGCACGTGCGGCTACTGCGCACACAATTCACAAACACAAAAAAATATATTTTTTAATTTTGTTTGGAGTGTCCTTTGGCGGTTACAGCACCCTTTAGCGGTCAATCCAGCCGGCCCTTTATTTATGGGACACAGCCGCATGCTTGGCACTACTTTGTTGATGCACGTGCGGCTACTGCGCACACAATTCACAAACACAAAAAAATATATTTTTTTATTTTGTTTGGAGTGCCCTTTGGGGGTTACAGCACCCTTTAACGGACAAGCCAGCCGGCCTTTTACTTATGGGACACAGGCGCACGCTTGGCGCTGCTCCTTTGTTGATGCACGTGCAGCCACAGTGCACACAATTCACAAACACAGAAAAAATAATTTTTTTTTTAGCACTTGGGGGGAGCACCCCTGACGGACAGAGCACCCCCTGGACAACACTACAGCACCCCTTTAGGACTGGGACACTGCACAGGACTTTGGAGTGGACACAGCCCCTATGGACAACTGACTGCACAACACAGTCCAGCCAGCCCCAATGGACTTTGAAGTAGTGGACACAGCCCCTATGGACAACAGCAGCACAGCGCAGCACAGCACAACACTACACTGCACTACACTACACTACACTACAACACTACACTACACTACACTACACAGCCCAGCCAGCCCTAACTCCCACCCTCCCTCTTCACTGTCCACAGCCGAGTGAGAAAATGGCGCCGACGCCGGTACCTTATATAGGATCCAAAACCTGCGAGACCCAGAAGGCGGGATGATGACGTTTTGCCTCGATTTCAGATCCGAGTCAGGCGGGAAAAGTCGAGCCTGACTCGGATCGGCCTCGGATCGGGGGGACTCGGGGGGGTTCGGATTTCAGAAATCCGAACCCGCTCACCCCTAGTTATAATGCATATTGATATAAATCACAATAGAAATTGCAAGTAATGCCTTAAATTACCCTATAAAATCACATAATAGACATTTCCCACAGAAAGAGAAGAAGCCATCTGGTCTTGTCTATATGACTTCACATTTATCATGGGACAATTTTTTATTTTGTTCTAAACTAATTATATTAGTGGATCACTTAGTGTACGTGGAATAGATCCCTGCAGGTAAAGCAGGTTCTGTAACATATGTTAAACCCTCTGGGGTTGTCATTTATTTTACCTGATGTTAAGGTGGGAATAATACTTGACAATATTTTCAATACATTGTTTGTACACGTTTAGCTAAAGATATCCTGAAATCATAGTTTTCTTGGATAACCTCAACGTTAAACAGAGATACTGTAGAAAAATTCCATACAAAAGAGAACACGAAGGCTATATATGAGAATATAAATAAGTGTCAAGTCTCAACAATGGGATGCTCAAATAACTTTCATTTTTAGTCCACTTTGAATTTTAAGTATTTCTCATAAATGTCACAATTCTACATAGTCACTGTCGTCATAGTGACTGCAGACTTCCAGATTGCATCCCAATAGGGGAACCCATTGCCTAGTTGCTCAAGAAGCCTAGTTGATAACTGATAAGACATTGTCCTATTAATGCATTGGATACATTTAGTTAATCCCTCAGTAACAAAGTGGATTTTAGGATAATAACTATATCTTAACAGATTCTAACTCATTTCATTATACTTGGGGTCAGGTATATCATATATACTGTATATATTTTATGAGACATGTAATAGTGTTACAGACCCTAAAAGTGTGTTTTTTACATTTTCTTAAGCCCCCCAAAAGGTATTTTGATTTTTCACTTTATCTAACTTACAATATACAGTATATATACAGTAGTGGAGGGTTCAGTTTGTTTTGTTGACATTCATCATGTCCACATTCCTAAGGTTGACATGAAAATGTCAGCATGGCTAGAATCTCCACAAAACAGTCCCGGTGTGCAGTGGCCACGGCAGAGTCTTGTGGTCCGGCAATAAGAGCTCTCCTGGAGTCATCTGATAAAGCAGTTCTGACAGTGAGTACACTACCCCCAGGGCCTGCTCCAGGTCTACCAGCACACTGTGCTAGAGATGTTGGAGTGACCCCCCCCTCTCACACACACACACACGGTAATACTTTTGTTGACTGAACAAATATAAAATCTGTCCTATGTTTTAATTGAAGAAATTAATCCACAGGAAACAAAAAAATACAAAGAGTCAATTTAAACAAAATGTTAAAATGCCATTTATTGATCCATTACATACTCAATAAATAGGCCACCTTGCCGCTGTAAAAAACATAAAATCAGAATGGCAAAGGAATAGGATGCTGCTGGAGTTTTTGATGTGTACATCTGGCGGTCAACCTTCCTGTCTCTGCCTTGGTTCTGTAATAGCCAGCCACAAAAAGCGACGACACTGCAATAAAATAAATGAGGCAAAAATATATACAATTTTTAGACACACATTGGCCGCCATAGTGCAAAAACAACACAAACATTGGCCCTGACAAACATTGGCCCCTGATCTGGTCACATCTATATTAATTCTTACATACCATCACACACACTCCACTTGCTCACTGCAGTCATGCACAGAGCTCCTCAGCCAGCCCTCCCTCAACCACTCTTTAGCCCTCCACCCTCAGACTCAGCAAATGCTCACTGCAGTCAGTCACAGACAGTGCTCCTCAGCTAGGCCCCTTTCCTCCCACAGGCTCAGCACCTGCTGACTAGCTGAGCTCACTGCACACTTCAATCACTGCTGCTGCTCGCTCTCTGTTCACATACACAACCAGGCTCACCCTGCAGGCACCTCTCACCAGTTTCCAGTTAGACAGTTCTCCATTAGGCAAGGCACTATACCATGGGCTCCCCACAGGGCAGCCCTATGCATATGTGACCTAGGCACATGCTTAGGGCAACCTAGCTTTAGAGGAAGCGCTTAGGGTTATCACCCATCTGGGATTACTCTGAAGCATCCAGAAATCCACCAGACAGTATGAAGTCCAGATGGGTGCAGAGACGTGCTGGGGACACATTTTTGGCCATCGCTGGGACCAGGCATTTTATCCCAGTGCTGACGGATTGACCAGAAGACCCCTTAGCCCTATTAGATGCCTTAGCCCTGGCAGAAAGGGGGTTCTTGTAATAGAGCTTACACTGGCCGCCCTGTTGTTCAAGTGAAGTCCAGCACGTCTCAAGTAGCTGGCAAAGTCAAGCCAGCATTGAAAGGCAAAAGAGAGGGTCCAGCACTTGGCAAGCTGAGAAGTGGCACTGACCCCTGGGGGGAAAGGCCAGCACAGAGGGTACTCTGAGCCCACAAAGGTTGGCAGAGTGGGTAAGGTGGGACACCCATTCCTCATTACCAGCTCAGACCACCATTGTGTCGACATTAGGCACGTGGCACACGGACAGGCTTTATTGCCCATGGGTATGGGGGGAAGAGCACCAGCCAAAGTCTTGCCTAGAGCATCAAATTGCCTCACTCCTATGTTACAAATACCTGCTTTGCACTGTACATGTTATTATACCAGTTATTTGCACTCTGACAGTTTAATATTGTACACAACAACTCTTTGGACTTGTACCACTGCTTGTACTATTAAATAAGGCAGAGGCTCCCAAACTCTGGGCCTGATTCAGCAAGGAACGCAGTTGCTAATACTCATGCAATCGGCCGATTGTTGCGTACTGTGCATGCATATGCATTGCAATGCGTGTTAGCGTACTCGCCAATGCGATCGGGACTGCGTAGCAATTTCTGAGTAAGGTCAGGGTGTGTGCAAGTGTGCATGAGGCTGCGATTGTACTCTACTGTACCGATGTGTTCGCAGTCTTGTTAAACATTACAGATATGTGTAAGATAAAGTAGGTGTCCTTGTGTAGTGCGGCGACAGCATTGTGATCACAGTGGATTAGCATACTATCGCAGTTGAACTGCGTGCGTAATCGCAATTGCATTCGCAGTTGCGTTCCGTAGTCAATCAGACCATCTGTCCTCAAGGCACCCTAACAATCCAGGTTTTAAGGATATCCATGCTTGACCATAGGTGACTTAATTAGTACCTCATTCAATTTGATTTAACTAACTGTGCTCAAATATGGATATCTCTAAAACCTGAACTGTTGGGTAGCTTGAGGTCTGCGTTTGGGAAGCTCTGAAATAGGGTTTCTACTATAGGGTGTTGATGTAATGATGACCCATTTTGTGGGGCCATACAGATATAAGGCCCTCATTCAGACCCACTCGCAAGCGGGCGCACGTACGTTAGGCGTACGTACAAAAATATTTAAATTCAATGGCTCGCTCGTATTTTCGTTCGCATCTAAAATTCCTCTCAAAACTCTGACGACCCCTCCTCTAACTAACGAGCGTACAAAATAGCGAGCGTACATCCCCGAAATGGCTTGAAAGGAACGCACGCACAAGTATAAACAGGAAGTGGCCTTGTCAGATGTCGATTACCTGCTCCTTTATTCTGCCTACCTCCATCAATCGTATCATGCCAATCAATGTATCAATTAGCTTAATTGTTTTTTTTTTTCAACACAATGCAAGAAACTTTACTCTTGTCCGTGTTTGTGTTTACCCGCAGAATACGTACGGATGAAACATTCGCTTTTATTGTTCAAAAAACATGTGAACCACAATTAAACAATTGTACTATTGCTGTGGATCCCCGCATATTTCCCTGGGTTCATTTCTTTATTTAAATTTGCTTACGCATGTCACTGCATCAAGCCTATCCTAACTCTCCAGAGATTTCTGGCCCTGTCAAACACATGACTCATACACTAACCAATAAAATTGCTCCTGTTAATTTCCAAAATACATTAGCCAATCAGAAAATTTTTACACACTTTATCAAAAATGATTTTTAAGAAAAACACCATTGCCATCATGAGAGCCTCCGCATTCACCAGGCGCGAGCTGCTGGTGCTTACGGAGGTCATGGATCGCCGGATCACCAGCCAACCTCAACCCATGACCAACCGTCAGAAGCGCTCCGCGTATGCGGAGGCACGGTCCCGCCTGCGGTCCTTCGGCTCACGCCGCAACATCGGGCAGCTGGAGCGCAGGTGGTCCGACCTGCAACGGCGAACGCCCCGCTTGCTGGCATGCTTTCGCATGCAGATCCTGGCAAGTAAGTGTTATGTATTGTGGTTTTAATGTTTGTGTTTGTGGGACAAACTGCGTGTGCATGTTTTCCTGTCTGTTCTATTTATTATTTGTACTCATATCTGCGTGTGCATGTTTTCCTGTCTGTTCTATTTATTATTTGTACTCATATCTGCGTGTGCATGTTTTCCTGTCTGTTCTATTTATTATTTGTACTCATATCTGCGTGTGCATGTTTTCCTGTCTGTTCTATTTATTATTTGTACTCATATCTGCGTGTGCATGTTTTCCTGTCTGTTCTATTTATTATTTGTACTCATATCTGCGTGTGCATGTTTTCCTGTCTGTTCTATTTATTATTTGTACTCATATCTGCGTGTGCATGTTTTCCTGTCTGTTCTATTTATTATTTGTACTCATATCTGCGTGTGCATGTTTTCCTGTCTGTTCTATTTATTATTTGTACTCATATCTGCGTGTGCATGTTTTCCTGTCTGTTCTATTTATTATTTGTACTCATATCTGCGTGTGCATGTTTTCCTGTCTGTTCTATTTATTATTTGTACTCATATCTGCGTGTGCATGTTTCCCCTCTATTTCTGATTTATTAATTCTACTGCTATTTGGCTTTTTTTTTTTTTTTTTTTTTTTAGTTTGGTTGCCCGGATTTGTCCATAAACTAAACGCAATTTCTTTGACATATTTTAGGGGGACAGCCAAGACTCCGCCGTCACCGTCCGTCCAGACGGCGTTCCCGCCCACTATCCCCAACCCCCAGCCAACACTCCACCCCAAATCTTTCCCCTATTCCCCACTCCTCCCCATCCTTCCCAGACCCTCTCCCGGAAATGTCGGGCCTCCTTCCCCTCCGTCCCACTTCCCCCTCTCCTCCACCCACCCCTCTTCCAATTACCCCCTCCCCGGAGTCCATCATAACTCCGCCCCATTCTTTGGGTAATGACGGATCCTCCGAGGAGGATCATGGAGGTTTGCCCGGAGCTCCCGTTTTGTCTCCCGGTATGTTTTTCTTTTATTTTTTTTTAAAGCACAAACTGTTTGTATGTAATCATGTGTCGTGCCTTTCTTCGTGTTTTTGTGGCTTGACTTTTGTTGATTGTGAAGGTTTGCCTTTACCTCTTCCTGGTGATTTAAACATACACATATCATACCTGTGGGAATTTGTACCTAGGCCTTGTATTTTTGCCAGCCCCCCCTTTTTATTTTTGTTTTTGGGTTTAGGAGTGATTTGGTTGTGTTTTTTTTTTTTTTATGTGGATTCCCTATTGTTGTATTAACCCACACACTTTTCTCACCCACAGAGGAACAGAGGCGTCGGCAAGAGGTGGCGGATGTTGTGGGGCAGATGCGCCAACATGTCATCGGCATTCTGGTGGCCCTCGACCGGCTGTCTGGCCTCCTTCGGCATTAGTTTTTTTATTTTTGTTCTATTTTCCAATTAAATTTATTAAGACCAATATACGTTGTGGCTCATTTTTAAAAACCAAAACCAAGATAGTTTAGCCTGACATAAGTAGACTGTTCCTGCAAGGATTTCCCTTTTTTAAAAGTTAGATTGTGTTTTGTCTTTGTATGTCAAACAGACACAAGAAACACATAACAGTAACAATGTCATTTCCCTTTTTGGGTGTAGTGTCAATTACATATTTCTACATTTTCCAGGTTCCTACTTGGTGCGCAAGCTGCTTAGGCCAATCTTACAAATCCCAAGGTTGGGCCAGGCTTCCTTTTGGTGTGGATTGGGAAGCTGAAAACATATTTCAGTTTAGCTCAACTGGCGTCAGTACTGGTTTACCCCTTAGTCAAATGTAACTTGTGTTAACCTGGTTACACTTGCTGTTAACGTTCCAAAAAAGGAAGACCATTTCACTCTTCAAACATTTATTCACAACATAACAGAGAAAACAAAGTGGTCACTCCCAAAAAAAAAACACAGTGATAAATTCAAATACAACACATACCAAGAAATAATTAAATAAAAACACAAAATCAAGAACTGGTTGACGAAGGACCATGCCAACATGATTCCACAAACATGGCGTTGCGATATGGGTTCCAGAATATATGCCCAAAAGGACCAGATCCAGGTTTGGTAAGGGTAGCAGGAAGTAGTGAGCGTTGGAGTGCCAAAGATTATGTGAACAAACAGAAGATGGTGAGAAAAATAAAAATAAATTAGATGTTCGCAAACAAACACAAACACATTAGGTATAAACACTGGAGTTTTGTTCAAACTTACCTAAAAAATCTGGCCACCACATCATCGCGTATGGCCCCCCCACATACTGACCTTCGACCAACCTCGGGGGGGCCATCCTCAGGTAAGGCATCCTCTGGCTGCACTGGGACACCACTCCTTATGGCAATGTTGTGAAATATCCCACACAGGACCACAATTTTCGACACCATATCCGGCACATACATGAGCTCGCCACCAGAGCAGTGGAGGCATCTGAATCGGCCTTTTAAAAGGCCGATACAGTGCTCCACCACTTGCCTGGTGGCTGTAAGTGCGGAATTATACGCACTTTGTGGCCCTGGTGTGGGAGCCAAATAAGGAGTGAGCAGCCAGGACATGCAAGGGTATCCACTGTCTCCTGTGAACAAAAATAGACCACATCAGGAACACTGTGTATCAAGCTTAACATTGTTATGTACTAAAGGTCTCCACTTACCCAGAAGCCATGCATCACCAGCTTGTAGGTTGGTTAATTTCGGCCATATCCCTGATTGCCGGATGACGAAGGAGTCATGAGCACTTCCGGGTAATTTAGCATTCAGGGACAGGATCTGGAGGGAGGCATCACATACCACCATTACATTCAGGGAGTGATAGTGTTTCCTGTTTCTAAATATTGCCTCCAGCCGTG
This sequence comes from Taudactylus pleione, assembly GCA_031769625.1. Lineage (NCBI taxonomy): Eukaryota > Metazoa > Chordata > Amphibia > Anura > Myobatrachidae > Taudactylus > Taudactylus pleione. The sequence goes on along the minus strand of JAUIMM010000314.1, from coordinate 2,042,225 downwards.
CTGGAGGCTGAAGTGGTATGTGAGTACCATCCACAACCCCTATGATGTGTGGGAAGCCAGCTATTTGGTAAAAATTGGCCTTGGCCACACTAAGGGCACCCATATCCAAAGGCATTTTAATAAAATGATGGAGGTGCTTGAAAAGTGCCTCCATCACTGCCCTCAGGATCCTGGAAAAGGAGGATTGGGAGATGCCCGCCACTATTCCCACCGTTGTTTGAAACGATCCTGAGGCACAGAAATGTAACACCGCCATAAATTGCGTCAGTGGTGGTATTGCTGTTGGACTGTCAATTTGCCGCTCAAGATCACTTTCTATTAATGAGAGAGTGTCTATGATGATTTTGGGAGGTAGACGGTAGCGTCTTAAAACCTCATCATCGGGCATTCCAAAAAGGGTGACACGTGTTCGAAATATCTGGGGCCTTGCATGCCTACGATGCCTACGCCTGGGACGAGTTTGAGGTTGGTCGTCTTCCGGGAGCAGGGCCAGAACAATTCGCCCCAGATCTACCTGAAATTCAAAGTTTACAATGTAAGGCTTTTGACCCACCCCAAAAGTAACAAAAAACAACTTAGCTTTCTGATACCATCCATAGCTGCTTACATGCCGGGGTATTGTCATGATACGTATAAACTGTAAAAAAGCCAAAAATGAGACTTCAAAAATTTAGAGGGTGAATTTTTTTTATTCAAATTGTTGCAAGCCAACACAGAAAATAGCCGAAACACACATTTGGCCATCGATGAAAACGACATTGCACACCGTACGTCAAATAGGGTTCAAATGGACCCCAAAAATGGAAAAGGGAAAAGCAAAACTGGATTACATGATGAATAAGCCGCCAAAAATGCGTTAATTAGTTCGCAAATGCAAGTCACTACACCAACAGTCAAAAATGCGGTAATTAATTCGCAAATGCAAGTCACTACACCAACAGTCAAAAATGCGGTAATTAATTCGCAAATGCAAGTCACTACACCAACAGTCAAAAATGTGGTAATTAATTCGCAAATGCAAGTCACTACACCAACAGTCAAAAATGCGGTAATTAATTCGCAAATGCAAGTCACTACACCAACAGTCAAAAATGCGGTAATTAATTCGCAAATGCAAGTCACTACACCAACAGTCAAAAATGCGGTAATTAATTCGCAAATGCAAGACAAAAAATGGACTTACCCAACTCGAATATATAAGATTTCCAAAAAAAACGTCTTTGGGTCCGAAAGCCAAAAAAAACTAAAAAAGATGAAATGAGTGTTAAAAAAATTAACTAACCACAAAACAGAAGAAGACACCAATTGGCCACAAATTTGACTGCACAAAACTTACCAAATCAGGAAAGGATGTGGAAAAAAGGAAAAAAATGCGAACGGAAAAACAAAAGAACTGTAGCAAAAACAAACAAAAAACCAACTCTGCCAAATCCTCCAACCGCAAACAACCAAATCCAAACAACTTAACCGCCAACAATCCAACAACCCCACCTCGACTCCACACACACCAAGCCATAAATAGTGTTTATTTTCCCGCACAAATTAAGGATGAATCATAGGGACGCACAATCAATGATGCGGCCGCAAACAAAGGACGCATGTATAAATACGTCATGAAATCACATTGAATTTCTGGTTGATTTCATTCTGGAAGCAGAAACATGGCTTCAGACCAGGGAAACAATGGCCAAAAATCCGGCGGTAAGGCCTTCATGCATTTTGTCTCCATGATTATTTTAAAACAAATATATTGGTCAAGTTGTGAAGTGGCTAAATCTGCATATTTACCCAAATAGGTGAGGAGGATGACATGGAAGAGACTGCTGGCCCCAGTCAACCCGCCAAAGCTGCCAAAAAAAAAAGGCAGCCACATTTCACAAGCAAGGAGATGGAGGTTTTGATCCAGAAGTGCGTTGACATCCTGCCCCAGGCAGCCAGGAATATGAGCCAAAGCCAGAAGTGGAGAATGTGGGAGGAGGTCGCCGTTGCTGTCAATAGGGTGGGTGATTATGTCCGTCTAGCCCGGGATGTCAAACGGCGGTAAGTAAACACTTTCCCATCCTATAAACAAACCCCATTGTAAAAAAAAGGATAATGGTTCCAATTTCATTCCACAGATGGGCAGACTTCAAATATCGTCTCAAACAAAAACTTGCCGACAGGGCTAGGCATGCAAGGGGGACAGGTGGGGGTCCCACCCCTGTGTCATTGGAGTTGACAGACTTAGAAGAGATGGCACAGGGGTGTGTGCAGGCTGTGGAGGTGTTTGGCGTGTCCAACATGGATACGGACATGCCAGACTTTGCGGCTCCTCATGTTGGCCAAGGTAAGTCTTGTGATGTCACCAACTCTGAAATGCTATTGTGCCAATATGTAGATTCTAATGTGAGTCTTTTCTCCAATTTCCTAACAGAGACAGAGGCGGATGAGTCTGCTCCAGAGGGGAGCCTTGGCCGCAGAATTTCTGCTGGCTCTGCAGGGGAGGAACCAGTACATCCGGCTGAGGACCCTGCAGAAGCCAGTCCAGGGCGTGCCCCCTCGCAGGCAGTGGGCCTCCTCACAGAACTCAATTTTAAATCGGATTGCCATACGGAGATTCTGCAGAGGATGGACGCCAGTCTGATATGGGTGGCTGAGGCCCTGGAGCAAAATGCTGCGGCCAACGTGACCATTGCTCAGGCCCTGGCGGAAAATACCAGGGCCAACATCCGCATCGCCGATGCCCTGGAGCAGCTCGTTCGCCAGCACATGGTGGAGCCGACCTCCCTTCCTGCCGGAACATCCGGATCCTCCACCTCTGGCACAACATCAGGCAATCCTCCAAATGTGCCTAGCCCTGTGCCTAGTCCAGAGGCCACAACATCTGCCTCTGGACAGGCCAGCCCGATGGCATCCCGGACCCGGTCTGGCGCCCACCCTCACCCAGCCAAACGGGCGAGAAAACGGTGACAGCAATGGCGACTTTTCCCACACTCCTTCTGTGCTTGGCTCATATTCCTTTCTGGTCAAAACTTCCCTCTCCTTTCTTGTGAAATGTTTTTAAATTTTGTATTTACGCTTATGTTAGCAGTTATGGTTATTTTTTTTTTTGATCAAATATCTTGGCCACAAAAAAAGGCAACAAAATATTAGGCCAATTTGTTTGTGTTTAAACAATAAATTAAAAACAAAAAACTGACTTTGTATTGTGACATTATTGTACAAATGAGTTACATTTAATCCTGGCCCTAAAGGCAAAAACTGACCCTCTTAAAAAAAAAAAAAGGCCTCTTTAAGGAACGTTTCAAAAATCACATAGCGATGCAAATTCCACAGTAAACCAAAAAAAAGGGGAGCTAATTAAAAGATGATGACATTATTGTTACAATAGGCCATAACCAACAAATTGTGGCCAAAATAAAACCCCAAAAATGTACGCTAATTGATTGTGTAATCATGACATTAGCAGCTCTGATTTCCACCTGCGTACGCTTTTGTGCTATCCCAATAAACTGCTTTCCAAACACATACCAAGCCGGATTTCAATCCAACACTAATTACTTTACTGACCAGCCGCGATTAATCGCAGCACCATCGTGGAATCCCGGGACGGAGGAGAAGGCCATCGCCAATGTGGTCGAGTAATCCTGACCCTAAGCTGTGCGAGCATTTTGAAGGGAAAGCGGATGTTTCAGTGACGTATGAGACGGTCCGAACACATTTGACGTTCGCATCTGCTAATGTATGTACGCCCCAAAAACGCCTCGCCACGCCTGCGTTTTTTCATCTCCACCCCCGTCAACACCCAAAAACGCCCTGTTCTGTCAATCACATTTGACATGTCACTTCCTGTACGCTATTTTAGGAACGAGAGAAAAAAAGCTCGCAATCTGCCGTACGCACATGCGCAATGTAACACCGACGCATGCGCGGTTAGTCAACATCGGAACGCAACGAGCGTACTGTTGTTAACGTGCGGCTCTGAATGAGGGCCTAAGTCTTAACATCTTATCCAATATACTGGGATTCTTCCACTACCACTAGTTATCCCCTATAGAGTCTGAGAAATTATCATCCTGTCATCAAAAGCCGAGAGACAGGGCTAATGTCAGGGTTCAGCCTAGGATCAGCTATCTCTTACCTCCGTGCCAGCTTCCCCTGACTTCCTTGTGGTCAGACGCCTGGTGCAGTGAGGGGTGAGATGCTGAGTATTCTACCTTAGGTGCTTTTGCGGACTTCCATGGTCGGCTGTGTGTTTTGGGGATCGGAGTTCCATCATGGGCGCCGCCATGACAGTTCCTCTCATGTGACAGTCCTCCTAACCAATGGTAGCATGATCTCAGTCAGCTGACGCTGTGCTCCAATAATCTGCTACCCCTGGGTATAAATCCGCCCCCAGAACTTCAGGAAGATGCTGTTCAACTTTGTTATTCCTAGTGCCTGTGTTACGCCCACTGTTGCTCTGTGCTAAATCCTTCAGCGTGTTGCTTCAGCCTGCTCACAGTTTCCCAGTTTCCTCTATTAGCTTCCATGCTAACCCTTATGGTGCATACACACGGTCAGATTTTTCCTTCAGATATGAACGATAACGATTTAAAAATCGTTCAGTCGTTCATATCTGAAGGAAAATCTGACATATCTGACATGCCTGAACGATGGACGATCAACGATGCGCGTTCCCGTTTGTCAGATAACGATATCTGACATCTGATGGGTTTGCAGTCAGACTTGGACGATTCCATTCATTTTAATGCAGTCAAAAATCGTTCAATCGTTCAAATCGTTCAAATCGTTCAAAACTTTGGTAAAATCGTTCAAATCGTTCAAATCGTTCAATCGTTCAGTCGTTCATCTGACAAATCTGACAAGTCTGACAAATCTGACCGTGTGTACGCTCCAATATGGTGCATACACACGGTCAGATTTTTCCTTCAGATATGAACGATAACGATTTAAAAATCGTTCAGTCGTTCATATCTGAAGGAAAATCGTTCATATCTGACATGCCTGAACGATGGACGATCAACGATGCGCGTTCCCGATGGTCAGATAATGATTTCTGACATCTGATGTGTTTGCAGTCAGACTTGGACGATTCCATTCATTTTAATGCAGTCAAAAATCGTTCAATCGTTCAAATCGTTCAAAACTTTGGTAAAATCGTTCAAATCGTTCAAATTGTTTAATCGTTCATCTGACAAATCTGACAAGTCTGACAAATCTGACCGTGTGTATGCTCCATAACTTTGAGACTTTAGCTTTCTCACAGTACTTCAGTGTTTCATGTCCCTTCCCTGTGTGTCTTTGTATATGTGCTGCTAATTCTATTGCAGCTTTCCTGTGGCTATTACCCTGTGTCACTGAGGTGTCAGATTACCTGCTAGTACCAATTAGCTCACAGCTGGACCTCCAGCACTCTCCTAGTTATATCCTTTGTCCAGTACCAGCATTACTAGCTTCCCCAGTTTATTCCTGCCTTCCCTCTGTGTTTTACTGTGTTTATCAGCTCCAGAATCTGTTGCAGTTCCTGTACATTTTCCTGTGTTTCCAAGCTAGCCTGCGACTGGGATTACTACATGTGCCTGTGTCCACTTCTCTCTGTGTCTTGTCTCTGCAAATCAGCTCTAAACATATCTAGCAATTCCCAATATATGCCTCTATTTTTCTGTGCAATCAGCACTTGGATTTCTTAGTGATTCTCAGTACACTTACCAGTATTCCTATGCTAGCCTGTGATTAGGATCCCTAAACAGCGTTTCAATATCTAAGCATCCAGTTTACCTCCTGTGCTCTAGCATTTGCTTCGTTAAATATAGTTTCCGGTCTTCTGCCAGTCCCAGGTACCTGTCCAGAGGGCCGCGACCTGCTCACTTGGTGCAGCGGAAAACCAAATCCCAATTGGAGGGGTCACTGGAGAAAACCACCAAGTGAGTTAGACTCCGCGCCTCTGGGCAGGTCTAGCCAAACCTGTGTTCGGCCGCAACTAGGAGACCTAGTCCAGTCACTTCCCAGGTCACCCAAACCCCCCGGCTTACCGTCCTCCACAGAGGAACATTTGCATCGGATCGTGACAGTTTGAACAGCCCAAAAATATGCAAGCCGCCGGGTTCCAGGGTGAAGCAGGTTTTCAGGATTTACTTTTTCGTGTGACTGCACAGGAGACAGCTCTGCAATCTGTCAGACAGCAGCTGCAAGAACTCTCTAGTCAAATTATGGTTTTTCATTCGGTTCTAGCTGCTTTGTCCCCAGACACACCGCAAGTTCCGCCAATGAATTATTCACAGCTTCGTTCTGAAGTTCAAATTACCTCTACTGATGAAAATGTTTCCATGTATACTAGTGAACCTCTCAAGTGTCCTCTGGTTCCCCAATTTTCTGATATTCCTGACCCTGAACCTTTCAAGAGTTTCTACTGGCTTCTAGAACAACTACAAAATCTCCGTCCCAAAATTTTTTGAGTTATTCCCAAGCTTTCTAGTGTTACTCCTGACTTGACTAACAGCCCTTCCAAGCAAACTACAGTAAAGCATCAAAGTTTCCTGCACCCTAAACTTACTGAGGTTGAACGTCAGCGATGCCGGGAACTGCATCTGTGTTTATATTGCGGTTATGATGATCACTTTCTTAAGGACTGTACTCGGCGCCCACTGAGAAGTGGTGGCAAGTCTGTGACTCCCAACATCTGCACTTTCAGTTCTCCCCATCATTCATCAGTGATTTCCATTTCTTCAGTTACAGATAAGGAGGTGATGTCCACTAAGCAAAAGAAAGTTCAAGTTTTTGATTGGGGCCCTGTTACAAGATGCTTCAACCCTCGTCTAAGAAATATTGGGAGGATATTTCAACCTTCTAAAGTCAGGGACACTACTCATTCCATTTCTACTGGTCACAGCCCGGATTCTGCCTGTTCCGGTCCCAGCCCGGATTTTGCCTGTTCCGGTCCCAGCCCGGATTCTGCCTGTTCCAGTCCCAGCCCAGATTCTGTTTTTCCCAATATGGGACTCCAGTCAGTAGCCCCAGGAGGGGTCCAAACTTTCTTACCCCAAGTGAGTGTTTCAAGGAACACCCCAGGAGGGGGTCTCAAGTATCGCACCCCAGGAGAGGGTCTCAAGTCTCGCACCCCAGAAGGGGATTTTGGGTCCCATACTCTGACAGGGAGTGTCAAGTTCTGTACTCCAGGAAGGGACCTTAAGCCTCTCACCCCAGGAGTGGGTTACAAGCATTATGCCCCAGGAGGGGGTCTCAAGTCTTGCACCCCAGGAGGGGGTCTCAAGTCTCGCACCCCAGGAGGGGGTCTCAAGTCTCGCACCCCAGGAGGGGGTCTCGAGTCTCACACCCCAGGAGGGGGTCTCAAGTCTCACACCCCAGGATGGGGTTTCTAGTGCTATTCCCCAGGAGGAGAATTCAAGTGCCTCATTCCAGAAGGGGATCTCAAGTCTCAGACCCCAGGAGGGGGTCTCAAGTCTCGTACCCCAAGAGGGGGTTCAAGTCTCGCACCCCAGGAGGGGGTCTCAAGTCTCGCACCCCAGGAGGGGGTCTCAAGTCTCGCACCCCAGGAGGGGGTCTCGAGTCTCACACCCCAGGAGGGGGTCTCAAGTCTCACACCCCAGGATGGGGTTTCAAGTCTCGCACCCCAGGAGGGGGTCTCAAGTCTCGCACCCCAGGAGGGGGTCTCAAGTCTCACACCCCAAGAGGGGGTCTCAAGTCTCACACCCCAGGATGGGGTCTCAAGTCTTGCACCCCAGGAGGGGGTTACAAGCATTATGCCCCAGGAGGGGGTCTCAAGTCTCGCACCCCAGGAGGGGGTTTCAAGTCTCGCACCCCAGGAGGGGGTCTCAAGTCTCGCACCCCAGGAGGGAGTCTCAAGTCTCGCCCCCCAGGAGGGGGTCTCGAGTCTCACACCCCAGGAGGGGGTCTCAAGTCTCACACCCCAGGATGGGGTTTCTAGTGCTATTCCCCAGGAGGAGAATTCAAGTGCCTCATTCCAGAAGGGGATCTCAAGTCTCAGACCCCAGGAGGGGGTCTCAAGTCTCGTACCCCAAGACGGGGTTTCAAGTCTCTCACCCCAGGAGGGGGTTACAAGTTTCGTGCCCCAGGAGAGGGCTATCGTTTCAAGTGTTACGCCCCAAGAAAGGGTCTCAAGTTTCAAACCTCAAGAGGAGGTTTTGAGTCACTCACCCAAAGGAGGAAGTCTCTGTTCTCGCATCCCAAAAGGGGGTTTCATGTTCCATACCCTGAAAAGAAAAGCCGAGTCTGCTTCCCCAGAAGGGGGTTTTAGGTCCCATACTCCAACAGGGAGTGTCAAGTTCTGTATTCAAGGAAGGGGCCTTAAGTCTCTCACCCCAGGAGGATGTTACAAGTTTTGTGCCCCAGGAGGGGGCGTTAATTTCAAGTCTTTTACCCCAGGAAGAGGTTACAAGTGTTGTACCCTTGGAGAAGATTTTTGCTTCAAGTTTCACGCCCCAGGAGGGGGCCTTTGCTTCAAGTTTCACGCCCCAGGAGGGGGCTTTCGTTTCGAGTTTCATGCCTCAAGGGGAGGCCTTCGTTTCAATTCTTACGCCCCAAGAGAGGGTCTTCATTTCAAGTGTTATTCCTCAGAAAGGGATTTCAAGTATCCTACCCCAGGAGGGGATTTCAAGTGTTTTACCCCAGGATGGGGTTCCCAGTGTTATACCCCGGGAGGGGATTTCAAGTGTTACGTCCCAAGAGAAAATCCTTGATTCAAGTTCTTTACCCCAGGAGGGGGTTTCAAGCCTCTTACCCCGAGAGAGGGTTCCTAGTGTCTTTCCCCAGGATGGGACTTCAAGTGTCTCACCTCAGGATGGGGTTTCCAGTGTTATTCCCCAAAAGGGACTTCCAAGTGTTTTACCCCCAAAAGGGGGTTTCAAGTATTATACTCCAAGATCGGATTCCTAGTGCCATTCCCCATGGGGGGATTTCGAGTATTACATTTCTGAAGGAGAGTGCAAGTCTCTTACCTCAGGAGGGGGTCTCAAGTCTTGTACCCCAAGAACAAGGGTTTACAAGTGTTACTCCCCAAGATGGGGGTTCTAGTGTCATACCTCAGCAGGAGGCTACCAGTGTTACTCCTCAGGAGGGAGTCCCAAGTCTAACATCCCAAGAAGGAGTTTCAAAATCCGTATCCCAGGGAAAGATCTCAAATTTCTTGCACCAAGAAAGGATCTCCGGTTCTTTACTCCAGGAAGAGTCTTCTGGTGTTGTGTCAAAGTCAAACGTTTTAGTGCCCCATCAGTTAAGAGGTTCACAAAATGACGCTACCACTATATCTATAGGCATCCCTCAGGATCCATCTGATGTTTCTATGCCCATTCTTTTTGATGGAGATATAACGCCGTATTATGCCTTGGTGGATCATTTCATCACTATTATGAAATCCTCGCCATGGTCTGAAATCAAGTCTACTAATGTAGTAAAATTTATCATTTCATCTTTCCGAGGTAAATCCTGGGACTGGGTTGAGCCTATTTATGATTCAAAGGATCCGATGCTGTCAGATTTAGTAGCCTTTTCTGCGGCAGTCATTAAAGAATTTGGTCCAACTTATCCTGACAGTTCTCTCGGGAATACTCATCTCAACAAAGCCTCAAGTTCTGGGGTACCACCCTCTACTATTAAGCTCAGATACATTTCTTTGAGTCCTTCTCAAATAGATCTGGTACAAGAACAACCTGTCCCGAAGGATAAGACTCAAGGAGGCATAAGGATGATGAATTATAATACAGATTCTGACTACGATCCTGAGTACGATGAAAAAATAATTTCAGTAGTTCCCGTGAAAGACACTTGGCAACTTAAGTCTTCTACTTCTAGTGGTTCGAAAAAGTCTCGGAAAAAGAAGAAGACTCGATGACTTCCTGGTGACCAAGCTTTCTATGACAAGTTGACCATTTTTTCCAATTATTTAGTCCCAATTGAAGTTTGAGAGACCATCTGGTAGTTGTGTACCTTGTTCTTCTAATCTTCAAAAACATCTTATGTCTTCAAAGATTTTTGACTTTCCTGTGTTTTCAAGTATTTTTTGTGTCTTTCTGAGGAGTTCCAGCTGAGCTTTTATGGGTGTTCGGTGCCCACCCTAAAAGGAGTGGGTACTGTCAGGGTTCAGCCTAGGATCATCTATCTCTTACCTCCGTGCCAGCTTCCCCTGACTTCCTTGTGGTCAGACGCCTGGTGCAGTGAGGAGTGAGATGCTGAGTATTCTACCTTAGGTGCTTTTGCGGACTTCCATGGTCGGCTGTGTGTTTTGGGGATCTGAGTTCCCATCATAGGCGCCGCCATGACAGTTCCTCTCATGTGACAGTCCTCCTAACCAATGGTAGCATGATCTCAGTCAGCTGACGCTGTGCTCCAATAATCTGCTACCCCTGGGTATAAATACGCCCCCAGAACTTCAGGAAGATGCTGTTCAACTTCGTTATTCCTAGTGCCTGTGTTACACCCACTGTTGCTCTGTGCTAAATCCTTCAGCGTGTTGCTTCAGCCTGCTCACAGTTTCCCAGTTTCCTGTATTAGCTTCCATGCTAACCCTTACTCTGAGACTTTAGCTTTCTCACAGTACTTCAGTGTTTCATATCTCTTCCCTGTGTGTCTTTGTATATGTGCTGCTAATTCTATTGCAGCTTTCCTGTGGCTATTACCCTGTGTCACTGAGGTTTTTCTGTGCAATCAGCACTTGGATTTCTTAGTGATTCGCAGTACACTTACCAGTATTCCTATGCTAGCCTGTGATTAGGATCCCTAAACAGCGTTTCAATATCTAAGCATCCAGTTTACCTCCTGTGCTCTAACATTTGCTTCGTTAAATATAGTTTCCGGTCTTCTGCCAGTCCCAGGTACCTGTCCAGAGGGCCGCGACCTGCTCACTTGGTGCAGCGGAAAACCAAATCCCAATTGGAGGGGTCACTGGAGAAAACCACCAAGTGAGTTAGACTCCGCGCCTCTGGGCAGGTCTAGCCAAACCTGTGTTCGGCCGCAACTAGGAGACCTAGTCCAGTCACTTCCCAGGTCACCCGAACCCCCCGGCTTACCGTCCTCCACAGAGGAACATTTGCATCGGATCGTGACAGCTAACTACAGTAACACTTTTTGGTCCCCTATTATTTCTACTACCGCACCTCCAGCTGACCAAACACTGGGCCTGATGCAGACCCGGTCGCTCTGACAGAGTGCTCGCTCTGAATCAGGGCCGTGTTTTTTTTTTTTAGAATGGCCTCCTGGCCGCACGCATAGCACAACGAGCGGCCATGATGATGGTCGCGATGGTCAAGACCTTCACGACCATCGGGCTTGCGACGAGACCCTTGTGGTAGGGTCTCGTGGCCGCAAGCCCCAGAGAGATTTCGGCTCTAATAGAGCCGGAATCTCTCCACTGACATCACTCGTGATGTCAGTGGGGCCACCCCCAAACGACAGGCATTCAGATGGGAACGCCTCCGTTTGGGCAGCCACCCCCCTGGCCCACCCACCAAAGGGGGCGAGCTGTCACTCAACACCGACAGCTCGCCCCCTTTGTTGCGAGACCCGGAGCAATGGAGTGCCCGTCGCTAGCCAGGTCTCACGCATGCGCACAACGGAGCCGGCTCTGTCGTGCGCATGTGCTGTGGGCCACCATCGACATGGTTGCGAGTGCTCAGGGCTTGCGACCGGGTCTGAATCAGGCCCACTATGCTATTTTCTATTGTAATTCAGAGGGTACTTCCCGGATTTCCCCATTGACCATGTTAGACACCTTTGGCCTACAGTTACTTTTTCTACACATAGCCTGGTCATTCTAACAACATAGGACCAACTCTGATAAAGAGTAATAGGACATATCTTCATGCAGCAGTATAGAGAAATGCAAACATTTGTACACAACACAATCAAAATGGTCAATTTTGTTTCAAATGAAATATTTCACAAAGCTTAATTGTATTTCGTCTTGCAAAATATGTAACATATGCAGTAGTATCAGGAGAGTTCTACTTTGATCCATAAGAAGTCACCAAGAAAAACACTGTAGTGCTCTTACAACACGTTCACTTTACTCTATTAGCTGGAAGATTTAATATTATCCAGTGTTGCTCAAATCTGCCTCAACATCATACAGTAGGTCATGGCAATGAAATTGTCCAGGCAATTCGACATGGGAAAGTCTGTCAGGGGTCTATTTACTAAGCAGTGTTAGGAGACAGAGTGAAAAGTGATAAAGTGCCAGCCAATCAGCTCCCAACTGTCATTTTTCAAACACAGCCAGTGAGATGGCAGTTAGGAGCTGATTGGCTGGCACCTTATCACTTTTCACTCTGTCTCCTAACACTGCTTAGTAATTAGGCCCCTCAGTGTCCTATAATGGAAAACGTATTAGCAACAGAATTGGTATGTAATCCCGCCGGCCGCATGGCCGGCAGTTCGAATCCTGGCAGCGTCAGTCCAACAGATGAAAAGATCCCGGCAGCGGGAGCCCGACAGCGCTGGAAATCCAGATCGTCCTCAGGTAAGTACTAACTAACCTAACCTACCCCCCTAACCCTAATCCTCCCTTAGGGGTGCCTAACCCTAACCTCCCCCCCAAGTGCCTAACCCTAACCCCCCCTTCCCCGCTGCCTAAACCTAAGTCCCCCAGGGGGGTGCCAAACCCTAACCTCTCTCCAGGGGTGCCTAACCCTCCCCCCCCCTAGCCTAACCCTAACCTCCCGGGGGGTGCCTAACCCTAAGTCCCCCCTGGGAGCCCTAAACCTAATTCTCCCCCCCCATGGCTGTCCGCTCGCGGTGCCCTGCATCCCTTCGATCGGTAAAATGAGCGGCGTCTACATCTAGACGCCGGTCATTTCACCCTCGCCGGGATATGACAGTCGGGAAGCCGGCTGTCTGTATAATGTCAGCCGGCTTCCCGATTGCATCCCTTAGCAACACTCCAGTTGCAAGTTTAAAAGAGCGCACCTACTGTACAACACATTCAAAAAGTTATTTTTGTTCTGAGTAACTTCATAAGTCAACAAAATCCATTTGCAGAAGGAATCAGCCATTCCACAGAAGGCTAAATATAGTCTTCAACATTCTACAGTGAGACTGTCTGAAAAATGAGGATGTCCCGTTTGTGATCATTCAGGACTGAAACGCATTCGCTTATCTTAATTAAAGAATGTAATTATTTTAGGATTATTTCCTTACTCTTTAATTTTCCCAGTAAAGTGATCTTCCATTAATCAAACAATCCTCTCTAATCTTTGTTTTTATCCAACAAAAATGTTTGTCACACATCAGTATGTTTTAGATATTACAAATTCTTTTTCTATTCCCTCCCTGGGTATAATTTATACAGAATTGTTTTTAGCATTTTTATTTTTACACTGCGTTTATTTTATCCAGGGGTAGTAAGGGGTATAGTCACTAAAGAGAGAGTTTTTAGAAATGGAGATGTTGCCCATAGCAACCATTCAGATTCTACTTAACATTTAACTAGCACCTTCTAGAAGATAACAGCTAGAATCTGATTGGTTGTTATGGGCAACATCTCCACTTCTAAAAACTATCACTTTAGTAAATATACCCCTAAGGGTTTTTGTAAATAAATCTTCATGCTGAATGTATTATTGCCACCATAAAATAGACAAGTGTGAATTTTTCTTGCCTTGTCCCAATGAAAAATCTATATGAACCATGTTACCTTTCTGTGTAAGCGATAATGGCTTATAATAAAGCAAATATATTACAATATCTGCAGCTCACTCGATCTGCAGATATCATACTTGCCTACCCTCCCGATTTGGTCGGGAGCCTCCCGAAAATTGGGTGCCGCTCCCGATCTTCTGGGAAGGCAGGCAATCCTCCCGGGTGCTGCCCACCCCTCCCACAATTACCTCTGAATCTCCCGCAGCAGGGGGGGAGGCGGTGATGCGATTCACGATGAATCGCGTCATTTTGGCCCCGCCCCCTGCTTCACAATGCCCTTAATATCGGCATTGTGTAGTGGGGGCGGGACCAAAATGACGCAATTGCGTGGCTCTGCCCCCACCCCGCCCACAAATACTCAGACTGGCCGGCCCCGCCTCCTTGAACTGGCCACGCCTTACTGTCATGCCGACCTGGCTGCTCCCTCCCGGAAGGGGCAGCCAGAAAGTTGGCAAGCCTGGCAGATATATCTGCTAGGTGTGTGCCCACCTTAACACATAACACCATCTTAGGATAGCATTATGTGTGCCCTCAGGGTAGATACTATGTAGCGTCCCCACCATGCACACAAGGTACATGCCTTTCGTCTCTGCAAAAGACTGTAATGGGTTTCTTTAGCTCCTCGCCAGGACAAACCTTTACTGATAGGTCTGTCCTGCCACCTAAAAAAATGAAATCTGGAGATATAAGGAAAGCGATAAACGGCAAAGTTTTAATGCCACTTTTTGTTTTCCTTTTTAAATAGAGCCCTAAAAATGTAATCATACATGGTTGCAAATTTAGAAAAATGTCAGAGGGTGCAATTTTAAAGTACAAGGGATTGTTTTTTCAAAGGCATATTTTCGCAAGCTCCAGTAATATTAATAATTATATACAAAAAAAATCCTATATATATGAATATGAATGGTCCAGTATTACCATTGCAGATATTTAATTTAATTTTTAAAAGGAACAGCTAAAAAGGGTAGTTCATTTATTATTTTACTGCAGTGACTAGGGATGTGGGATGAACACTTATAGAAATATGGCAATAATCAGTAAACAATTAAAAAAATATATTTTATTAATCTAAACTATTCTAGCAGTCAATGAAAGGCAGACAATACAGTTCACACACATGCCAGTTATGCCCCCACATCACTAGTTACACCACCGCAGCGACTGTCGCACTCCCTGCAGTGGCACACAACAGGCCCTTCATAAATTTCAGCTCCAGGCCCATGAGTACATTAATCTTGCACTGATCGGATCTCCATTTTGCCGCACTTGCTTATGACTGCCGGTCACAATCCCAACGGCAGAATGCTGGCTAGGGATATATGACAGGCATCGAGAAACTGACACCTATCATAATCCCTAAGCTGGAATCCAGGACGACGCGGGCCTGAACGAGGTAAGTCCAGGCCGTCCGTCCTATTAGCCGCACGGGGAGGGGGGAGAGTTAGGTTTAGGCATACTTGCCGACAATCAGCTCCAGCCTTCCGGGAGGGAGCTGATTGTCGGCTAACAGCGGGGGCGGTCATTGGGGGCGGAGCCGGGGGAAGGCCAGCTAGTTGGTGGTGCATTGAGGGTGGAGCCGTGGGCGGAGCCACACGATCGCATCATCGTGGCTCTGCCCCTCTTCACAATGCTGTTATTTTCGGTAGTGTGAAGCAGGGAGCGGGGCCGCGATGACGCGATTCAGCGCGAATCGCGTCACTGGCTCCCCCGCTGCGGGGGTTTCTAATCTTTTCAGGGGGGAGGACGGGAGGGTCGGAGGCTTCCGGGAGGCTTGCCTGCCTTTCCGGGGGGCCGGGAGCGGCACCCGAAAATTGGGAGGCTCCTGGCCAAATCGGGAGGGTAGGCAAGCCTGGGTTTAGGGCACCCCGGGGGGATTTAGGATTAGGCACTAGGAAGGGAGGTTAGGCACCCCTAAGGGAGGGTTAGGGAGGAGAGGGGAGGGTTAGGTTACTTACCTGCCACTGTCGGGATTTCCTCCCTTCAGCCAGACACTGTCGGGATTTGAACCAAGGGCTAAACAGTCACCGGCATTTCAATCCCATTCCGAATAAAACAATAACTACTGTCTTGTCATAAGCAGCCATTTTTATGGGGACAGCCATGCAGATATCACCTGAGTTTATATAAAGTATGCACACTGTATTATTTGCCATTGCCATCATGAGAGCCGCAAGCGTCAGTCGCAGGGAGCTGCGTATTCTAGTGCAGGTCATGGACCGGCAACTGGGACCTGTGGCCCCATTTAATAGGAATGCCACTAAGGTGTGGGTGTATGAGGAAGCAACTCTGCTGCAATTGCTGTCGCCGCACCATAACCCAGCCGGAGCAGCGGTGGTTCTGATCTGAGGGTTCGGACCATGGACCTCCTGGCCCACTTGCCGGCCATAAAAACACGCAGTAAGTTCCTTTGCTGGTTGTATGCTTTTTAGTGTTGATGTATGTACGCACAGGGCCGGTTCTCCCGTTACGCATGGTACGCAGCTGCGTAAGGCGCCACATAGTGAAGGGCGCCTCAGCTGCGTACCATGCGCGCGGTGCAGAATGTGTCTCTGTGACACAGCTGCACCGCGTGTGTAGCGCTGACTGGACGGAGTTCGGTCAGCGCTACACAGCACAAACATACAGCCGCCGGCTCCGGCAGCTGTGTGTTTGCTTTAGCAGCTGATGAGAGTCAGACAGACTCTCATCGGCTGCTGCTCCCACTGCCAGAGCCGGACATATTCCGGCTCCCGCAGTGGGTAATGGGAGTGACGTCATGACGTGACGTCACTCCCATAATGCAAAGCGGTGGGCGGAGGAGCTGATGTCGTCGTCGGGACCAGGAGCAGGAGCGGGTTTCAGGTAAGTGTTTTTTTTTTAATTTTTATTACGTCTCTACTGCGGGGGGGGAGGTGGATTACTACTGAGGGCACCACAAGGGGGGATTACTACTGGGGGCACCACAAGGGGGGGACTACTACTGGGGGCACTACAGGGGGGGCTACTACTGGGGGCACTACAAGGGGGGCTACTACTGGCAGCACTACAGGGGGGGGCTATTACTGGGGGCACTACAAGGGGAGATTACTACTGGGGGCACTACAGGGGAGAATATTACTGGGGGCACTACAGGGGGGGAAACACTACTGGGGGCATTACAAGGGGGGATTACTACTGGGGGCACTACAAGAGGGGGGACTACTACTAGGGGCACTACAAGGGGGGGGACCACTACTGGGGGCACTATATAAAGGGCACTGCATAGGGGATACCACTCCTGGGGGCACTGCATAGGGGAGGGGGGAGTACTACTGGGGCACTATATAAGGGGAATACTACTGGGGGCACAAGGGGCACTGCACTGGGGGACCACTACCAGGCACTGTAAAAGGGGCACTGCATAGGGGGACTACTACTGGGGGCACTATATAAGGGGAATACTACTGGGGGCACAAGGGGCACTGCACAGGGGGGACCACTACCGGGGGCACTGTAAAAGGGGCGCTGCATAGGGGGTACCACTACTGGGGGCACTGCGTAGGGGGACTACTACTGGGGGCACTATATAAGGGGAATACTACTGGTGGCACAAGGGGCACTGCACAGGGGGGACCAGTAACGGTGGCACTGTAAAAGGGGCACTGCATAGGGGGGGGCGCCAAAAAATATACTCGCTTACCAAAAAATCTGGGCTTGGGCCGGCCCTGTGTACGCATATACACACGCGTATCTCCTGGGCGTTCTTGAGGTTGCTGATATGTGCAAGTGTTGTTTTTTTTTCTTGGTTTGCTGTCATTTTGTATATTTGAGTGGCCATTTTCTTTTTTGATGATTATTATTTTAGTGTGATTGTGTGTGTGTGTTTGTAGGTGTAGCATGGGGGGGTAATAGGTGACAGGGGGAAATGAGTTACACCACCTCTCCAGGACTAATTTAAACCCTGCACTGAACACTGTTATAGGTAAAGAATATATACAACATTTGTTAGGTCCCTAATCAGGAACATTGAGAAAAATGGATATTCCAATAAAATGTAACAATAAAATAAATAACAGTGATAAACAAAGGATTTGACACATATTTATTCTTTTTGGGTCATGAGTGGAATCCATATACTCAAGTGGGTAAAAAGTCAAAATGATATGAAAGATAGTATTCTTGAACATAAATAGTAATTCGAAATAGGATATTTCTGAAGTATTATAAAATATGGGGCCTGATTCAGACCCGGACGCTATCCGCAGTGCGCCCGCTATTGCCGATTGTTGCTAATCTGCGCATGCATATCCATCATAGCGTGTATGCGCAAACTACACAGTGCGTTCGCAGATCCCTCGCTCGCACAGCAAACCCAGCCAAGCAGAGTGAGTGACAGGAGAGGCCGTTTGTGCGTGGTAACATGGGCAGTCCAGTAAAAATCGCGGGCTGGAGGTGCGAATGCAGGCATGCCCGAGTGTTTCAACGCTGTTTTAGAGGCATGCATAATTAACAGGAAGCGTCATAGTACACGTCACCAGCCATTTTTTTACTCTGTTTTCCTCGCAATGCTTGCGGTAGAAAAAAGCTACCACATCCGATAGTGGTCGATGTACCAATGTTTTCACAAACTTCCAGGAGATGACGTGGGGCAGTGGGCGTCTCTGCATACGCTAAGGGGAGTCTGCATACACAAAGCAAACACTCGTACAGGTAAGATGGGGGTGTTTATGCCTTGGCGAGCGATCGCTCCCTACCGCGTCACTTTCAAATATTTGCATATGCATCGAGCGAGCGTATGCTCATAGCGACCGGGTCTGAACCAGTCCGATGGTCCTCTAAAACATAGCAGCAGTCAGATGATATGACATAATGGAGACATAAAAGAGACTGCACACTTAAATATAAAGACATAAAAGAGACGGCGCCTGTAAATATAAAGACATAATAGAGACGGCACTCTTAAATATAAAAAGTCTTGAATAAACAGTCTTAAATAAATAAAAGAATTTCTTCAGGAAATAAGTATCTACCCAGCTAGTAAGGCGGAGCCACGGGTGTTATAATAACTGCAGAGAACCCGGGTATACCCTGAAGTGGCTCCGATGCTTCTACCCAAAAAGTGGGAGGATCTCAGGTGATGGTGTAGGCAACCTGCACCTGTGTTACCTGGATATTTGAACCATCACCTGAGTTCCCCCACTTACTGGGTAAAAACAGCTGTGCTTGTGTAAGAAGCAGATATGTGAATTGTTGCGGACGCCAGGATTTGTATTAAGACGCCCCCAAATGGCCTTTATCTATCAATCACTCTGCGAGTAAAAATTTGCCGCAATATATTATAAATATATTATCAGGAGATGTGCGCCCCCGTGTTTTCGTTTTGGATCCGGATTCATCTTTGTATTTTGGTTTTGCAAAACCACCTTCACGTATTTTAGTTTTGGATCTGTATTTTAAAATAAAATAAAACACAGCTGAAATCATGTAATTTGAACATGTCTGGACGTGTTTTGGTTTTGGATCTGGATCTTTCTTCGTGTTTTGGATCTGGATTGGTTTTGCCAAAACCACCCTTCCGTGTTTTGGGTTCTGGGTTTTGTGTTTTGGATCTGTATTTTTTTGAAAAAAAGCATAAAAACAGCTAAAATCACAGAATTTGTAGGTTTTTCTGCTCCTATGCTATTATTAACCTCAATAACCTTAATTTCCACTCATTTCCAGTCTATTCTGAACACCTCACACCTCACAATAGTGTTTTTATGTCCAAAAGGTTGCACCGAGGTAGCTGGATGACTATGCTAAGAGATACGAGTGGGCGGCACAAACACGTGGTCCATCTAGGAGTGACACTGCAGTGGCAGACAGGATGGCAGTTTGAAAGACTAGGCCCCAAACTGTACATAATGCAAAGAAAAAAAAGAGGTGCAAGATGGAATTGTCCTTGGGCCATACATGCCTACCCTCCTACATCCCGCGGGAGCCTCCCGCTTTAAGGTGGGAGCTCCCGCTACCCCGGAAAGTATAGTCAATCCCCCGATTTCCACACTACCGCGTCTAAATCCCTATCTGCGCATGCGCGATGAACGGGGCGGGGTTCAGGCACGTTATGACGCTTGCCGTCATTACACTTAATATAACTGTAGGCCGGCCACCGCGAGGTTGTGGGAAGCGGTGGCCGGGCCGTCTATCCCATGCCGTCTCCGTGTCAAGCAAGGTGCTCACAATGTCTTCCAGGGAGCCCGGTGACAGTGAGTGCGGCTGTCAACAGATGCAGTAGCTGGGCGGGTGGTTGGCAGTGCTGTGCTGCGGCAGTGCAGCCTGTATGGCCTCATGTCCCTTACCTTTGCTTTCCGATGGCTCCTCCTCTGAATGCAGCGGGACCAGCTTCCTCCTCCACGGCAGCCACACTGTAATTATCGGAGCAGTGAGATCTGATCAGCAGCATGAGTCATGAGCTAGTGACACACTGGGGAGACTGCACACTGACAGGGATTGTACAGATGACAGGAAGTGCTAATCATCAACTCCCAGCACACACTGACATGAGGTATTGTTTTTATTATTTACAATAGAGGGGACTTTCTAGTGATATATGAGGGGAGGGGGACACAGCTCCTAGCAAACACTGATATGTGGCATCATTATATAGAGGAGAGGGGATTATAGTAAATATGAGAGGTAATAACACAGGTCCTAGGACACACTATATGTGGTATTATTATATAGAGTTGAGGAAACTACACATCCTGCACCACCAACAACAGGAGAGAGACACCAGCCCACACAGCAACTGGACAGCAGTTACTCTTACCCACAACCCCCAGGACCTGCATTCCGCAGAATCCAACCCCGATATCCCATTATTTCTGGAGCCCCAACCCTGAGTAGCAATCAGGGTTGCCTACCCTCCCGATTTTAGCGGGAATCTCCCAGTTTTTAATAAAGCCTCCTGCTCCTCCGCAAACATTATGTTAACTCCCGTTTTCTTTAAATCTTTGGACTGCGTATACACAAATCTGGACTGTGGGAGGGCGGAGCGGAGTCTGCGGAGGTAGTCATGACGTCACAACGCGTGATGTCATAATACTTAAAGGCCGGCCACTGCGGGGTTGTGGGTAGCGGTGGCCGGGTCAGGCAGGCTAGTGAGCGTTGAGTGCACACATGGAGTGTGCTTGGGCGGCGGCGACAACATCGGGCAGAGCCGAGCCTGTAAACAGCAGCGCCACACTGATCAGTGACATCAGCGCAGGTATATGGTGGCCTTTTCTCCCCCCACGTTGCCCTCAAATATAATTGTAAGCGGCCAATGAGACCTGCGACTGTGTCATATTCAGTGATGGTGACTGGGCTGGGTGCTGAGTGTCACAGACATTATTAACAGCACTTTGAAAGGGCACTCACTGACAGACAATAAATGGATAGCTGTCAGCGAGTGCCCTTTCAGAGTGCAGTTAATGCTTGTGACTGACTGGATATATCACAATAAGGAAGCTCTGACTAAAAATACAGCTGCCCCTCTGAGCACATTTCATTTCTTCACACCCAAATCATTGGCAATTATTGCCTGGGGAATAGTCAAGAATGTATTAATATTTGATTTATATATTTTTTTAAACAGGCAGCTGTACTTTGAGGAGCCTCCTGCTAAAATGCTGCTCTTAGTACTATAGTTTTCACCTGCCACTGCAGAACACGCCCCTAAATGACTAGACACACCCATAGGTGAAGCTAGACATGCCCCCTGGGCGGGACATGACACGCCCACTCAGCGGCGTGCCGTGCGGACCACCTGCAATCTCCCTGAAACTAGTTTTCAAAAGTAGGCAAGTATGCCTTGGGCCCTCCCACCCACCCTTATGTTGTATAAACAGGACATGCACACTTTAACAAACCAATCATTTCAGCGCCAGGGTCTGCCACACAACTGTGGCTGAAATTATTGGTTTGTTTGGGCCCCCACAAAACAAGCTGGCAATTAATCTGTCCCTGCACAAACTGGCTCTACGGAGGCAAGATGTCATCCTCATCCTCCTCATTCACCGATTCCTCACCCTCTTCAGTGTTGTGTACATCTTCATCCTCACAGAGTATTAACTCGTCCCCACTGGAATCCACCACCACAGGTCCCTCTGTACGTTCTGGAGGCTGGTCTCCCTGGAAGAGCTGATAATTCATTTTGATGAACATCATCTTCTCCACATTCTGTGGAAGCAACCTCCTACGCCTTTCGCTGACAAGGTTCCCAGCTGCACTAAACACTCTTTCGGAGTACACACTGGAGGGGGGGCAACTCAGGTAAAATAGAGCCAGTTTGTACAGGGGCCTCCAAATTCCCTCTTTTTCCTGCCAGTACAGTTATGGACTGTCTGACATGCCTACTTGGATGCTGTCACCGATGTAATCCTAAACCATTCTGTCATTGGTGACAGTATCATATGCAGTGACAGTAGACATGTCAGAAATTGTTGCCAGGTCCTTCAGTCCGGACCAGATGTCCAAACTTGATCCTGCCTGCCCTGCATCACCGCCAGCGGGTTGCTTAGGATAGCTAAGTTTTCTCCTGGCAGCCCCAGTTGCGGGAGAAAATGAAGAAGGAGCTGTTGACGTGTCACGTTCCGCTTCAGCTGACAGTGTGTTCACCAGCAGGTCTTTGCACCTCTGCAGGCTTGTGTCGGCCGGAAAGAGAGACACCACATAGGCTTTAAACCTAGGATCGAGCACGGTGGCCAAAATGTAGTGGTCTGATTTCAACAGATTGACCACCCTGGAATCCTGGCAAAGCGAAAGAAGGGCTTCATCCACAAGTCCCACATGCCGAGCGGAATCACTCTGTCTTAGCTCCTCCTTCACTTTCTCCAGCTGCTTCTGCAAAAGCCTGATGAGGGGAATGACCTGACTCAAGCTGGCAGTGTCTGAACTGACATCACGTGTGGCAAGTTCGAAGGGCTGGAGAACCTTGCACAATACGGAAATCATTCTCCACTGTGCTTGAGTCAGGTGCATACCCCCTCCTTTGCCTATGTCATAGGTGGATGTATAGGCTTGAATGACCTTTTGCTGCTCCTCCATCCTCTGAAGCATATAGAGGGTTGAGTTCCACCGCGTCACAACCTCTTGCTTCAGATGATGGCGGGGCAGGTTCAAGAGTGTTTGCTGGTGCTCCAGTCTTCGGCACGCAGCCGCTGAATGGTGAAAGTGGCCAGAAATTTTTCGGGCCACCCAAAGCGTCTCCTGCACGTCCCTGTCGCTTTTCAGAAAATTCTGCACCACCAAGTTTATTGTGTGAGCAAAACATGGGACGTGCTGGAATTTGCCCAGATGCAATGCCCGCACAATATTGGTGGCGTTGTCAGATATCACAAATCCCCAGGGAGTCTAAGTGGGGTAAGCCACTGGGCGATGATTTCCCTCAGTTTCTCTAAGAGGTTGTCGGCGGTGTGCCTCTTACTGAAACCGGTGATACACAGCGTAGCCTGCCTTGGAATGAGCTGGCGTTTCTGAGATGCTGCTACTGGTGACGCTGCTGCTGTTGCTGCGTAAGGTGATACATCTACCCAGTTGGCTGTCACAGTCATATAGTCCTTAGTCTGCCCTGTTCCACTTGTCCACATGTCCGTGGTTAAGTGGACATTGGGTACAACGGCATTTTTCAGGACACTGAGGACACTGTTGTTGACGTTTCTGTACAGTCTCGGTATCGCCTGCCTAGTGAAGTGGAATCTAGACAGGATTTGGAACCGGGGACACACTACCTCCATCAATTGTCTAAATCCCACTGCACTAATGGCGGATACCGGATGCACGTCTAACATCAACATAGCAGTCAAGGCCTCAGTTATACGTTTTGCTTCAGGATGACTGCTGTTGTACTTAAAGGACTGTTGGAGGGTCAATTGTTTAGTAAAAGTAGTGGTGTTCCTACTTCCTCTCTGGGATGATGAACGACTCCCAGCAGCAGCAACAGCAGCAGCGGCAGCAGGAGGCGTAGCAATGCAGGATCCTCCGGAGGAATCCCAGATAGGAGAGTCAGTCATGCCAGTGACATGGCCTGCAGGACTACTTCCGATCCTGACTAAGGAGGAAATTGACGAGGAGGGAGTTGACGGTGTGGTTTGCAGGCGCTTGGATACAACAGGACAACAGGATTTAGGTGTCCCTGGACTGCTTACGGTCTTAGCCAAAGTTTCTGAACTTGACAGTAACTTATTATGAACGCCGTATAAGGGAGGATGTTCCTAGGTGGTTAACGTCCCTACCCCTACTTGTTCCACGATTACATATGGTACATATGACAGTTGTTGTCCGGATTTGGGTAGAAATATTGCCAGACCAAAGAGGTGGATTGTTTGGTCTTCTGGCCAGGCATGACCGTGATGGGCTTTTTCATCCCACGGACAACAACTGTCTCCCCCGGAGCCTGATTTAAACAAACCACATCACCATCAGAATCCTCCTCGCCAACTTCCTCCTCAGCGCCAGCTACACCAGTATCCTCATCCTGTTGTACTTCAACAGTGACATCTTCAATTTGTATATCACCAAGTGGACTGTGGGTGCTCCTTTCAGCACTTGCAGGGGGCGTGCAAATGGTGGAAAGAGCCACCTCTTCCCGTCCAGTGCTGGGAAGGTCAGGCATTGCAACCGCCACCACACTTGGACTCTCCTTGGGGATTTGTGATATCTTCTTAGAACGCACAGTTCTTTGCTGGGCTTTTGCCAGCTTAACTCGTTTGATTTTTTTAGCGGGAGGAGGGCTTCCATCATCATGTGAAGCTGAACCACTAGTCATGAACATACTAGTCATACTAGTATGAAACACACTAGTCATAGTGAAAGACCTTAGCCATTCCTTGCCACTCCGTGTCATAAATGGCATATTAGCAAGTTTACGTTTCTCTTCAGATGATCTAAATGTTTTTTTTAAGGTCGTTTTCCTGAACTTTGTCATTTGGGATTGTATGTGGCTTCTACTATGACATTGGGCATCGGCCTTGGCAGACGACGTTGATGGCATGTTATCGTCTATGTCATGACTCGTGGGAGCAGCTTCAGCACTAGGAGGAAGTGGTTCTTGATCTTTCTCTATTTTATTTTTATCAGAGAAAGTTTGGTCCTCCATTTATGTTATATCGATTTGATATATACGTGCGGCTAAGGCGCACACAAACACAGAAAATATTTTTTTATTTTTGCTGGAGAGTAGTGCACTTTGTGGGTTACACCACCCTTTAAGAAATGAGCCAGCCGGCCCTTTCCTTATGGGACACAGGCGCATGCTTGGCGCTGCTCCTTTGTTGATGTACGTGCGGCTACTGCGCACACAATTCACAAACACAGAAAATATTTTTTTATTTGGTTTGGAGTGTACTTTGGGGGTTACAGCACCCTTTAACGGTCAAGCCAGCCGGCCGTTTACTTATGACACAGACGCACGCTTGGCACTACTTTGTTGATGCACGTGCAGCTACTGCGCACACAACTCACAAACACAGAAAATATTTTTTTATTTGGTTTGGACTGGAGTGTACTTTGGGGGTTACAGCACCCTTTAACGGTCAAGCCAGCCGGCCCTTTACTTATGACACAGGCGCACGCTTGGCACTACTTTGTTGATGCACGTGCGGCTACTGCGCACACAATTCACAAACACAGAAAATATTTTTTTATTTGGTTTGGAGTGTACTTTGGGGGTTACAGCACCCTTTAACGGTCAAGCCAGCCGGACCTTTACTTATGACACAGGCGCACGCTTGGCACTACTTTGTTGATGCACGTGCGGCTACTGCGCACACAATTCACAAACACAGAAAATATTTTTTTATTTGGTTTGGAGTGTACTTTGGGGGTTACAGCACCCTTTAATGGTCAAGCCAGCCGGCCCTTTACTTATGACACAGGTGCACGCTTGGCACTACTTTGTTGATGCACGTGCGGCTACTGCGCACACAGTTCACAAACACAGAAAATATTTTTTTATTTGGTTTGGACTGGAGTGTACTTTGGGGGTTACAGCACCCTTTAACGGTCAAGCCAGCCGGCCCATTACTTATGACACAGGCGCACGCTTGGCACTACTTTGTTGATGCACGTGCGGCTACTGCGCACACAGTTCACAAACACAGAAAATATTTTTTTATTTGGTTTGGACTGGAGTGTACTTTGGGGGTTACAGTACCCATTAACGGTCAAGCCAGCCGGAACTTTACTTATGACACAGGCGCACGCTTGGCACTACTTTGTTGATGCACGTGCGGCTACTGCGCACACAATTCACAAACACAGAAAATATTATTTTTTTTGGTTTGGACTGGAGTGTACTTTGGGGGTTACAGCACCCTTTAATGGTCAAGCCAGCCGGCCCTTTACTTATGACACAGGCGCACGCTTGGCACTACTTTGTTGATGCACGTGAGGCTACTGCGCACACTATTCACAAACACAGAAAATATTTTTTTTTTGGTTTGGAGTGTACTTTGGGGGTTACAGCACCCTTTAACGGTCAAGCCAGCCGGCCCTTTAATTATGACACAGGCGCACGCTTGGCACTACTTTGTTGATGCACTTGCGGCTTCTGCGCACACAATTCACAAACACAGAAAATATTTTTTTATTTGATTTGGACTGGAGTGTACTTTGGGGGTTACAGTACCCTTTAACAGTCAAGCCAGCCTGAACTTTACTTATGACACAGGCGCACGCTTGGCACTACTTTGTTGATGCACGTGCGGCTACTGCGCACACAATTCACAAACACAGAAAATATATTTTTTTTTGGTTTGGACTGGAGTGTACTTTGGGGGTTACAGCACCCTTTAACGGTCAAGCCAGCCGGCCCTTTAATTATGACACAGGCGCACGCTTGGCACTACTTTGTTGATACACGTGCGGCTACTGCGCACACAATTCACAAACACAGAAAATATTTTTTATTTAGTTTGGAGTGTACTTTGGGGGTTACAGCACCCTTTAACGGTCAAACCAGCCGTCCCTTTGCTTATGACACAGGCGCACGCTTGGCACTACTTTGTTGATGCACGTGCGGCTACTGCGCACACAATTCACAAACACAGAAAAAAAATTTTTATTTGGTTTGGAGTGTACTTTGGGGGTTACAGCACCCTTTAACGGTCAAGCCAGCCGGCCCTGTAATTATGACACAGGGGCACGCTTGTCACTACTTTGTTGATGCACGTGCGTCTACTGCGCACACAATTCACAAACACAGAAAATATTTTTTTATTTGGTTTGGAGTGTACTTTGGGGATTACAGCACCCTTTAATGGTCAAGCCAGCCGGCCCTTTACTTATGACACAGGCACACGCTTGGCACTACTTTGTTGATGCACGTGCGGCTACTGCGCACACAATTCACAAACACAGAAAATATTTTTTTATTTGGACTGGAGTGTACTTTGGGGGTTACAGCACTCTTTAACGGTCAAGCCAGCCGGAACTTTACTTATGACACAGGCGCACGCTTGGCACTACTTTGTTGATGCACGTGCGGCTACTGCGCACACAATTCACAAACACAGAAAATATTTTTTTATTTGGTTTGGAGTGTACTTTGGGGATTACAGCACCCTTTAATGGTCAAACCAGCCGGCCCTTTACTTATGACACAGGCACACGCTTGGCACTACTTTGTTGATGCACGTGCGGCTACTGCGCACACAATTCACAAACACAGAAAATATTTTTTTATTTGGTTTGGAGTGTACTTTGGGGGTTACAGCACCCTTTAATGGTCAAGCCAGCCGGAACTTTACTTATGACACAGGCGCACGCTTGGCACTACTTTGTTGATGCACGTGCGGCTACTGCGCACACAATTCACAAACACAGAAAATATATATTTTTTTGGTTTGGACTGGAGTGTACTTTCGGGGTTACAGCACCCTTTAACGGTCAAGCCATCCGGCCCTTTACTTATGACACAGGCGCACGCTTGGCACTACTTTGTTGATGCACGTGCGGCTACTGCGCACACAATTCACAAACACAGAAAATATTTTTTTTTTCGTTTGGAGTGTACTTTGGGTGTTACAGCACCCTTTAACGGTCAAGCCAGCCGGCCCTTTAATTATGACACAGGCGCACGCTTGGCACTACTTTGTTGATGCACGTGCGGCTACTGCGCACACTGTTCACAAACACAGAAAATATTTTTTTATTTGGTTTGGAGTGTACTTTGGGGGTTACAGCAACCTTTAACGGTCAAGCCAGCCAGCCCTTTACTTATGACACAGGCGCACGCTTGGCACTACTTTGTTGATGCACGTGCGGCTACTGCGCACACAATTTACAAACTCAGAAAATATTTTTTTATTTAGATTGGAGTGTACTTTGGGGGTTACAGCACCCTTTAATGGTCAAGCCAGCCGTCCCTTTTCTTATGACACAGGCGCACGCTTGGCACTACTTTGTTGATGCACGTGCTGCTACTGCGCACACAATTCACAAACACAGAAAAAATTTTTTTTTTTGGTTTGGAGTGTACTTTGGGGGTCACAGCACCCTTTAACGGTCAAGCCAGCCGGCCCTTTACTTATGACACAGGCGCACGCTTGGCACTACTTTGTTGATGCACGTGCGGCTACTGCTCACAAAATTCACAAACACAGAAAATATTTTTTTATTTGGTTTTGGAGTGTACTTTGGGGGTTACAGCACCCTTTAACGGTCAAGCCAGCTGGCCCTTTACTTATGACACAGGCGCACGCTTGGCTCTACTTTGTTGATGCACGTGCGGCTACTTCGCACACAATTCACAAACACAGAAAATATTTTTTTATTTGGTTTGGAGTGTATATTGGGGGTTACAGCACCATTTAACGGTCAAGCCAGCCGGCCCTTTAATTATGACACAGGCGCACGCTTGGCACTACTTTGTTGATGCACGTGCGGCTACTGCGCACACAATTCACAAACACAGAAAATATTTTTTATTTGGTTTGGACTGGAGTGTACTTTGGGGGTTACAGCACCCTTTAATGGTCAAGCCAGCCGGAACTTTACTTATGACACAGGTGCACGCTTGGCACTACTTTGTTGATGCACGTGCGGCTACTGCGCACACAATTCACAAACACAGAAAATATTTTTTATTTGGTTTGGAGTGTACGTTGCGGGTTACAGCACCCTTTAATGGTCAAGCCAGCCGTCCCTTTGCTTATGACACAGGCGCACACTTGGCACTTCTTTGTTGATGCACGTGCGGCTACTGCGCACACAATTCACAAACACAGAAAATATTTTTTTATTTGGTTTGGAGTGTACTTTGGGGGTTACAGCACCCTTTAATGGTCAAGCCAGCCGGCCCTTTACTTATGACACAGGCACACGCTTGGCACTACTTTGTTGATGCACGTGCGGCTACTGCGCACACAATTCACAAACACAGAAAATATTTTTTTATTTGGTTTGGAGTGTACTTTGGGGGTTACAGCACCCTTTAACGGTCAAGCCAACCAGAACTTTTCTTATGACACAGGCGCACGCTTGGCACTACTTTGTTGATGCACGTGCGGCTACTGCGCACACAATTCACAAACACAGAAAATATTTTTTTATTTGGTTTGGAGTGTACTTTGGGGGTTACAGCACCCTTTATCGGTCAAGCCAGCCGGCCCTTTACTTATGACACAGGTGCACGCTTGGCACTACTTTGTTGATGCACGTGTGGCTACTGCGCACACAATTCACAAACACAGAAAATATATATTTTTTTGGTTTGGTTTGGATTGTACTTTGGGGGTTACAGCACCCTTTAACGGTCAAGCCAGCCGGCACTTTACTTATGACACAGGCGCACCCATGGCACTACTTTGTTGATGCAAGTGCGGCTACTGCGCACACAATTCACAAACACAGAAAATATTTTTTTATTTGGTTTGGAGTGTACTTTGGGGGTTACAGCACCCTTTATCGGTCAAGCCAGCCGGCCCTTTACTTATGACACAGGTGCACGCTTGGCACTACTTTGTTGATGCACGTGTGGCTACTGCGCACACAATTCACAAACACAGAAAATATATATTTTTTTGGTTTGGTTTGGATTGTACTTTGGGGGTTACAGCACCCTTTAACGGTCAAGCCAGCCGGCACTTTACTTATGACACAGGCGCACGATTGGCACTACTTTGTTGATGCACGTGCGGCTACTGCGCACACAATTCACAAACACAGAAAATATTTTTTTATTTAGTTTGGAGTGTACTTTGGGGGTTACAGCACCCTTTAACGGTCAAGCCAGCCGTCCCTTTTCTTATGACACAGGCGCACGCTTGGCACTACTTTGTTGATGCACGTGCGGCTACTGCGCACACAATTCACAAACACAGAAAATATTTTTTTATTTGCTTTGGAGTGTACTTTGGGGGTTACAGCACCCTTTAACGGTCAAGCCAGCCGGCCCTTTACTTATGACACAGGCGCACGCTTGGCACTACTTTGTTGATGCACGTGCGGCTACTGCGCACACAATTCACAAACACAGAAAATATTTTTTTATTTGGTTTGGAGTGTACTTTGGGGATTACAGCACCCTTTATCGGTCAAGCCAGCTCGCCCTTTACTTATGACACAGGCGCACGCTTGGCACTACTTTGTTGAAGCACGTGCGGCTACTGCGCACACAATTCACAAACACAGAAAATATATAGTTTTTTGGTTTGGAGTGTATATTGGGGGTTACAGCACCCTTTAACGGTCAAGCCAGCCGGCCCTTTACTTATGACACAGGCACACGCTTGGCACTACTTTGTTAATGCATGTGCGGCTACTGCGCACACAATTCACAAACACAGAAAATATTTTTTTATTTGGTTTGGAGTGTACTTTGGGGGTTACAGCACCCTTTAACGGTCAAGCCAGCCGGCCCTTTACTTATGACACAGGCGCACGCTTGGCACTACTTTGTTGATGCACGTGCGGCTACTGCGCACACAATTCACAAACACAGAAAATATTTTTTTATTTGGTTTGGACTGGAGTATTGGGGGTTACAGCACCCTTTAACGGTCAAGCCAGCCGGCCCTTTACTTATGACACAGGCGCACGCTTGGCACTACTTTGTTGATACACGTGCGGCTACTGCGCACACAATTCACAAACACAGAAAATATTTTTTTATTTGGTTTGGAGTGTACTTTGGGGATTACAGCACCCTTTAATGGTCAAGCCAGCCGGCCCTTTACTTATGACACAGGCGCACGCTTGGCACTACTTTGTTGATGCACGTGCGGCTACTGCGCACACAATTCACATCACAGAAAATATATATTTTTTTGGTTTGGACTGGAGTGTACTTTCGGGGTTACAGCACCCTTTAACGGTCAAGCCAGCCGGCCCTTTACTTATGACACAGGCGCACGCTTGGCACTACTTTGTTGATGCACGTGCGGCTACTGCGCACACAATTCACAAACACAGAAAATATTTATTTTTTGGTTTGGAGTGTACTTTGGGGGTTACAGCACCCTTTAACGGTCAAGCCAGCTGGCCCTTTAATTATGACACAGGCGCACGCTTGGCACTACTTTGTTGATGCACGTGCGGCTACTGCGCACACTGTTCACAAACACAGAAAATATTTTTTTATTTGGTTTGGAGTGTACTTTGGGGGTTACAGCACCCTTTAACGGTCAAGCCAGCCGTCCCTTTGCTTATGACACAGGCGCACGCTTGGCACTACTTTGTTGATGCACGTGCGGCTACTGCGCACACAATTTACAAACTCAGAAAATATTTCTTTATTTAGTTTGGAGTGTACTTTGGGGGTTACAGCACCCTTTAACGGTCAAGCCAGCCGTCCCTTTGCTTATGACACAGGCGCACACTTGGCACTTCTTTGTTGATGCACGTGCGGCTACTGCGCACACAATTCACAAACACAGAAAATATTTTTTTATTTGGTTTGGAGTGTACTTTGGGGGTTACAGCACCCTTTAATGGTCAAGCCAGCCGGCCCTTTACTTATGACACAGGCACACGCTTGGCACTACTTTGTTGATGCACGTGCGGCTACTGCGCACACAATTCACAAACACAGAAATATTTTTTTATTTGGTTTGGACTGGAGTGTACTTTGGGGGTTACAGCACCCTTCAACGGTCCTGCCAGCCAGAACTTTACTTATGACACAGGCGCACGCTTGGCACTACTTTGTTGATGCAAGTGCGGCTACTGCGCACACAATTCACAAACACAGAAAATATTTTTTTATTTGGTTTGGAGTGTACTTTGGGGGTTACAGCACCCTTTATCGGTCATGCCAGCCGGACCTTTACTTATGACACAGGTGCACGCTTGGCACTACTTTGTTGATGCACGTGTGGCTACTGCGCACACAATTCACAAACACAGAAAATATATATTTTTTTGGTTTGGTTTGGATTGTACTTTGGGGGTTACAGCACCCTTTAACGGTCAAGCCAGCCGGCACTTTACTTATGACACAGGCGCACGATTGGCACTACTTTGTTGATGCACGTTCGGCTACTGCGCACACAATTCACAAACACAGAAAATATTTTTTTATTTAGTTTGGAGTGTACTTTGGGGGTTACAGCACCCTTTAACGGTCAAGCCAGCCGTCCCTTTTCTTATGACACAGGCGCACGCTTGGCACTACTTTGTTGATGCACGTGCGGCTACTGCGCACACAATTCACAAACACAGAAAATATTTTTTTATTTGGTTTGGAGTGTACTTTGGGGGTTACAGCACCCTTTAACAGTCAAGCCAGCCGGCCCTTTACTTATGACACAGGCGCACGCTTGGCACTACTTTGTTGATGCACGTGCGGCTACTGCGCACACAATTCACAAACACAGAAAATATTTTTTTATTTGGTTTGGAGTGTACTTTGGGGATTACAGCACCCTTTATCAGTCAAGCCAGCTCGCCCTTTACTTATGACACAGGCGCACGCTTGGCACTACTTTGTTGAAGCACGTGCGGCTACTGCGCACACAATTCACAAACACAGAAAATATATATTTTTTTGGTTTGGAGTGTATATTGGGGGTTACAGCACCCTTTAACGGTCAAGCCAGCCGGCCCTTTACTTATGACACAGGCACACGCTTGGCACTACTTTGTTGATGCACGTGCGGCTACTGCGCACACAATTCACAAACACAGAAAATATTTTTTTATTTGGTTTGGACTGCAGTATTGGGGGTTACAGCACCCTTTAACGGTCAAGCCAGCCGGCCCTTTACTTATGACACAGGCGCACGCTTGGCACTACTTTGTTGATGCACGTGCGGCTACTGCGCACACAATTCACAAACACAGAAAATATTTTTTTATTTGGTTTGGAGTGTACTTTGGGGATTACAGCACCCTTTAATGGTCAAGCCAGCCGGCCTTTTACTTATGACACAGGCACACGCTTGGCACTACTTTGTTGATGCACGTGCGGCTACTGCGCACACAATTCACAAACACAGAAAATATTTTTTTATTTGGACTGGAGTGTACTTTGGGGGTTACAGCACCCTTTAACAGTCAAGCCAGCCGGAACTTTACTTATGACACAGGCGCACGCTTGGCACTACTTTGTTGATGCACGTGCGGCTACTGCGCACACAATTCACATCACAGAAAATATATATTTTTTTGGTTTGGACTGGAGTGTACTTTCGGGGTTACAGCACCCTTTAACGGTCAAGCCAGCCGGCCCTTTACTTATGACACAGGCGCACGCTTGGCACTACTTTGTTGTTGCACGTGCGGCTACTGCGCACACAATTCACAAACACAGAAAATATTTTTTTTTTGGTTTGGAGTGTACTTTGGGGGTTACAGCACCCTTTAACGGTCAAGCCAGCCGGCCCTTTAATTATGACACAGGCGCATGCTTGGCACTACTTTGTTGATGCACGTGCGGCTACTGCGCACACTGTTCACAAACACAGAAAATATTTTTTTATTTGGTTTGGAGTGTACTTTGGGGGTTACAGCACCCTTTAACGGTCAAGCCAGCCGTCCCTTTGCTTATGACACAGGCGCACGCTTGGCACTACTTTGTTGATGCACGTGCGGCTACTGCGCACACAATTCACAAACACAGAAAATATATTTTTTTTTGGTTTGGAGTGTACTTTGGGGGTTACAGCACCCTTTAACGGTCAAGCCAGCCGGCCCTTTACTTATGACACAGGCGCACGCTTGGCACTACATTGTTGATGCAAGTGCGGCTACTGCGCACACAATTCACAAACACAGAAAATATTTTTTTATTTGGTTTGGAGTGTACTTTGGGGGTGACAGCACCCTTTAACGGTCAAGCCAGCTGACCCCTTACTTATGACACAGGCGCACGCTTGGCTCTACTTTGTTGATGCACGTGCGGCTACTTCGCACACAATTCACAAACACAGAAAATATTTTTTTATTTGGTTTGGAGTGTATATTGGGGGTTACAGCACCCTTTAACGGTCAAGCCAGCTCGCCCTTTACTTATGACACAGGCGCACGCTTGGCACTACTTTGTTGATGCACGTGCGGCTACTGCGCACACAATTCACAAACACAGAAAATATTTTTTTATTTGGTTTGGACTGGAGTGTACTTTGGGGGTTACAGCACCCTTTATTGGTCAAGCCAGCCGGAACTTTACTTATGACACAGGTGCACGCTTGGCACTACTTTGTTGATGCACGTGCGGCTACTGCGCACACAATTCACAAACACAGAAAATATTTTTTATTTGGTTTGGACTGGAGTGTACTTTGGGGGTTACTGCACCCTTTAACGGTCAAGCCAGCCGGCCCTTTAATTATGACACAGGCGCACGCTTGGCACTACTTTGTTGATGCACGTGCGGCTACTGCGCACACAATTCACAAACACAGAAAATATTTTTTTATTTGGTTTGGAGTGTACTTTGCGGGTTACAGCACCCTTTAACGGTCAAGCCAGCCGGCCCTTTACTTATGACACAGGCGCACGCTTGGCACTACTTTGTTGATGCACGTGCGGCTACTGCGCACACAATTTACAAACTCAGAAAATATTTTTTTATTTAGTTTGGAGTGTACTTTGGGGGTTACAGCACCCTTTAACGGTCAAGCCAGCCGTCCCTTTGCTTATGACACAGGCGCACACTTGGCACTTCTTTGTTGATGCACGTGCGGCTACTGCGCACACAATTCACAAACACAGAAAATATTTTTTTTTGGGTTTGGAGTGTACTTTGGGGGTTACAGCACCCTTTAACGGTCAAGCCAGCCGGAACTTTACTTATGACACACGCGCACGCTTGGCACTACTTTGTTGATGCACGTGCGGCTACTGCGCACACAATTCAC
Organism: Taudactylus pleione; assembly: GCA_031769625.1. Lineage (NCBI taxonomy): Eukaryota > Metazoa > Chordata > Amphibia > Anura > Myobatrachidae > Taudactylus > Taudactylus pleione. The sequence continues at coordinate 2,007,297 of JAUIMM010000314.1, read as the reverse complement.
ATCACAGAAAATATATATTTTTTTATTTGGTTTGGAGTGTACTTTGGGGGTTACAGCACCCTTTAACGGTCAAGCCAGCCGGCCCTTTACTTATGACACAGGCGCACGCTTGGCACTACTTTGTTGATGCACGTGCGGCTACTGCGCACACAATTCACAAACACAGAAAATATTTTTTTATTTGGTTTGGAGTGTACTTTGGGGATTACAGCACCCTTTATCGGTCAAGCCAGCTCGCCCTTTACTTATGACACAGGCACACGCTTGGCACTACTTTGTTGATGCACGTGCGGCTACTGCGCACACAATTCACAAACACAGAAAATATTTTTTTATTTGGTTTGGAGTGTACTTTGGGGGTTACAGCACCCTTTAATGGTCAAGCCAGCCGGCCCTTTACTTATGACACAGGCGCACGCTTGGCACTACTTTGTTGATGCACGTGCGGCTACTGCGCACACAATTCACAAACACAGAAAATATTTTTTTATTTGGTTTGGACTGGAGTATTGGGGGTTACAGCACCCTTTAACGGTCAAGCCAGCCGGCCCTTTACTTATGACACAGGCGCACGCTTGGCACTACTTTGTTGATGCACGTGCGGCTACTGCGCACACAATTCACAAACACAGAAAATATTTTTTTTATTTGGACTGGAGTGTACTTTGGGGGTTACAGCACCCTTTAACGGTCAAGCCAGCCGGAACTTTACTTATGACACAGGCGCACGCTTGGCACTACTTTGTTGATGCACGTGCGGCTACTGCGCACACAATTCACATCACAGAAAATATATATTTTTTGGGTTTCGACTGGAGTGTACTTTCGGGGTTACAGCACCCTTTAACGGTCAAGCCAGCCGGCCCTTTACTTATGACACAGGCGCACGCTTGGCACTACTTTGTTGATGCACGTGCGGCTACTGCGCACACAATTCACAAACACAGAAAATATTTTTTTTTGGTTTGGAGTGTACTTTGGGGGTTACAGCACCCTTTAACGGTCAAGCCAGCCGGCCCTTTAATTATGACACAGGCGCACGCTTGGCACTACTTTGTTGATGCACGTGCGGCTACTGCGCACACTGTTCACAAACACAGAAAATATTTTTTTATTTGGTTTGGAGTGTACAGCACCCTTTAACGGTCAAGCCAGCCATCCCTTTGCTTATGACACAGGCGCACGCTTGGCACTACTTTGTTGATGCACGTGCGGCTACTGCGCACACAATTCACAAACACAGAAAATATTTTTTTTTTTGGTTTGGAGTGTACTTTGGGGGTTACAGCACCCTTTAATGGTCAAGCCAGCCGGCCCTTTACTTATGACACAGGCGCACGCTTGGCACTACATTGTTGATGCACGTGCGGCTACTGCGCACACAATTCACAAACACAGAAAATATATATTTTTTTGGTTTGGTTTGGTTTGGATTGTACTTTGGGGGTTACAGCACCCTTTAACGGTCAAGCCAGCCGGCCCTTTACTTATGACACAGGCGCACGATTGGCACTACTTTGTTGATGCACGTGCGGCTACTGCGCACACAATTCACAAACACAGAAAATATTTTTTTATTTGGTTTGGAGTGTACTTTGGGGGTTACAGCACCCTTTAATGGTCAAGCCAGCCGTCCCTTTTCTTATGACACAGGCGCACGCTTGGCACTACTTTGTTGATGCACGTGCGGCTACTGCGCACACAATTCACAAACACAGAAAATATTTTTTTATTTGGTTTGGAGTGTACTTTGGGGGTTACAGCACCCTTTAACGGTCAAGCCAGCCGGCCCTTTACTTATGACACAGGCGCACGCTTGGCACTACTTTGTTGATGCACGTGCGGCTACTGCGCACACAATTCACAAACACAGAAAATATTTTTTTATTTGGTTTGGAGTGTACTTTGGGGATTACAGCACCCTTTATCGGTCAAGCCAGCTGGCCCTTTACTTATGACACAGGCGCACGCTTGGCACTACTTTGTTGAAGCACGTGCGGCTACTGCGCACACAATTCACAAACACAGAAAATATATATTTTTTTGGTTTGGAGTGTATATTGGGGGTTACAGCACCCTTTAACGGTCAAGCCAGCTGGCCCTTTACTTATGACACAGGCACACGCTTGGCACTACTTTGTTGATGCACGTGCGGCTACTGCGCACACAATTCACAAACACAGAAAATATTTTTTTATTTGGTTTGGAGGGTACTTTGGGGGTTACAGCACCCTTTAACGGTCAAGCCAGCCGGCCCTTTACTTATGACACAGGTGCACGCTTGGCACTACTTTGTTGATGCACGTGCGGCTACTGCGCACACAATTCACAAACACAGAAAATATATATTTTTTTGGTTTGGTTTGGATTGTACTTTGGGGGTTACTGCACCCTTTAACGGTCAAGCCAGCCGGCCCTTTACTTATGACACAGGCGCACGATTGGCACTACTTTGTTGATGCACGTGCGGCTACTGCGCACACAATTCACAAACACAGAAAATATTTTTTTATTTAGTTTGTAGTGTACTTTGGGGGTTACAGCACCCTTTAACGGTCAAGCAAGCCGTCCCTTTTCTTATGACACAGGTGCACGCTTGGCACTACTTTGTTGATGCACTTGCGGCTACAGCGCACACAATTCACAAACACAGAAAATATTTTTTTATTTGGTTTGGAGTGTACTTTGGGGGTTACAGCACCCTTTAACGGTCAAGCCAGCCGGCCCTTTACTTATGACACAGGCGCACGCTTGGCACTACTTTGTTGATGCACGTGCGGCTACTGCGCACACAATTCACAAACACAGAAAATATTTTTTTATTTGGTTTGGAGTGTACTTTGGGGATTACAGCACCCTTTATCGGTCAAGCCAGCTGGCCCTTTACTTATGACACAGGCGCACGCTTGGCACTACTTTGTTGAAGCACGTGCGGCTACTGCGCACACAATTCACAAACACAGAAAATATATATTTTTTTGGTTTGGAGTGTATATTGGGGGTTACAGCACCCTTTAACGGTCAAGCCAGCCGGCCCTTTACTTATGACACAGGCACACGCTTGGCACTACTTTGTTGATGCACGTGCGGCTACTGCGCACACAATTCACAAACACAGAAAATATTTTTTTATTTGGTTTGGAGTGTACTTTGGGGGTTACAGCACCCTTTAACGGTCAAGCCAGCCGGCCCTTTACTTATGACACAGGCGCACGCTTGGCACTACTTTGTTGATGCTCGTGCGGCTACTGCGCACACAATTCACAAACACAGAAAATATTTTTTTATTTGGTTTGGACTGGAGTATTGGGGGTTACAGCACCCTTTAACTGTCAAGCCAGCTGGCCCTTTACGTATGACACAGGCGCACGCTTGGCACTACTTTGTTGATGTACGTGCGGCTACTGTGCACACAATTCACAAACACAGAAAATATTTTTTTATTTGGTTTGGAGTGTACTTTGGGGGTTACAGCACCCTTTAACAGTCAAGCCAGCCGGCCCTTTACTTATGACACAGGCGCACGCCTGGCACTACTTTGTTGATGCACGTGCGGCTACTGCGCACACAATTCACAAACACAGAAAATATTTTTTTATTTGGTTTGGACTGGAGTGTACTTTGGGGGTTACAGCACCCTTTAACGGTCAAGCCAGCCAGAACTTTACTTATGACACAGGCGCACGCTTGGCACTACTTTGTTGATGCACGTGCGGCTACTGCGCACACTATTCAGAAACACAGAAAATATTTTTTTATTTGGTTTGGAGTGTACTTTTGGGGTTACAGCACCCTTTAACGGTCAAGCCAGCCGGCCCTTTACTTATGACACAGGCGCACGCTTGGCACTACTTTGTTGATGCACGTGCGGCTACTGCGCACACAATTTACAAACACAGAAAATATTTTTTTATTTAGTTTGGAGTGTACTTTGGGGGTTACAGCACCCTTTAACGGTCAAGGCAGCCGTCCCTTTGCTTATGACACAGGCGCACGCTTGGCACTACTTTGTTGATGCACCTGCGGCTACTGCGCACACAATTCACAAACACAGAAAATATTTTTTTATTTAGTTTGGAGTGTACTTTGGGGGTTACAGCACCCTTTAACGGTCAAGCCAGCCGGCCCTTTACTTATGACACAGGCGCACTCTTGGCACTACTTTGTTGATGCACGTGCGGCTACTGCGCACACAATTCACAAACACAGAAAATATTTTTTTATATGGTTTGGAGTGTACTTTGGGGGTTACAGCACCCTTTAACGGTCAAGCCAGCTGGCCCTTTACTTATGAGACAGGCGCACGCTTGGCACTACTTTGTTGATGCACGTGCGGCTACTGCGCACACAATTCACAAACACAGAAAATATTTTTTTATTTGGTTTGGAGTGTATATTGGGGGTTACAGCACCATTTAATGGTCAAGCCAGCCGGCCCTTTACTTATGACACAGGCGCACGCTTGGCACTACTTTGTTGATGCACGTGCGGCTACTGCGCACACAATTCACAAACACAGAAAATATTTTTTTAATTGGTTTGGAGTGTACTTTGGGGATTACAGAACCCTTTATCGGTCAAGCCAGCCGGCCCTTTACTTATGACACAGGCACACGCTTGGCACTACTTTGTTGATGCACGTGCGGCTACTTCGCACACAATTCACAAACACAGAAAAAAAATTTTTATTTGGTTTGGAGTGTACTTTGGGGGTTACAGCACCCTTTAACGATCAAGCTAGCCGGCCCTTTACTTATGACACAGGCGCACGCTTGGCACTACTTTGTTGATGCACGTGCTGCTACTGCGCACACAATTCACAAACACAGAAAATATTTTTTTATTTGGTTTGGACTGGAGTATTGGGGGTTACAGCACCCTTTAACGGTCAAGCCAGCCGGCCCTTTACTTATGACACAGGCGCACGCTTGGCACTACTTTGTTGATGCACGTGCGGCTACTGCGCACACAATTCACAAACGCAGAAAATATTTTTTCATTTGGTTTGGAGTGTACTTTGGGGTTTACAGCACCCTTTAACGGTCAAACCAGCCGGCCCTTTACTTATGACACAGGCGCACGCTTGGCACTACTTTGTTGATGCACGTGCGGCTACTGCGCACACAATTCACAAACACAGAAATTATTTTTTTATTTGGTTTGGAGTGTACTTTGGGGGTTACAGCACCCTTTAACGGTCAAGCCAGCCAGAACTTTACTTATGACACATGCGCACGCTTGGCACTACTTTGTTGATGCACGTGCGTCTACTGCACACACTATTCACAAACACAGAAAATATTTTTTTATTTGGTTTGGAGTATACTTTGGGGGTTACAGCACCCTTTAACGGTCAAGCCAGCCGGCCCTTTTAGTTATGACACAGGCGCACGCTTGGCACTACTTTGTTGATGCACGTGCGGCTACTGCGCACACAATTCACAAACACAGAAAATATTTTTTCATTTGGTTTGGAGTGTACTTTGGGGGTTACAGCACCCTTTAACGGTCAAACCAGCCGGCCCTTTACTTATGACACAGGCGCACGCTTGGCACTACTTTGTTGATGCACGTGCGGCTACTGCGCACACAATTCACAAACACAGAAAATATTTTTTTATTTGGTTTGGAGTGTACTTTGGGGGTTACAGCACCCTTTAACGGTCAAGCCAGCCAGAACTTTACTTTTGACACAGGCGCACGCTTGGCACTACTTTGTTGATGCACGTGCGGCTACTGCGCACACTATTCACAAACACAGAAAATATTTTTGTAATTGGTTTGGAGTGTACTTTGGGGATTACAAAACCCTTTATCGTTCAAGCCAGCCGGCCCTTTACTTATGACACAGGCACACGCTTGGCACTACTTTGTTGATGCACGTGCTGCTACTTCGCACACAATTCACAAACACAGAAAATATTTTTTTATTTGGTTTGGAGTGTATATTGGGGGATACAGCACCCTTTAACGGTCAAGCCAGCCGGCCCTTTACTTATGACACAGGCACACGCTTGGCACTACTTTGTTGATGCACGTGCGGCTACTGCGCACACAATTCACAAACACAGAAAAAAAAATTTTTATTTGGTTTGGAGTGTACTTTGGGGGTTACAGCACCCTTTAATGATCAAGCCTGCCGGCCCTTTACTTATGACACAGGCGCACGCTTGGCACTACTTTGTTGATGCACGTGCTGCTACTGCGCACACAATTCACAAACACAGAAAATATTTTTTTATTTGGTTTGGACTGGAGTATTGGGGGTTACAGCACCCTTTAACGGTCAAGCCAGCCGGCCCTTTACTTATGACACAGGCGCACGCTTGGCACTACTTTGTTGATGCACGTGCGGCTACTGCGCACACAATTACACAAACACAGAAAATATTTTTTCATTTGGTTTGGAGTGTACTTTGGGGGTTACAGCACCCTTTAACGGTCAAACCAGCCGGCCCTTTACTTATGACACAGGCGCACGCTTGGCACTACTTTGTTGATGCACGTGCAGCTACTGCGCACACAATTCACAAACACAGAAAATATTTTTTTATTTGGTTTGGAGTGTACTTTGGGGGTTACAGCACCCTTTAACGGTCAAGCCAGCCAGAACTTTACTTATGACACAGGCGCACGCTTGGCACTACTTTGTTGATGCACGTGCGGCTACTGCGCACACTATTCACAAACACAGAAAATATTTTTTTATTTGGTTTGGAGTGTACTTTGGGGGTTACAGCAAACTTTAACGGTCAAGCCAGCCGGCCCTTTACTTATGACACAGGCGCACGCTTGGCACTACTTTGTTGATGCACGTGCGGCTATTGCGCACACAATTCACAAACACAGAAAATATTTTTTTATTTAGTTTGGAGTGTACTTTGGGGGTTACAGCACCCTTTAACGGTCAAGCCAGCCGTCCCTTTGCTTATGACACAGGCGCACGCTTGGCTCTACTTTGTTGATGCACGTGCGGCTACTGCGCACACAATTCACAAACACAGAAAATATTTTTTTATTTGGTTTGGAGTGTATATTGGGGGTTACAGCACCATTTAATGGTCAAGCCAGCCGGCCCTTTACTTATGACACAGCCGCACGCTTGGCACTACTTTGTTGATGCACGTGCGGCTATTGCGCACACAATTCACAAACACAGAAAATATTTTGTTATTTGGTTTGGAGTATACTTTGGGGGTTACAGCACCCTTTAATGGTAAAACCAGCCGTCCCTTTGCTTATGACACAGGCGCACGCTTGGCACTACTTTGTTGATGCACGTGCGGCTACTGCGCACACAATTCACAAACACAGAAAATATTTTTTTAATTGGTTTGGAGTGTACTTTGGGGATTACAGAACCCTTTATCGGTCAAGCCAGCCGGCCCTTTACTTATGACACAGGCACACGCTTGGCACTACTTTGTTGATGCACGTGCGGCTACTTCGCACACAATTCACAAACACAGAAAATATTTTTTTATTTGGTTTGGAGTGTACTTTGGGGGTTACAGCACCCTTTAACGATCAAGCCAGCCGGCCCTTTACTTATGACACAGGCACACGCTTGGCACTACTTTGTTGATGCACGTGCTGCTACTGCGCACACAATTCACAAACACAGAAAATATTTTTTTATTTGGTTTGGACTGGAGTATTGGGGGTTACAGCACCCTTTAACGGTCAAGCCAGCCGGCCCTTTACTTATGACACAGGCGCACGCTTGGCACTACTTTGTTGATGCACGTGCGGCTACTGCGCACACAATTCACAAACACAGAAAATATTTTTTCATTTGGTTTGGAGTGTACTTTGGGGTTTACAGCACCCTTTAACGGTCAAACCAGCTGGCCCTTTACTTATGACACAGGCGCACGCTTGGCACTACTTTGTTGATGCACGTGCGGCTACTGCGCACACAATTCACAAACACAGAAATTATTTTTTTATTTGGTTTGGAGTGTACTTTGGGGGTTACAGCACCCTTTAACGGTCAAGCCAGCCAGAACTTTACTTATGACACATGCGCACGCTTGGCACTACTTTGTTGATGCACGTGCATCTACTGCACACACTATTCACAAACACAGAAAATATTTTTTTATTTGGTTTGGAGTATACTTTGGGGGTTACAGCACCCTTTAACGGTCAAGCCAGCCGGCCCTTTTAGTTATGACACAGGCGCACGCTTGGCACTACTTTGTTGATGCACGTGCGGCTACTGCGCACACAATTCACAAACACAGAAAATATTTTTTCATTTGGTTTGGAGTGTACTTTGGGGGTTACAGCACCCTTTAACGGTCAAACCAGCCGGCCCTTTACTTATGACACAGGCGCACGCTTGGCACTACTTTGTTGATGCACGTGCGGCTACTGCGCACACAATTCACAAACACAGAAAATATTTTTTTATTTGGTTTGGAGTGTACTTTGGGGGTTACAGCACCCTTTAACGGTCAAGCCAGCCAGAACTTTACTTATGACACAGGCGCACGCTTGGCACTACTTTGTTGATGCACGTGCGGCTACTGCGCACACTATTCACAAACACAGAAAATATTTTTGTAATTGGTTTGGAGTGTACTTTGGGGATTACAGAACCCTTTATCATTCAAGCCAGCCGGCCCTTTACTTATGACACAGGCACACGCTTGGCACTACTTTGTTGATGCACGTGCTGCTACTTCGCACACAATTCACAAACACAGAAAATATTTTTTTATTTGGTTTGGAGTGTATATTGGGGGATACAGCACCCTTTAACGGTCAAGCCAGCCGGCCCTTTACTTATGACACAGGCACACGCTTGGCACTACTTTGTTGATGCACGTGCGGCTACTGCGCACACAATTCACAAACACAGAAAAAAATTTTTTTATTTGGTTTGGAGTGTACTTTGGGGGTTACAGCACCCTTTAACGATCAAGCCTGCTGGCCCTTTACTTATGACACAGGCGCACGCTTGGCACTACTTTGTTGATGCACGTGCTGCTACTGCGCACACAATTCACAAACACAGAAAATATTTTTTTATTTGGTTTGGACTGGAGTATTGGGGGTTACAGCACCCTTTAACGGTCAAACCAGCCGGCCCTTTACTTATGACACAGGCGCACGCTTGGCACTACTTTGTTGATGCACGTGCAGCTACTGCGCACACAATTCACAAACACAGAAAATATTTTTTTATTTGGTTTGGAGTGTACTTTGGGGGTTACAGCACCCTTTAACGGTCAAGCCAGCCAGAACTTTACTTATGACACAGGCGCACGCTTGGCACTACTTTGTTGATGCACGTGCGGCTACTGCGCACACTATTCACAAACACAGAAAATATTTTTTTATTTGGTTTGGAGTGTACTTTGGGGGTTACAGCAAACTTTAACGGTCAAGCCAGCCGGCCCTTTACTTATGACACAGGCGCACGCTTGGCACTACTTTGTTGATGCACGTGCGGCTATTGCGCACACAATTCACAAACACAGAAAATATTTTTTTATTTAGTTTGGAGTGTACTTTGGGGGTTACAGCACCCTTTAACGGTCAAGCCAGCCGTCCCTTTGCTTATGACACAGGCGCACGCTTGGCTCTACTTTGTTGATGCACGTGCGGCTACTGCGCACACAATTCACAAACACAGAAAATATTTTTTTATTTGGTTTGGAGTGTACTTTGGGGGTTACAGCACCCTTTAACGGTCTAGCCAGCTGGCCCTTTACTTATGACACAGGCGCACGCTTGGCACTACTTTGTTGATGCACGTGCGGCTACTTCGCACACAATTCACAAACACAGAAAATATTTTTTTACTTGGTTTGGAGTGTATATTGGGGGTTACAGCACCCTTTAATGGTCAAGCCAGCCGGCCCTTAACTTATGACACAGGCGCACGCTTGGCACTGCTTTGTTGATGCACGTGCGGCTATTGCGCACACAATTCACAAACACAGAAAATATTTTGTTATTTGGTTTGGAGTGTACTTTGGGGGTTACAGCACCCTTTAACGGTCAAGCCAGCTGGCCCTTTACTTATGACACAGGCGCACGCTTGGCACTACTTTGTTGATGCACGTGCGGCTACTGCACACACAATTCACAAACACAGAAAATATTTTTTTATTTGGTTTGGACTGGAGTGTACTTTGGGGGTTACAGCACCCTTTAATGGTCAAGCCAGCCGGAACTTTACTTATGACACAGGCGCACACTTGGCACTACTTTGTTGATGCACGTGCGGCTACTGCGCACACAATTCACAAACACAGAAAATATTTTTTTATTTGGTTTGGACTGGAGTGTACTTTGGGGGTTACAGCACCCTTTATCGGTCAAGCCAGCCGGCCCTTTACTTATGACACAGGCGCACGCTTGGCACTACTTTGTTGATGCACGTGCAGCTACTGCGCACACAATTCACAAACACAGAAAATATTTTTTTATTTAGTTTGGAGTGTACTTTGGGGGTTACAGCACCCTTTAACGGTCAAACCAGCCGGCCCTTTACTTATGACACAGGCGCACGCTTGGCACTACTTTGTTGATGCACGTGCGGCTACTGCGCACACAATTCACAAACACAGAAAATATTTTTTTATTTGGTTTGGAGTGTACTTTGGGGGTTACAGCACCCTTTAACGGTCAAGCCAGCCAGAACTTTACTTATGACACAGGCGCACGCTTGGCACTACTTTGTTGATGCACGTGCGGCTACTGCGCACACTATTCACAAACACAGAAAATATTTTTTTAATTGGTTTGGAGTGTACTTTGGGGATTACAGAACCCTTTATCGGTCAAGCCAGCCGGCCCTTTACTTATGACACAGGCACACGCTTGGCGCTACTTTGTTGATGCACGTGCGGCTACTTCGCACACAATTCACAAACACAGAAAATATTTTGTTATTTGGTTTGGAGTGTATATTGGGGGTTACAGCACCCTTTAACGGTCAAGCCAGCTGGCCCTTTACTTATGACACAGGCACACGCTTGGCACTACTTTGTTGATGCACGTGCGGCTACTGCGCACACAATTCACAAACACAGAAAATTTTTTTTTTATTTTGTTTGGAGTGTACATTGGGGGTTACAGCACCCTTTAATGATCAAGCCAGCCGGCCCTTTACTTATGACACAGGCGCACGCTTGGCACTACTTTGTTGATGCACGTGCTGCTACTGCGCACACAATTCACAAACACAGAAAATATTTTTTTATTTGGTTTGGACTGGAGTATTGGGGGTTACAGCACCCTTTAACGGTCAAGCCAGCCGGCCCTTTACTTATGACACAGGCGCACGCTTGGCACTACTTTGTTGATGCACGTGCGGCTACTGCGCACACAATTCACAAACACAGAAAATATTTTTTCATTTGGTTTGGAGTGTACTTTGGGGGTTACAGCACCCTTTAATGGTCAAACCAGCCGGCCCTTTACTTATGACACAGGCGCACGCTTGGCACTACTTTGTTGATGCACGTGCGGCTACTGCGCACACAATTCACAAACACAGAAAATATTTTTTTATTTGGTTTGGAGTGTACTTTGGGGGTTACAGCACCCTTTAACGGTCAAGCCAGCCAGAACTTTACTTATGACACAGGCGCACGCTTGGCACTACTTTGTTGATGCACGTGCGGCTACTGCGCACACTATTCACAAACACAGAAAATATTTTTTTATTTGGTTTGGAGTGTACTTTGGGGGTTACAGCACCCTTTAACGGTCAAGCCAGCCGGCCCTTTACTTATGACACAGGCGCACGCTTGGCACTACTTTGTTGATGCACGTGCTGCTACTGCGCACACAATTCACAAACACAGAAAACATTTTTTTATTTAGTTTGGAGTGTACTTTGGGGGTTACAGCACCCTTTAACGGTCAAGCCAGCCGTCTCTTTGCTTATGACACAGGCGCACGCTTGGCACTACTTTGTTGATGCACGTGCGGCTACTGCGCACACAATTCACAAACACAGAAAATATTTTTTTATTTGGTTTGGAGTGTACTTGGGGGGTTACAGCACCCTTTAACGGTCAAGCCAGCTGGCCCTTTACTTATGACACAGGCGCACGCTTGGCACTACTTTGTTGATGCACGTGCGGCTACTTCGCACACAATTCACAAACACAGAAAATATTTTTTTATTTGGTTTGGAGTGTATATTGGGGGTTACAGCACCCTTTAACGGTCAAGCCAGCCGGCCCTTAACTTATGACACAGGCGCACGCTTGGCACTACTTTGTTGATGCACGTGCGGCTATTGCGCACACAATTCACAAACACAGAAAATATTTTGTTATTTGGTTTGGAGTGTACTTTGGGGGTTACAGCACCCTTTAATGGTCAAGCCAGCTGGCCCTTTACTTGTGACACAGGCGCACGCTTGGCACTACTTTGTTGATGCACGTGCGGCTACTGCGCACACAATTCACAAACACAGAAAATATTTTTTTATTTGGTTTGGACTGGAGTGTACTTTGGGGGTTACAGCACCTTTTAACGGTCAAGCCAGCCGGCCCTTTACTTATGACACAGGCGCACGCTTGGCACTACTTTGTTGATGCAGGCGCGGCTACTACGAGCACAATTCACAAACACAGAAAATATTTTTTTATTTGGTTTGGAGTGTACTTTGGGGGTTACAGCACCCTTTAATGGTTAAGCCAGCCGGCCCTTTACTTATGACACAGGCGCACGCTTGGCACTACTTTGTTGAAGCACGTGCGGCTACTGCGCACACAATTCACAAACACAGAAAATATTTTTTTATTTGGTTTGGAGTGTACTTTGGGGGTTACAGCACCCTTTAACGGTCAAGCCAGCCAGAACTTTTCTTATGACACAGGCGCACGCTTGGCACTACTTTGTTGATGCACGTGCGGCTACTGCGCACACTATTCACAAACACAGAAAATATTTTTGTAATTGGTTTGGAGTATACTTTGGGGATTACAGAACCCTTTATCAGTCAAGCCAGCCGGCCCTTTACTTATGACACAGGCACACGCTTGGCACTACTTTGTTGATGCACGTGCGGCTACTTCGCACACAATTCACAAACACAGAAAATATTTTTTAAATTTGGTTTGGAGTGTATATTGGGGGATACAGCACCCTTTAACGGTCAAGCCAGCCGGCCCTTTACTTATGACACAGGCACACGCTTGGCACTACTTTGTTGATGCACGTTCGGCTACTGCGCACACAATTCACAAACACAGAAAAAAATTTTTTTATTTGGTTTGGAGTGTACTTTGGGGGTAACAGCACCCTTTAACGATCAAGCCAGCCTGCCCTTTACTTATGACACAGGCGCACGCTTGGCACTACTTTGTTGATGCACGTGCTGCTACTGCGCACACAGTTCACAAACACAGAAAATATTTTTTTATTTGGTTTGGACTGGAGTATTGGGGGTTACAGCACCCTTTAACGGTCAAGCCAGCCAGCCCTTTACTTATGACACAGGCGCACGCTTGGCACTACTTTGTTGATGCACGTGCGGCTACTGCGTACACAATTCACAAACACAGAAAATATTTTTTCATTTGGTTTGGAGTGTACTTTGGGGGTTACAGCACCCTTTAACGGTCAAACCAGCCGGCCCTTTACTTATGACACAGGCGCACGCTTGGCACTACTTTGTTGATGCACGTGCAGCTACTGCGCACACAATTCGCAAACACAGAAAATATTTTTTTATTTGGTTTGGAGTGTACTTTGGGGGTTACAGCACCCTTTAACGGTCAAGCCAGCCAGAACTTTACTTATGACACAGGCGCACGCTTGGCACTACTTTGTTGATGCACGTGCGGCTACTGCGCACACTATTCACAAACACAGAAAATATTTTTTTTATTTGGTTTGGAGTGTACTTTGGGGGTTACAGCAAACTTTAACGGTCAAGCCAGCCGGCCCTTTACTTATGACACAGGCGCACGCTTGGCACTACTTTGTTGATGCACGTGCGGCTATTGCGCACACAATTCACAAACACAGAAAATATTTTTTTATTTAGTTTGGAGTGTACTTTGGGGGTTACAGCACCCTTTAACGGTCAAGCCAGCCGTCCCTTTGCTTATGACACAGGCGCACGCTTGGCACTACTTTGTTGATGCACGTGCGGCTACTGCGCACACAATTCACAAACACAGAAAATATTTTTTTATTTGGTTTGGAGTGTACTTTGGGGGTTACAGCACCCTTTAACGGTCTAGCCAGCTGGCCCTTTACTTATGACACAGGCGCACGCTTGGCACTACTTTGTTGATGCACGTGCGGCTACTTCGCACACAATTCACAAACACAGAAAATATTTTTTTATTTGGTTTGGAGTGTATATTGGGGGTTACAGCACCCTTTAACGGTCAAGCCAGCCGGCCCTTAACTTATGACACAGGCGCACGCTTGGCACTGCTTTGTTGATGCACGTGCGGCTATTGCGCACACAATTCACAAACACAGAAAATATTTTGTTATTTGGTTTGGAGTGTACTTTGGGGGTTACAGCACCCTTTAACGGTCAAGCCAGCTGGCCCTTTACTTATGACACAGGCGCACGCTTGGCACTACTTTGTTGATGCACGTGCGGCTACTGCACACACAATTCACAAACACAGAAAATATTTTTTTATTTGGTTTGGACTGGAGTGTACTTTGGGGGTTACAGCACCCTTTAATGGTCAAGCCAGCCGGAACTTTACTTATGACACAGGCGCACGCTTGGCACTACTTTGTTGATGCACGTGCGGCTACTGCGCACACAATTCACAAACACAGAAAATATTTTTTTATTTGGTTTGGACTGGAGTGTACTTTGGGGGTTACAGCACCCTTTAACGGTCAAGCCAGCCGGCCCTTTACTTATGACACAGGCGCACGCTTGGCACTACTTTGTTGATGCACGTACGGCTACTGCGCACACAATTCACAAACACAGAAAATATTTTTTTATTTAGTTTGGAGTGTACTTTGGGGGTTACAGCACCCTTTAACGGTCAAACCAGCCGGCCCTTTACTTATGACACGGGCGCACGCTTGGCACTACTTTGTTGATGCACGTGCGGCTACTGCGCACACAATTCACAAACACAGAAAATATTTTTTTATTTGGTTTGGAGTGTATATTGGGGGTTACAGCACCCTTTAACGGTCAAGCCAGCCGGCCCTTTACTTATGACACAGGCACACGCTTGGCACTACTTTGTTGATGCACGTGCGGCTACTGCGTACACAATTCACAAACACAGAAAATATTTTTTCATTTGGTTTGGAGTGTACTTTGGGGGTTACAGCACCCTTTAACGGTCAAACCAGCCGGCCCTTTACTTATGACACAGGCGCACGCTTGGCACTACTTTGTTGATGCACGTGCAGCTACTGCGCACACAATTCGCAAACACAGAAAATATTTTTTTATTTGGTTTGGAGTGTACTTTGGGGGTTACAGCACCCTTTAACGGTCAAGCCAGCCAGAACTTTACTTATGACACAGGCGCACGCTTGGCACTACTTTGTTGATGCACGTGCGGCTACTGCGCACACTATTCACAAACATAGAAAATATTTTTTTATTTGGTTTGGAGTGTACTTTGGGGGTTACAGCAAACTTTAACGGTCAAGCCAGCCGGCCCTTTACTTATGACACAGGCGCACGCTTGGCACTACTTTGTTGATGCACGTGCGGCTATTGCGCACACAATTCACAAACACAGAAAATATTTTTTTATTTAGTTTGGAGTGTACTTTGGGGGTTACAGCACCCTTTAACGGTCAAGCCAGCCGTCCCTTTGCTTATGACACGGGCGCACGCTTGGCACTACTTTGTTGATGCACGTGCGGCTACTGCGCACACAATTCACAAACACAGAAAATATTTTTTTATTTGGTTTGGAGTGTACTTTGGGGGTTACAGCACCCTTTAACGGTCTAGCCAGCTGGCCCTTTACTTATGACACAGGCGCACGCTTGGCACTACTTTGTTGATGCACGTGCGGCTACTTCGCACACAATTCACAAACACAGAAAATATTTTTTTATTTGGTTTGGAGTGTATATTGGGGGTTACAGCACCCTTTAACGGTCAAGCCAGCCGGCCCTTAACTTATGACACAGGCGCACGCTTGGCACTGCTTTGTTGATGCACGTGCGGCTATTGCGCACACAATTCACAAACACAGAAAATATTTTGTTATTTGGTTTGGAGTGTACTTTGGGGGTTACAGCACCCTTTATCGGTCAAGCCAGCTGGCCCTTTACTTATGACACAGGCGCACGCTTGGCACTACTTTGTTGATGCACGTGCGGCTACTGCACACACAATTCACAAACACAGAAAATATTTTTTTATTTGGTTTGGACTGGAGTGTACTTTGGGGGTTACAGCACCCTTTAATGGTCAAGCCAGCCGGAACTTTACTTTTGACACAGGCGCACGCTTGGCACTACTTTGTTGATGCACGTGCGGCTACTGCGCACACAATTCACAAACACAGAAAATATTTTTTTATTTGGTTTGGACTGGAGTGTACTTTGGGGGTTACAGCACCCTTTAACGGTCAAGCCAGCCGGTCCTTTACTTATGACACAGGCGCACGCTTGGCACTACTTTGTTGATGCACGTGCGGCTACTGCGCACACAATTCACAAACACAGAAAATATTTTTTTATTTAGTTTGGAGTGTACTTTGGGGGTTACAGCACCCTTTAACGGTCAAACCAGCCGGCCCTTAACTTATGACACAGGCGCACGCTTGGCACTACTTTGTTGATGCACGTGCGGCTATTGCGCACACAATTCACAAACACAGAAAATATTTTGTTATTTGGTTTGGAGTGTACTTTGGGGGTTACAGCACCCTTTAATGGTCAAGCCAGCTGGCCCTTTACTTATGACACAGGCGCACGCTTGGCACTACTTTGTTGATGCACGTGCGGCTACTGCACACACAGTTCACAAACACAGAAAATATTTTTTTATTTGGTTTGGACTGGAGTGTACTTTGGGGGTTACAGCACCCTTTAATGGTCAAGCCAGCCGGAACTTTACTTATGACACAGGCGCACGCTTGGCACTACTTTGTTGATGCACGTGCGGCTACTGCGCACACAATTCACAAACACAGAAAATATTTTTTTATTTGGTTTGGACTGGAGTGTACTTTGGGGGTTACAGCACCTTTTAACGGTCAAGCCAGCCGGCCCTTTACTTATGACACAGGCGCACGCTTGGCACTACTTTGTTGATGCAGGCGCGGCTACTACGAGCACAATTCACAAACACAGAAAATATTTTTTTATTTGGTTTGGAGTGTACTTTGGGGGTTACAGCACCCTTTAACGGTTAAGCCAGCCGGCCCTTTACTTATGACACAGGCCCACGCTTGGCACTACTTTGTTGAAGCACGTGCGGCTACTGCGCACACAATTCACAAACACAGAAAATATTTTTTTATTTGGTTTGGAGTGTACTTTGGGGGTTACAGCACCCTTTAACGGTCAAGCCAACCAGAACTTTTCTTATGATACAGGCGCACGCTTGGCACTACTTTGTTGATGCACGTGCGGCTACTGCGCACACTATTCACAAACACAGAAAATATTTTTGTAATTGGTTTGGAGTATACTTTGGCGATTACAGAACCCTTTATCAGTCAAGCCAGCCGGCCCTTTACTTATGACACAGGCACACGCTTGGCACTACTTTGTTGATGCACGTGCGGCTACTTCGCACACAATTCACAAACACAGAAAATATTTTTTTATTTGGTTTGGAGTGTATATTGGGGGATACAGCACCCTTTAACGGTCAAGCCAGCCGGCCCTTTACTTATGACACAGGCACACGCTTGGCACTACTTTGTTGATGCACGTGCGGCTACTGCGCACACAATTCACAAACACAGAAAAAAATTTTTTTATTTGGTTTGGAGTGTACTTTGGGGGTTACAGCACCCTTTAACGATCAAGCCAGCCAGCCCTTTACTTATGACACAGGCGCACGCTTGGCACTACTTTGTTGATGCACGTGCGGCTACTGCGTACACAATTCACAAACACAGAAAATATTTTTTCATTTGGTTTGGAGTGTACTTTGGGGGTTACAGCACCCTTTAACGGTCAAACCAGCCGGCCCTTTACTTATGACACAGGCGCACGCTTGGCACTACTTTGTTGATGCACGTGCAGCTACTGCGCACACAATTCGCAAACACAGAAAATATTTTTTTATTTGGTTTGGAGTGTACTTTGGGGGTTACAGCACCCTTTAACGGTCAAGCCAGCCAGAACTTTACTTATGACACAGGCGCACGCTTGGCACTACTTTGTTGATGCACGTGCCGCTACTGCGCACACTATTCACAAACACAGAAAATATTTTTTTATTTGGTTTGGAGTGTACTTTGGGGTTTACAGCAAACTTTAACGGTCAAGCCAGCCGGCCCTTTACTTATGACACAGGCGCACGCTTGGCACTACTTTGTTGATGCACGTGCGGCTATTGCGCACACAATTCACAAACACAGAAAATATTTTTTTATTTAGTTTGGAGTGTACTTTGGGGGTTACAGCACCCTTTAACGGTCAAGCCAGCCGTCCCTTTGCTTATGACACAGGCGCACGCTTGGCACTACTTTGTTGATGCACGTGCGGCTACTGCGCACACAATTCACAAACACAGAAAATATTTTTTCATTTGGTTTGGAGTGTACTTTGGGGGTTACAGCACCCTTTAACGGTCTAGCCAGCTGGCCCTTTACTTATGACACAGGCGCACGCTTGGCACTACTTTGTTGATGCACGTGCGGCTACTTCGCACACAATTCACAAACACAGAAAATATTTTTTTATTTGGTTTGGAGTGTATATTGGGGGTTACAGCACCCTTTAACGGTCAAGCCAGCCGGCCCTTAACTTATGACACAGGTGCACGCTTGGCACTGCTTTGTTGATGCACGTGCGGCTATTGCGCACACAATTCACAAACACAGAAAATATTTTGTTATTTGGTTTGGAGTGTACTTTGGGGGTTACAGCACCCTTTAACGGTCAAGCCAGCTGGCCCTTTACTTATGACACAGGCGCACGCTTGGCACTACTTTGTTGATGCACGTGCGGCTACTGCACACACAATTCACAAACACAGAAAATATTTTTTTATTTGGTTTGGACTGGAGTGTACTTTGGGGGTTATAGCACCCTTTAATGGTCAAGCCAGCCGGAACTTTACTTATGACACAGGCGCACGCTTGGCACTACTTTGTTGATGCACGTGCGGCTACTGCGCACACAATTCACAAACACAGAAAATATTTTTTTATTTGGTTTGGACTGGAGTGTACTTTGGGGGTTACAGCACCCTTTAACGGTCAAGCCAGCCGGCCCTTTACTTATGACACAGGCGCACGCTTGGCACTACTTTGTTGATGCACGTACGGCTACTGCGCACACAATTCACAAACACAGAAAATATTTTTTTATTTAGTTTGGAGTGTACTTTGGGGGTTACAGCACCCTTTAACGGTCAAACCAGCCGGCCCTTTACTTATGACACGGGCGCACGCTTGGCACTACTTTGTTGATGCACGTGCGGCTACTGCGCACACAATTCACAAACACAGAAAATATTTTTTTATTTGGTTTGGAGTGTATATTGGGGGTTACAGCACCCTTTAACGGTCAAGCCAGCCGGCCCTTTACTTATGACACAGGCACACGCTTGGCACTACTTTGTTGATGCACGTGCGGCTACTGCGTACACAATTCACAAACACAGAAAATATTTTTTCATTTGGTTTGGAGTGTACTTTGGGGGTTACAGCACCCTTTAACGGTCAAACCAGCCGGCCCTTTACTTATGACACAGGCGCACGCTTGGCACTACTTTGTTGATGCACGTGCAGCTACTGCGCACACAATTCGCAAACACAGAAAATATTTTTTTATTTGGTTTGGAGTGTACTTTGGGGGTTACAGCACCCTTTAACGGTCAAGCCAGCCAGAACTTTACTTATGACACAGGCGCACGCTTGGCACTACTTTGTTGATGCACGTGCGGCTACTGCGCACACTATTCACAAACATAGAAAATATTTTTTTATTTGGTTTGGAGTGTACTTTGGGGGTTACAGCAAACTTTAACGGTCAAGCCAGCCGGCCCTTTACTTATGACACAGGCGCACGCTTGGCACTACTTTGTTGATGCACGTGCGGCTATTGCGCACACAATTCACAAACACAGAAAATATTTTTTTATTTAGTTTGGAGTGTACTTTGGGGGTTACAGCACCCTTTAACGGTCAAGCCAGCCGTCCCTTTGCTTATGACACGGGCGCACGCTTGGCACTACTTTGTTGATGCACGTGCGGCTACTGCGCACACAATTCACAAACACAGAAAATATTTTTTTATTTGGTTTGGAGTGTACTTTGGGGGTTACAGCACCCTTTAACGGTCTAGCCAGCTGGCCCTTTACTTATGACACAGGCGCACGCTTGGCACTACTTTGTTGATGCACGTGCGGCTACTTCGCACACAATTCACAAACACAGAAAATATTTTTTTATTTGGTTTGGAGTGTATATTGGGGGTTACAGCACCCTTTAACGGTCAAGCCAGCCGGCCCTTAACTTATGACACAGGCGCACGCTTGGCACTGCTTTGTTGATGCACGTGCGGCTATTGCGCACACAATTCACAAACACAGAAAATATTTTGTTATTTGGTTTGGAGTGTACTTTGGGGGTTACAGCACCCTTTATCGGTCAAGCCAGCTGGCCCTTTACTTATGACACAGGCGCACGCTTGGCACTACTTTGTTGATGCACGTGCGGCTACTGCACACACAATTCACAAACACAGAAAATATTTTTTTATTTGGTTTGGACTGGAGTGTACTTTGGGGGTTACAGCACCCTTTAATGGTCAAGCCAGCCGGAACTTTACTTTTGACACAGGCGCACGCTTGGCACTACTTTGTTGATGCACGTGCGGCTACTGCGCACACAATTCACAAACACAGAAAATATTTTTTTATTTGGTTTGGACTGGAGTGTACTTTGGGGGTTACAGCACCCTTTAACGGTCAAGCCAGCCGGTCCTTTACTTATGACACAGGCGCACGCTTGGCACTACTTTGTTGATGCACGTGCGGCTACTGCGCACACAATTCACAAACACAGAAAATATTTTTTTATTTAGTTTGGAGTGTACTTTGGGGGTTACAGCACCCTTTAACGGTCAAACCAGCCGGCCCTTAACTTATGACACAGGCGCACGCTTGGCACTACTTTGTTGATGCACGTGCGGCTATTGCGCACACAATTCACAAACACAGAAAATATTTTGTTATTTGGTTTGGAGTGTACTTTGGGGGTTACAGCACCCTTTAATGGTCAAGCCAGCTGGCCCTTTACTTATGACACAGGCGCACGCTTGGCACTACTTTGTTGATGCACGTGCGGCTACTGCACACACAGTTCACAAACACAGAAAATATTTTTTTATTTGGTTTGGACTGGAGTGTACTTTGGGGGTTACAGCACCCTTTAATGGTCAAGCCAGCCGGAACTTTACTTATGACACAGGCGCACGCTTGGCACTACTTTGTTGATGCACGTGCGGCTACTGCGCACACAATTCACAAACACAGAAAATATTTTTTTATTTGGTTTGGACTGGAGTGTACTTTGGGGGTTACAGCACCTTTTAACGGTCAAGCCAGCCGGCCCTTTACTTATGACACAGGCGCACGCTTGGCACTACTTTGTTGATGCAGGCGCGGCTACTACGAGCACAATTCACAAACACAGAAAATATTTTTTTATTTGGTTTGGAGTGTACTTTGGGGGTTACAGCACCCTTTAACGGTTAAGCCAGCCGGCCCTTTACTTATGACACAGGCCCACGCTTGGCACTACTTTGTTGAAGCACGTGCGGCTACTGCGCACACAATTCACAAACACAGAAAATATTTTTTTATTTGGTTTGGAGTGTACTTTGGGGGTTACAGCACCCTTTAACGGTCAAGCCAACCAGAACTTTTCTTATGACACAGGCGCACGCTTGGCACTACTTTGTTGATGCACGTGCGGCTACTGCGCACACTATTCACAAACACAGAAAATATTTTTGTAATTGGTTTGGAGTATACTTTGGCGATTACAGAACCCTTTATCAGTCAAGCCAGCCGGCCCTTTACTTATGACACAGGCACACGCTTGGCACTACTTTGTTGATGCACGTGCGGCTACTTCGCACACAATTCACAAACACAGAAAATATTTTTTTATTTGGTTTGGAGTGTATATTGGGGGATACAGCACCCTTTAACGGTCAAGCCAGCCGGCCCTTTACTTATGACACAGGCACACGCTTGGCACTACTTTGTTGATGCACGTGCGGCTACTGCGCACACAATTCACAAACACAGAAAAAAATTTTTTTATTTGGTTTGGAGTGTACTTTGGGGGTTACAGCACCCTTTAACGATCAAGCCAGCCAGCCCTTTACTTATGACACAGGCGCACGCTTGGCACTACTTTGTTGATGCACGTGCGGCTACTGCGTACACAATTCACAAACACAGAAAATATTTTTTCATTTGGTTTGGAGTGTACTTTGGGGGTTACAGCACCCTTTAACGGTCAAACCAGCCGGCCCTTTACTTATGACACAGGCGCACGCTTGGCACTACTTTGTTGATGCACGTGCAGCTACTGCGCACACAATTCGCAAACACAGAAAATATTTTTTTATTTGGTTTGGAGTGTACTTTGGGGGTTACAGCACCCTTTAACGGTCAAGCCAGCCAGAACTTTACTTATGACACAGGCGCACGCTTGGCACTACTTTGTTGATGCACGTGCGGCTACTGCGCACACTATTCACAAACACAGAAAATATTTTTTTATTTGGTTTGGAGTGTACTTTGGGGTTTACAGCAAACTTTAACGGTCAAGCCAGCCGGCCCTTTACTTATGACACAGGCGCACGCTTGGCACTACTTTGTTGATGCACGTGCGGCTATTGCGCACACAATTCACAAACACAGAAAATATTTTTTTATTTAGTTTGGAGTGTACTTTGGGGGTTACAGCACCCTTTAACGGTCAAGCCAGCCGTCCCTTTGCTTATGACACAGGCGCACGCTTGGCACTACTTTGTTGATGCACGTGCGGCTACTGCGCACACAATTCACAAACACAGAAAATATTTTTTCATTTGGTTTGGAGTGTACTTTGGGGGTTACAGCACCCTTTAACGGTCTAGCCAGCTGGCCCTTTACTTATGACACAGGCGCACGCTTGGCACTACTTTGTTGATGCACGTGCGGCTACTTCGCACACAATTCACAAACACAGAAAATATTTTTTTATTTGGTTTGGAGTGTATATTGGGGGTTACAGCACCCTTTAACGGTCAAGCCAGCCGGCCCTTAACTTATGACACAGGTGCACGCTTGGCACTGCTTTGTTGATGCACATGCGGCTATTGCGCACACAATTCACAAACACAGAAAATATTTTGTTATTTGGTTTGGAGTGTACTTTGGGGGTTACAGCACCCTTTAACGGTCAAGCCAGCTGGCCCTTTACTTATGACACAGGCGCACGCTTGGCACTACTTTGTTGATGCACGTGCGGCTACTGCACACACAATTCACAAACACAGAAAATATTTTTTTATTTGGTTTGGACTGGAGTGTACTTTGGGGGTTATAGCACCCTTTAATGGTCAAGCCAGCCGGAACTTTACTTATGACACAGGCGCACGCTTGGCACTACTTTGTTGATGCACGTGCGGCTACTGCGCACACAATTCACAAACACAGAAAATATTTTTTTATTTGGTTTGGACTGGAGTGTACTTTGGGGGTTACAGCACCCTTTAACGGTCAAGCCAGCCGGCCCTTTACTTATGACACAGGCGCACGCTTGGCACTACTTTGTTGATGCACGTATGGCTACTGCGCACACAATTCACAAACACAGAAAATATTTTTTTATTTAGTTTGGAGTGTACTTTGGGGGTTACAGCACCCTTTAACGGTCAAACCAGCCGGCCCTTTACTTATGACACGGGCGCACGCTTGGCACTGCTTTGTTGATGCACGTGCGGCTACTGCGCACACAATTCACAAACACAGAAAATATTTTTTTATTTGGTTTGGAGTGTACTTTGGGGGTTACAGCACCCTTTAACGGTCAAGCCAGCCAGAACTTTACTTATGACACAGGCGCACGCTTGGCACTACTTTGTTGATGCAGGTGCGGCTACTGCGCACACTATTCACAAACACAGAAAATATTTTTTTAATTGGTTTGGAGTGTACTTTGGGGATTACAGAACCCTTTATCGGTCAAGCCAGCCGGCCCTTTACTTATGACACAGGCACACGCTTGGCACTACTTTGTTGATGCACGTGCGGCTACTTCGCACACAATTCACAAACACAGAAAATATTTTTTTATTTGGTTTGGAGTGTATATTGGGGGTTACAGCACCCTTTAACGGTCAAGCCAGCCGGCCCTTTACTTATGACACAGGCACACGCTTGGCACTACTTTGTTGATGCACGTGCGGCTACTGCGTACACAATTCACAAACACAGAAAATATTTTTTCATTTGGTTTGGAGTGTACTTTGGGGGTTACAGCACCCTTTAACGGTCAAACCAGCCGGCCCTTTACTTATGACACAGGCGCACGCTTGGCACTACTTTGTTGATGCACGTGCAGCTACTGCGCACACAATTCGCAAACACAGAAAATATTTTTTTATTTGGTTTGGAGTGTACTTTGGGGGTTACAGCACCCTTTAACGGTCAAGCCAGCCAGAACTTTACTTATGACACAGGCGCACGCTTGGCACTACTTTGTTGATGCACGTGCGGCTACTGCGCACACTATTCACAAACACAGAAAATATTTTTTTATTTGGTTTGGAGTGTACTTTGGGGGTTACAGCAAACTTTAACGGTCAAGCCAGCCGGCCCTTTACTTATGACACAGGCGCACGCTTGGCACTACTTTGTTGATGCACGTGCGGCTATTGCGCACACAATTCACAAACACAGAAAATATTTTTTTATTTAGTTTGGAGTGTACTTTGGGGGTTACAGCACCCTTTAACGGTCAAGCCAGCCGTCCCTTTGCTTATGACACAGGCGCACGCTTGGCACTACTTTGTTGATGCATGTGCGGCTACTGCGCACACAATTCACAAACACAGAAAATATTTTTTTATTTGGTTTGGAGTGTACTTTGGGGGTTACAGCACACTTTAACGGTCTAGCCAGCTGGCCCTTTACTTATGACACAGGCGCACGCTTGGCACTACTTTGTTGATGCACGTGCGGCTACTTCGCACACAATTCACAAACACAGAAAATATTTTTTTATTTGGTTTGGAGTGTATATTGGGGGTTACAGCACCCTTTAACGGTCAAGCCAGCCGGCCCTTAACTTATGACACAGGCGCACGCTTGGCACTGCTTTGTTGATGCACGTGCGGCTATTGCGCACACAATTCACAAACACAGAAAATATTTTGTTATTTGGTTTGGAGTGCACTTTGGGGGTTACAGCACCCTTTAATGGTCAAGCCAGCTGGCCCTTTACTTATGACACAGGCGCATGCTTGGCACTACTTTGTTGATGCACGTGCGGCTACTGCACACACAATTCACAAACACAGAAAATATTTTTTTATTTGGTTTGGACTGGAGTGTACTTTGGGGGTTACAGCACCCTTTAATGGTCAAGCCAGCCGGAACTTTACTTATGACACAGGCGCACGCTTGGCACTACTTTGTTGATGCACGTGCGGCTACTGCGCACACAATTCACAAACACAGAAAATATTTTTTTATTTGGTTTGGACTGGAGTGTACTTTGGGGGTTACAGCACCCTTTAACGGTCAAGCCAGCCGGCCCTTTACTTATGACACAGGCGCACGCTTGGCACTACTTTGTTGATGCACGTGCGGCTACTGCGCACACAATTCACAAACACAGAAAATATTTTTTTATTTAGTTTGGAGTGTACTTTGGGGGTTACAGCACCCTTTAACGGTCAAACCAGCCGGCCCTTTACTTATGACACAGGCGCACGCTTGGCACTACTTTGTTGATGCACGTGCGGCTACTGCGCACACAATTCACAAACACAGAAAATATTTTTTTATTTGGTTTGGAGTGTACTTTGGGGGTTACAGCAAACTTTAACGGTCAAGCCAGCCGGCCCTTTACTTATGACACAGGCGCACGCTTGGCACTACTTTGTTGATGCACGTGCGGCTATTGCGCACACAATTCACAAACACAGAAAATATTTTTTTATTTAGTTTGGAGTGTACTTTGGGGGTTTCAGCACCCTTTAACGGTCTAGCCAGCTGGCCCTTTACTTATGACACAGGCGCACGCTTGGCACTACTTTGTTGATGCACGTGCGGCTACTTCGCACACAATTCACAAACACAGAAAATATTTTTTTATTTGGTTTGGAGTGTATATTGGGGGTTACAGCACCCTTTAACGGTCAAGCCAGCCGGCCCTTTACTTATGACACAGGCGCACGCTTGGCACTACTTTGTTGATGCACGTGCGGCTAATGCACACACAATTCACAAACACAGAAAATATTTTTTTATTTGGTTTGGACTGGAGTGTACTTTGGGGGTTACAGCACCCTTTAATGGTCAAGCCAGCCGGAACTTTACTTTTGACACAGGCGCACGCTTGGCACTACTTTGTTGATGCACGTGCGGCTACTGCGCACACAATTCACAAACACAGAAAATATTTTTTTATTTGGTTTGGACTGGAGTGTACTTTGGGGGTTACAGCACCCTTTAACGGTCAAGCCAGCCGGTCCTTTACTTATGACACAGGCGCACGCTTGGCACTACTTTGTTGATGCACGTGCGGCTACTGCGCACACAATTCACAAACACAGAAAATATTTTTTTATTTAGTTTGGAGTGTACTTTGGGGGTTACAGCACCCTTTAACGGTCAAACCAGCCGGCCCTTAACTTATGACACAGGCGCACGCTTGGCACTACTTTGTTGATGCACGTGCGGCTATTGCGCACACAATTCACAAACAGAAAATATTTTGTTATTTGGTTTGGAGTGTACTTTGGGGGTTACAGCACCCTTTAATGGTCAAGCCAGCTGGCCCTTTACTTATGACACAGGCGCACGCTTGGCACTACTTTGTTGATGCACGTGCGGCTACTGCACACACAATTCACAAACACAGAAAATATTTTTTTATTTGGTTTGGACTGGAGTGTACTTTGGGGGTTACAGCACCCTTTAATGGTCAAGCCAGCCGGAACTTTACTTATGACACAGGCGCACGCTTGGCACTACTTTGTTGATGCACGTGCGGCTACTGCGCACACAATTCACAAACACAGAAAATATTTTTTTATTTGGTTTGGACTGGAGTGTACTTTGGGGGTTACAGCACCTTTTAACGGTCAAGCCAGCCGGCCCTTTACTTATGACACAGGCGCACGCTTGGCACTACTTTGTTGATGCAGGCGCGGCTACTACGAGCACAATTCACAAACACAGAAAATATTTTTTTATTTGGTTTGGAGTGTACTTTGGGGGTTACAGCACCCTTTAACGGTTAAGCCAGCCGGCCCTTTACTTATGACACAGGCCCACGCTTGGCACTACTTTGTTGAAGCACGTGCGGCTACTGCGCACACAATTCACAAACACAGAAAATATTTTTTTATTTGGTTTGGAGTGTACTTTGGGGGTTACAGCACCCTTTAACGGTCAAGCCAACCAGAACTTTTCTTATGACACAGGCGCACGCTTGGCACTACTTTGTTGATGCACGTGCGGCTACTGCGCACACTATTAACAAACACAGAAAATATTTTTGTAATTGGTTTGGAGTATACTTTGGGGATTACAGAACCCTTTATCAGTCAAGCCAGCCGGCCCTTTACTTATGACACAGGCACACGCTTGGCACTACTTTGTTGATGCACGTGCGGCTACTTCGCACACAATTCACAAACACAGAAAATATTTTTTTATTTGGTTTGGAGTGTATATTGGGGGATACAGCACCCTTTAACGGTCAAGCCAGCCGGCCCTTTACTTATGACACAGGCACACGCTTGGCACTACTTTGTTGATGCACGTGCGGCTACTGCGCACACAATTCACAAACACAGAAAATATTTTTTCATTTGGTTTGGAGTGTACTTTGGGGGTTACAGCACCCTTTAACGATCAAGCCAGCCAGCCCTTTACTTATGACACAGGCGCACGCTTGGCACTACTTTGTTGATGCACGTGCGGCTACTGCGCACACAATTCACAAACACAGAAAATATTTTTTTATTTGGTTTGGGGTGTACTTTGGGGGTTACAGCACCCTTTAACGGTCAAGCCAGCCAGAACTTTACTTATGACACAGGCGCACGCTTGGCACTACTTTGTTGATGCACGTGCGGCTACTGCGCACACTATTCACAAACACAGAAAAAATTTTTTTAATTGGTTTGGAGTGTACTTTGGGGATTACAGAACCCTTTATCGGTCAAGCCAGCCGGCCCTTTACTTATGACACAGGCACACGCTTGGCACTACTTTGTTGATGCACGTGCGGATACTTCGCACACAATTCACAAACACAGAAAATATTTTTTTATTTGGTTTGGAGTGTATATTGGGGGTTACAGCACCCTTTAACGGTCAAGCCAGCCGGCCCTTTACTTATGACACAGGCACACGCTTGGCACTACTTTGTTGATGCACGTGCGGCTACTGCGCACACAATTCACAAACACAGACAAAAAATTTTTTATTTTGTTTGGAGTGTACTTTGGGGGTTACAGCACCCTTTAACGATCAAGCCAGCCGGCCCTTTACTTATGACACAGGCGCACGCTTGGCACTACTTTGTTGATGCACGTGCTGCTACTGCGCACACAATTCACAAACACAGAAAATATTTTTTTATTTGGTTTGGACTGGAGTATTGGTGGTTACAGCACCCTTTAACGGTCAAGCCAGCCGGCCCTTTACTTATGACACAGGCGCACGCTTGGCACTACTTTGTTGATGCACGTGCGGCTACTGCGCACACAATTCACAAACACAGAAAATAATTTTTCATTTGGTTTGGAGTGTACTTTGGGGGTTACAGCACCCTTTAACGGTCAAACCAGCCGGCCCTTTACTTATGACACAGGCGCACGCTTGGCACTACTTTGTTGATGCACGTGCGGCTACTGCGCACACAATTCACAAACACAGAAAATATTTTTTTATTTGGTTTGGAGTGTACTTTGGGGGTTACAGCACCCTTTAACCGTCAAGCCAGCCAGAACTTTACTTATGACACAGGCGCACGCTTGGCACTACTTTGTTGATGCACGTGCGGCTACTGCGCACACTATTCACAAACACAGAAAATATTTTTTTATTTGGTTTGGAGTGTACTTTGGGGGTTACAGCACCCTTTAACGGTCAAGCCAGCCGGCCCTTTACTTATGACACAGGCGCACGCTTGGCACTACTTTGTTGATGCACGTGCGGCTACTGCGCACACAATTCACAAACACAGAAAATATTTTTTTATTTAGTTTGGAGTGTACTTTGGGGGTTACAGCACCCTTTAACGGTCAAGCCAGCCATCCCTTTGCTTATGACACAGGCGCACGCTTGGCACTACTTTGTTGATGCACGTGCGGCTACTGCGCACACAATTCACAAACACAGAAAATATTTCTTTATTTGGTTTGGAGTGTACTTTGGGGGTTACAGCACCCTTTAACGGTCAAGCCAGCTGGCCCTTTACTTATGACACAGGCGCACGCTTGGCACTACTTTGTTGATGCACGTGCGGCTACTTCGCACACAATTCACAAACACAGAAAATATTTTTTTATTTGGTTTGGAGTGTATATTGGGGGTTACAGCACCCTTTAACGGTCAAGCCAGCCGGCCCTTAACTTATGACACAGGCGCAAGCTTGGCACTACTTTGTTGATGCACGTGCGGCTATTGCGCACACAATTCACAAACACAGAAAATATTTTGTTATTTGGTTTGGAGTGTACTTTGGGGGTTACAGCACCCTTTAATGGTCAAGCCAGCTGGCCCTTTACTTAAGACACAGGCGCACGCTTGGCACTACTTTGTTGATGCACGTGCGGCTACTGCACACACAATTCACAAACACAGAAAATATTTTTTTATTTGGTTTGGACTGGAGTGTACTTTGGGGGTTACAGCACCCTTTAATGGTCAAGCCAGCCGGAACTTTACTTATGACACAGGCGCACGCTTGGCACTACTTTGTTGATGCACGTGCGGCTACTGCGCACACAATTCACAAACACAGAAAATATTTTTTTATTTGGTTTGGACTGGAGTGTACTTTGGGGGTTACAGCACCTTTTAACGGTCAAGCCAGCCGGCCCTTTACTTATGACACAGGCGCACGCTTGGCACTACTTTGTTGATGCAGGTGCAGCTACTACGAGCACAATTCACAAACACAGAAAATATTTTTTTATTTGGTTTGGAGTGTACTTTGGGGGTTACAGCACCCTTTAACGGTTAAGCCAGCTGGCCCTTTACTTATGACACAGGCGCACGCTTGGCACTACTTTGTTGAAGCACGTGCGGCTACTGCGCACACAATTCACAAACACAGAAAATATTATTTTTTTTGGTTTGGACTGGAGTGTACTTTGGGGGTTACAGCACCCTTTAACGGTCAAGCCAGCCGGCCCTTTACTTATGACACAGGCCCACGCTTGGCACTACTTTGTTGAAGCACGTGCGGCTACTGCGCACACAATTCACAAACACAGAAAATATTTTTTTATTTGGTTTGGAGTGTACTTTGGGGGTTACAGCACCCTTTAACGGTCAAGCCAACCAGAACTTTTCTTATGACACAGGCGCACGCTTGGCACTACTTTGTTGATGCACGTGCGGCTACTGCGCACACTATTCACAAACACAGAAAATATTTTTGTAATTGGTTTGGAGTATACTTTGGCGATTACAGAACCCTTTATCAGTCAAGCCAGCCGGCCCTTTACTTATGACACAGGCACACGCTTGGCACTACTTTGTTGATGCACGTGCGGCTACTTCGCACACAATTCACAAACACAGAAAATATTTTTTTATTTGGTTTGGAGTGTATATTGGGGGATACAGCACCCTTTAACGGTCAAGCCAGCCGGCCCTTTACTTATGACACAGGCACACGCTTGGCACTACTTTGTTGATGCACGTGCGGCTACTGCGCACACAATTCACAAACACAGAAAAAAATTTTTTTATTTGGTTTGGAGTGTACTTTGGGGGTTACAGCACCCTTTAACGATCAAGCCAGCCAGCCCTTTACTTATGACACAGGCGCACGCTTGGCACTACTTTGTTGATGCACGTGCGGCTACTGCGTACACAATTCACAAACACAGAAAATATTTTTTCATTTGGTTTGGAGTGTACTTTGTGGGTTACAGCACCCTTTAATGGTCAAGCCAGCCGGCCCTTTACTTATGACACAGGCGCACGCTTGGCACTACTTTGTTGATGCACGTGCGGCTATTGCGCACACAATTCACAAACACAGAAAATATTTTTTTATTTAGTTTGGAGTGTACTTTGGGGGTTACAGCACCCTTTAACGGTCAAGCCAGCCGTCCCTTTGCTTATGACACAGGCGCACGCTTGGCACTACTTTGTTGATGCACGTGCGGCTACTGCGCACACAATTCACAAACACAGAAAATATTTTTTTATTTGGTTTGGAGTGTACTTTGGGGGTTACAGCACCCTTTAACGGTCTAGCCAGCTGGCCCTTTACTTATGACACAGGCGCACGCTTGGCACTACTTTGTTGATGCACGTGCGGCTACTTCGCACACAATTCACAAACACAGAAAATATTTATTTATTTGGTTTGGAGTGTATATTGGGGGTTACAGCACCCTTTAACGGTCAAGCCAGCCGGCCCTTAACTTATGACACAGGCGCACGCTTGGCACTGCTTTGTTGATGCACGTGCGGCTATTGCGCACACAATTCACAAACACAGAAAATATTTTGTTATTTGGTTTGGAGTGTACTTTGGGGGTTACAGCACCCTTTAACGGTCAAGCCAGCTGGCCCTTTACTTATGACACAGGCGCACGCTTGGCACTACTTTGTTGATGCACGTGCGGCTACTGCACACACAATTCACAAACACAGAAAATATTTTTTTATTTGGTTTGGACTGGAGTGTACTTTGGGGGTTATAGCACCCTTTAATGGTCAAGCCAGCCGGAACTTTACTTATGACACAGGCGCACGCTTGGCACTACTTTGTTGATGCACGTGCGGCTACTGCGCACACAATTCACAAACACAGAAAATATTTTTTTATTTGGTTTGGACTGGAGTGTACTTTGGGGGTTACAGCACCCTTTAACGGTCAAGCCAGCTGGCCCTTTACTTATGACACAGGCGCACGCTTGGCACTACTTTGTTGATGCACGTACGGCTACTGCGCACACAATTCACAAACACAGAAAATATTTTTTTATTTAGTTTGGAGTGTACTTTGGGGGTTACAGCACCCTTTAACGGTGAAACCAGCCGGCCCTTTACTTATGACACGGGCGCACGCTTGGCACTACTTTGTTGATGCACGTGCAGCTACTGCGCACACAATTCGCAAACACAGAAAATATTTTTTTATTTGGTTTGGAGTGTACTTTGGGGGTTACAGCACCCTATAACGGTCAAGCCAGCCAGAACTTTACTTATGACACAGGCGCACGCTTGGCACTACTTTGTTGATGCACGTGCGGCTACTGCGCACACTATTCACAAACACAGAAAATATTTTTTTATTTGGTTTGGAGTGTACTTTGGGGGTTACAGCAAACTTTAACGGTCAAGCCAGCCGGCCCTTTACTTATGACACAGGCGCACGCTTGGCACTACTTTGTTGATGCACGTGCGGCTATTGCGCACACAATTCACAAACACAGAAAATATTTTTTTATTTAGTTTGGAGTGTACTTTGGGGGTTACAGCACCCTTTAACGGTCAAGCCAGCCGTCCCTTTGCTTATGACACAGGCGCACGCTTGGCACTACTTTGTTGATGCACGTGCGGCTACTGCGCACACAATTCACAAACACAGAAAATATTTTTTTATTTGGTTTGGAGTGTACTTTGGGGGTTACAGCACACTTTAACGGTCTAGCCAGCTGGCCCTTTACTTATGACACAGGCGCACGCTTGGCACTACTTTGTTGATGCACGTGCGGCTACTTCGCACACAATTCACAAACACAGAAAATATTTTTTTATTTGGTTTGGAGTGTATATTGGGGGTTACAGCACCCTTTAACGGTCAAGCCAGCCGGCCCTTAACTTATGACACAGGCGCACGCTTGGCACTGCTTTGTTGATGCACGTGCGGCTATTGCGCACACAATTCACAAACACAGAAAATATTTTGTTATTTGGTTTGGAGTGCACTTTGGGGGTTACAGCACCCTTTAATGGTCAAGCCAGCTGGCCCTTTACTTATGACACAGGCGCATGCTTGGCACTACTTTGTTGATGCACGTGCGGCTACTGCACACACAATTCACAAACACAGAAAATATTT
This sequence comes from Taudactylus pleione, assembly GCA_031769625.1. NCBI lineage: Eukaryota > Metazoa > Chordata > Amphibia > Anura > Myobatrachidae > Taudactylus > Taudactylus pleione. Next base: position 1,973,626 of record JAUIMM010000314.1, on the reverse strand, counting down.
TTTTATTTGGTTTGGACTGGAGTGTACTTTGGGGGTTACAGCACCCTTTAACGGTCAAGCCAGCCGGCCCTTTACTTATGACACAGGCCCACGCTTGGCACTACTTTGTTGAAGCACGTGCGGCTACTGCGCACACAATTCACAAACACAGAAAATATTTTTTTATTTGGTTTGGAGTGTACTTTGGGGGTTACAGCACCCTTTAACGGTCAAGCCAACCAGAACTTTTCTTATGACACAGGCGCACGCTTGGCACTACTTTGTTGATGCACGTGCGGCTACTGCGCACACTATTCACAAACACAGAAAATATTTTTGTAATTGGTTTGGAGTATACTTTGGCGATTACAGAACCCTTTATCAGTCAAGCCAGCCGGCCCTTTACTTATGACACAGGCACACGCTTGGCACTACTTTGTTGATGCACGTGCGGCTACTTCGCACACAATTCACAAACACAGAAAATATTTTTTTATTTGGTTTGGAGTGTATATTGGGGGATACAGCACCCTTTAACGGTCAAGCCAGCTGGCCCTTTACTTATGACACAGGCACACGCTTGGCACTACTTTGTTGATGCACGTGCGGCTACTGCGCACACAATTCACAAACACAGAAAAAAAATTTTTTATTTGGTTTGGAGTGTACTTTGGGGGTTACAGCACCCTTTAACGATCAAGCCAGCCAGCCCTTTACTTATGACACAGGCGCACGCTTGGCACTACTTTGTTGATGCACGTGCGGCTACTGCGTACACAATTCACAAACACAGAAAATATTTTTTCATTTGGTTTGGAGTGTACTTTGTGGGTTACAGCACCCTTTAACGGTCAAGCCAGCCGGCCCTTTACTTATGACACAGGCGCACGCTTGGCACTACTTTGTTGATGCACGTGCGGCTATTGCGCACACAATTCACAAACACAGAAAATATTTTTTTATTTAGTTTGGAGTGTACTTTGGGGGTTACAGCACCCTTTAACGGTCAAGCCAGCCGTCCCTTTGCTTATGACACAGGCGCACGCTTGGCACTACTTTGTTGATGCACGTGCGGCTACTGCGCACACAATTCACAAACACAGAAAATATTTTTTTATTTGGTTTGGAGTGTACTTTGGGGGTTACAGCACCCTTTAACGGTCTAGCCAGCTGGCCCTTTACTTATGACACAGGCGCACGCTTGGCACTACTTTGTTGATGCACGTGCGGCTACTTCGCACACAATTCACAAACACAGAAAATATTTATTTATTTGGTTTGGAGTGTATATTGGGGGTTACAGCACCCTTTAACGGTCAAGCCAGCCGGCCCTTAACTTATGACACAGGCGCACGCTTGGCACTGCTTTGTTGATGCACGTGCGGCTATTGCGCACACAATTCACAAACACAGAAAATATTTTGTTATTTGGTTTGGAGTGTACTTTGGGGGTTACAGCACCCTTTAACGGTCAAGCCAGCTGGCCCTTTACTTATGACACAGGCGCACGCTTGGCACTACTTTGTTGATGCACGTGCGGCTACTGCACACACAATTCACAAACACAGAAAATATTTTTTTATTTGGTTTGGACTGGAGTGTACTTTGGGGGTTATAGCACCCTTTAATGGTCAAGCCAGCCGGAACTTTACTTATGACACAGGCGCACGCTTGGCACTACTTTGTTGATGCACGTGCGGCTACTGCGCACACAATTCACAAACACAGAAAATATTTTTTTATTTGGTTTGGACTGGAGTGTACTTTGGGGGTTACAGCACCCTTTAACGGTCAAGCCAGCCGGCCCTTTACTTATGACACAGGCGCACGCTTGGCACTACTTTGTTGATGCACGTACGGCTACTGCGCACACAATTCACAAACACAGAAAATATTTTTTTATTTAGTTTGGAGTGTACTTTGGGGGTTACAGCACCCTTTAACGGTGAAACCAGCCGGCCCTTTACTTATGACACGGGCGCACGCTTGGCACTACTTTGTTGATGCACGTGCAGCTACTGCGCACACAATTCGCAAACACAGAAAATATTTTTTTATTTGGTTTGGAGTGTACTTTGGGGGTTACAGCACCCTATAACGGTCAAGCCAGCCAGAACTTTACTTATGACACAGGCGCACGCTTGGCACTACTTTGTTGATGCACGTGCGGCTACTGCGCACACTATTCACAAACACAGAAAATATTTTTTTATTTGGTTTGGAGTGTACTTTGGGGGTTACAGCAAACTTTAACGGTCAAGCCAGCCGGCCCTTTACTTATGACACAGGCGCACGCTTGGCACTACTTTGTTGATGCACGTGCGGCTATTGCGCACACAATTCACAAACACAGAAAATATTTTTTTATTTAGTTTGGAGTGTACTTTGGGGGTTACAGCACCCTTTAACGGTCAAGCCAGCCGTCCCTTTGCTTATGACACAGGCGCACGCTTGGCACTACTTTGTTGATGCACGTGCGGCTACTGCGCACACAATTCACAAACACAGAAAATATTTTTTTATTTGGTTTGGAGTGTACTTTGGGGGTTACAGCACACTTTAACGGTCTAGCCAGCTGGCCCTTTACTTATGACACAGGCGCACGCTTGGCACTACTTTGTTGATGCACGTGCGGCTACTTCGCACACAATTCACAAACACAGAAAATATTTTTTTATTTGGTTTGGAGTGTATATTGGGGGTTACAGCACCCTTTAACGGTCAAGCCAGCCGGCCCTTAACTTATGACACAGGCGCACGCTTGGCACTGCTTTGTTGATGCACGTGCGGCTATTGCGCACACAATTCACAAACACAGAAAATATTTTGTTATTTGGTTTGGAGTGCACTTTGGGGGTTACAGCACCCTTTAATGGTCAAGCCAGCTGGCCCTTTACTTATGACACAGGCGCATGCTTGGCACTACTTTGTTGATGCACGTGCGGCTACTGCACACACAATTCACAAACACAGAAAATATTTTTTTATTTGGTTTGGACTGGAGTGTACTTTGGGGGTTACAGCACCCTTTAATGGTCAAGCCAGCCGGAACTTTACTTATGACACAGGCGCACTCTTGGCACTACTTTGTTGATGCACGTGCGGCTACTGCGCACACAATTCACAAACACAGAAAATATTTTTTTATTTGGTTTGGACTGGAGTGTACTTTGGGGGTTACAGCACCCTTTAATGGTCAAGCCAGCCGGCCCTTTACTTATGACACAGGCGCATGCTTGGCACTACTTTGTTGATGCACGTGCGGCTACTGCGCACACAATTCACAAACACAGAAAATATTTTTTTATTTAGTTTGGAGTGTACTTTGGGGGTTACAGCACCCTTTAACGGTCAAACCAGCCGGCCCTTTACTTATGACACAGGCGCACGCTTGGCACTACTTTGTTGATGCACGTGCGGCTACTGCGCACACAATTCACAAACACAGAAAATATTTTTTTATTTGGTTTGGAGTGTACTTTGGGGGTTACAGCACCCTTTAACGGTCAAGCCAGCCAGAACTTTACTTATGACACAGGCGCACGCTTGGCACTACTTTGTTGATGCACGTACGGCTACTGCGCACACTATTCACAAACACATAAAATATTTTTTTAATTGGTTTGGAGTGTACTTTGGGGATTACAGAACCCTTTATCGGTCAAGCCAGCCGGCCCTTTACTTATGACACAGGCACACGCTTGGCACTACTTTGTTGATGCACGTGCGGCTACTGCGTACACAATTCACAAACACAGAAAATATTTTTTCATTTGGTTTGGAGTGTACTTTGGGGGTTACAGCACCCTTTAACGGTCAAACCAGCCGGCCCTTTACTTATGACACAGGCGCACGCTTGGCACTACTTTGTTGATGCACGTGCAGCTACTGCGCACACAATTCGCAAACACAGAAAATATTTTTTTATTTGGTTTGGAGTGTACTTTGGGGGTTACAGCACCCTTTAACGGTCAAGCCAGCCAGAACTTTACTTATGACACAGGCGCACGCTTGGCACTACTTTGTTGATGCACGTGCGGCTACTGCGCACACTATTCACAAACATAGAAAATATTTTTTTATTTGGTTTGGAGTGTACTTTGGGGGTTACAGCAAACTTTAACGGTCAAGCCAGCCGGCCCTTTACTTATGACACAGGCGCACGCTTGGCACTACTTTGTTGATGCACGTGCGGCTACTGCGCACACTATTCACAAACACAGAAAATATTTTTTTAATTGGTTTGGAGTGTACTTTGGGGATTACAGAACCCTTTATCGGTCAAGCCAGCCGGCCCTTTACTTATGACACAGGCACACGCTTGGCACTACTTTGTTGATGCACGTGCGGCTACTGCGTACACAATTCACAAACACAGAAAATATTTTTTCATTTGGTTTGGAGTGTACTTTGGGGGTTACAGCACCCTTTAACAGTCAAACCAGCCGGCCCTTTACTTATGACACAGGCGCACGCTTGGCACTACTTTGTTGATGCACGTGCAGCTACTGCGCACACAATTCGCAAACACAGAAAATATTTTTTTATTTGGTTTGGAGTGTACTTTGGGGGTTACAGCACCCTTTAACGGTCAAGCCAGCCAGAACTTTACTTATGACACAGGCGCACGCTTGGCACTACTTTGTTGATGCACGTGCGGCTACTGCGCACACTATTCACAAACATAGAAAATATTTTTTTATTTGGTTTGGAGTGTACTTTGGGGGTTACAGCAAACTTTAACGGTCAAGCCAGCCGGCCCTTTACTTATGACACAGGCGCACGCTTGGCACTACTTTGTTGATGCACGTGCGGCTATTGCGCACACAACTCACAAACACAGAAAATATTTTTTTATTTAGTTTGGAGTGTACTTTGGGGGTTACAGCACCCTTTAACGGTCAAGCCAGCCGTCCCTTTGCTTATGACACGGGCAAACGCTTGGCACTACTTTGTTGATGCACGTGCGGCTACTGCGCACACAATTCACAAACACAGAAAATATTTTTTTATTTGGTTTGGAGTGTACTTTGGGGGTTACAGCACCCTTTAACGGTCTAGCCAGCTGGCCCTTTACTTATGACACAGGCGCACGCTTGGCACTACTTTGTTGATGCACGTGCGGCTACTTCGCACACAATTCACAAACACAGAAAATATTTTTTTATTTGGTTTGGAGTGTATATTGGGGGCTACAGCACCCTTTAACGGTCAAGCCAGCCGGCCCTTAACTTATGACACAGGCGCACGCTTGGCACTGCTTTGTTGATGCACGTGCGGCTATTGCGCACACAATTCACAAACACAGAAAATATTTTGATATTTGGTTTGGAGTGTACTTTGGGGGTTACAGCACCCTTTAACGGTCAAGCCAGCTGGCCCTTTACTTATGACACAGGCGCACGCTTGGCACTACTTTGTTGATGCACGTGCGGCTACTGCACACACAATTCACAAACACAGAAAAAAATTTTTTATTTGGTTTGGACTGGAGTGTACTTTGGGGGTTACAGCACCCTTTAACGGTCAAGCCAGCCGGAACTTTACTTTTGACACAGGCGCACGCTTGGCACTACTTTGTTGATGCACGTGCGGCTACTGCGCACACAATTCACAAACACAGAAAATATTTTTTTATTTGGTTTGGACTGGAGTGTACTTTGGGGGTTACAGCACCCTTTAACGGTCAAGCCAGCCGGTCCTTTACTTATGACACAGGCGCACGCTTGGCACTACTTTGTTGATGCACGTGCGGCTACTGCGCACACAATTCACAAACACAGAAAATATTTTTTTATTTAGTTTGGAGTGTACTTTGGGGGTTACAGCACCCTTTAACGGTCAAACCAGCCGGCCCTTAACTTATGACACAGGCGCACGCTTGGCACTACTTTGTTGATGCACGTGCGGCTATTGCGCACACAATTCACAAACACAGAAAATATTTTGTTATTTGGTTTGGAGTGTACTTTGGGGGTTACAGCACCCTTTAATGGTCAAGCCAGCTGGCCCTTTACTTATGACACAGGCGCACGCTTGGCACTACTTTGTTGATGCACGTGCGGCTACTGCACACACAATTCACAAACACAGAAAATATTTTTTTATTTGGTTTGGACTGGAGTGTACTTTGGGGGTTACAGCACCCTTTAATGGTCAAGCCAGCCGGAACTTTACTTATGACACAGGCGCACGCTTGGCACTACTTTGTTGATGCACGTGCGGCTACTGCGCATACAATTCACAAACACAGAAAATATTTTTTTATTTGGTTTGGACTGGAGTGTACTTTGGGGGTTACAGCACCTTTTAACGGTCAAGCCAGTCGGCCCTTTACTTATGACACAGGCGCACGCTTGGCACTACTTTGTTGATGCAGGCGCGGCTACTACGAGCACAATTCACAAACACAGAAAATATTTTTTTATTTGGTTTGGAGTGTACTTTGGGGGTTACAGCACCCTTTAACGGTTAAGCCAGCCGGCCCTTTACTTATGACACAGGCCCACGCTTGGCACTACTTTGTTGAAGCACGTGCGGCTACTGCGCACACAATTCACAAACACAGAAAATATTTTTTTATTTGGTTTGGAGTGTACTTTGGGGGTTACAGCACCCTTTAACGGTCAAGCCAACCAGAACTTTTCTTATGACACAGGCGCACGCTTGGCACTACTTTGTTGATGCACGTGCGGCTACTGCGCACACTATTCACAAACACAGAAAATATTTTTGTAATTGGTTTGGAGTATACTTTGGGGATTACAGAACCCTTTATCAGTCAAGCCAGCCGGCCCTTTACTTATGACACAGGCACACGCTTGGCACTACTTTGTTGATGCACGTGCGGCTACTTCGCACACAATTCACAAACACAGAAAATATTTTTTTATTTGGTTTGGAGTGTATATTGGGGGATACAGCACCCTTTAACGGTCAAGCCAGCCGGCCCTTTACTTATGACACAGGCACACGCTTGGCACTACTTTGTTGATGCACGTGCGGCTACTGCGCACACAATTCACAAACACAGAAAAAAATTTTTTTATTTGGTTTGGAGTGTACTTTGGGGGTTACAGCACCCTTTAACGATCAAGCCAGCCAGCCCTTTACTTATGACACAGGCGCACGCTTGGCACTACTTTGTTGATGCACGTGCGGCTACTGCGTACACAATTCACAAACACAGAAAATATTTTTTCATTTGGTTTGGAGTGTACTTTGGGGGTTACAGCACCCTTTAACGGTCAAACCAGCCGGCCCTTTACTTATGACACAGGCGCACGCTTGGCACTACTTTGTTGATGCACGTGCAGCTACTGCGCACACAATTCGCAAACACAGAAAATATTTTTTTATTTGGTTTGGAGTGTACTTTGGGGGTTACAGCACCCTTTAACGGTCAAGCCAGCCAGAACTTTACTTATGACACAGGCGCACGCTTGGCACTACTTTGTTGATGCACGTGCGGCTACTGCACACACTATTCACAAACACAGAAAATATTTTTTTATTTGGTTTGGAGTGTACTTTGGGGTTTACAGCAAACTTTAACGGTCAAGCCAGCCGGCCCTTTACTTATGACACAGGCGCACGCTTGGCACTACTTTGTTGATGCACGTGCGGCTATTGCGCACACAATTCACAAACACAGAAAATATTTTTTTATTTAGTTTGGAGTGTACTTTGGGGGTTACAGCACCCTTTAACGGTCAAGCCAGCCGTCCCTTTGCTTATGACACAGGCGCACGCTTGGCACTACTTTGTTGATGCACGTGCGGCTACTGCGCACACAATTCACAAACACAGAAAATATTTTTTTATTTGGTTTGGAGTGTACTTTGGGGGTTACAGCACCCTTTAATGGTTAAGCCAGCCGGCCCTTTACTTATGACACAGGCCCACGCTTGGCACTACTTTGTTGAAGCACGTGCGGCTACTGCGCACACAATTCACAAACACAGAAAATATTTTTTTATTTGGTTTGGAGTGTACTTTGGGGGTTACAGCACCCTTTAACGGTCAAGCCAACCAGAACTTTTCTTATGACACAGGCGCACGCTTGGCACTACTTTGTTGATGCACGTGCGGCTACTGCGCACACTATTCACAAACACAGAAAATATTTTTGTAATTGGTTTGGAGTATACTTTGGGGATTACAGAACCCTTTATCAGTCAAGCCAGCCGGCCCTTTACTTATGACACAGGCACACGCTTGGCACTACTTTGTTGATGCACGTGCGGCTACTTCGCACACAATTCACAAACACAGAAAATATTTTTTTATTTGGTTTGGAGTGTATATTGGGGGATACAGCACCCTTTAACGGTCAAGCCAGCCGGCCCTTTACTTATGACACAGGGACACGCTTGGCACTACTTTGTTGATGCACGTGCGGCTACTGCGCACACAATTCACAAACACAGAAAAAAATTTTTTTATTTGGTTTGGAGTGTACTTTGGGGGTTACAGCACCCTTTAACGATCAAGCCAGCCAGCCCTTTTCTTATGACACAGGCGCACGCTTGGCACTACTTTGTTGATGCACGTGCGGCTACTGCGTACACAATTCACAAACACAGAAAATATTTTTTCATTTGGTTTGGAGTGTACTTTGGGGGTTACAGCACCCTTTAACGGTCAAACCAGCCGGCCCTTTACTTATGACACAGGCGCAGGCTTGGCACTACTTTGTTGATGCACGTGCAGCTACTGCGCACACAATTCGCAAACACAGAAAATATTTTTTTATTTGGTTTGGAGTGTACTTTGGGGGTTACAGCACCCTTTAACGGTCAAGCCAGCCAGAACTTTACTTATGACACAGGCGCACGCTTGGCACTACTTTGTTGATGCACGTGCGGCTACTGCACACACTATTCACAAACACAGAAAATATTTTTTTATTTGGTTTGGAGTGTACTTTGGGGTTTACAGCAAACTTTAACGGTCAAGCCAGCCGGCCCTTTACTTATGACACAGGCGCACGCTTGGCACTACTTTGTTGATGCACGTGCGGCTATTGCGCACACAATTCACAAACACAGAAAATATTTTTTTATTTAGTTTGGAGTGTACTTTGGGGGTTACAGCACCCTTTAACGGTCAAGCCAGCCGTCCCTTTGCTTATGACACAGGCGCACGCTTGGCACTACTTTGTTGATGCACGTGCGGCTACTGCGCACACAATTCACAAACACAGAAAATATTTTTTTATTTGGTTTGGAGTGTACTTTGGGGGTTACAGCACCCTTTAACGGTCTAGCCAGCTGGCCCTTTACTTATGACACAGGCGCACGCTTGGCACTACTTTGTTGATGCACGTGCGGCTACTTCGCACACAATTCACAAACACAGAAAATATTTTTTTATTTGGTTTGGACTGGAGTGTACTTTGGGGGTTATAGCACCCTTTAATGGTCAAGCCAGCCGGAACTTTACTTATGACACAGGCGCACGCTTGGCACTACTTTGTTGATGCACGTGCGGCTACTGCGCACACAATTCACAAACACAGAAAATATTTTTTTATTTGGTTTGGACTGGAGAGTACTTTGGGGGTTACAGCACCCTTTAACGGTCAAGCCAGCCGTCCCTTTGCTTATGACACAGGCGCACGCTTGGCACTGCTTTGTTGATGCACGTGCGGCTATTGCGCACACAATTCACAAACACAGAAAATATTTTGTTATTTGGTTTGGAGTGTACTTTGGGGGTTACAGCACCCTTTAATGGTCAAGCCAGCTGGCCCTTTACTTATGACACAGGCGCACGCTTGGCACTACTTTGTTGATGCACGTGCGGCTACTGCACACACAATTCACAAACACAGAAAATATTTTTTTATTTGGTTTGGACTGGAGTGTACTTTGGGGGTTATAGCACGCTTTAATGGTCAAGCCAGCCGGAACTTTACTTATGACACAGGCGCACGCTTGGCACTACTTTGTTGATGCACGTGCGGCTACTGCGCACACAATTCACAAACACAGAAAATATTTTTTTATTTGGTTTGGACTGGAGTGTACTTTGGGGGTTACAGCACCCTTTAACGGTCAAGCCAGCCGGCCCTTTACTTATGACACAGGCGCACGCTTGGCACTACTTTGTTGATGCACGTACGGCTACTGCGCACACAATTCACAAACACAGAAAATATTTTTTTATTTAGTTTGCAGTGTACTTTGGGGGTTACAGCACCCTTTAACGGTCAAACCAGCCGGCCCTTTACTTATGACACGGGCGCACGCTTGGCACTACTTTGTTGATGCACGTGCGGCTACTGCGCACACAATTCACAAACACAGAAAATATTTTTTTATTTGGTTTGGAGTGTACTTTGGGGGTTACAACACCCTTTAACGGTCAAGCCAGCCAGAACTTTACTTATGACACAGGCGCACGCTTGGCACTACTTTGTTGATGCACGTGCGGCTACTGCGCACACTATTCACAAACACAGAAAATATTTTTTTAATTGGTTTGGAGTGTACTTTGGGGATTACAGAACCCTTTATCGGTCAAGCCAGCCGGCCCTTTACTTATGACACAGGCACACGCTTGGCACTACTTTGTTGATGCACGTGCGGCTACTTCGCACACAATTCACAAACACAGAAAATATTTTTTTATTTGGTTTGGAGTGTATATTGGGGGTTACAGCACCCTTTAACGGTCAAGCCAGCCGGCCCTTTACTTATGACACAGGCGCACGCTTGGCACTACTTTGTTGATGCACGTGCGGCTACTGCGCACACTATTCACAAACACAGAAAATATTTTTTTATTTGGTTTGGAGTGTACTTTGGGGGTTACAGCAAACTTTAACGGTCAAGCCAGCCGGCCCTTTACTTATGACACAGGCGCACGCTTGGCACTACTTTGTTGATGCACGTGCGGCTATTGCGCACACAATTCACAAACACAGAAAATATTTTTTTATTTAGTTTGGAGTGTACTTTGGGGGTTACAGCACCCTTTAACGGTCAAGCCAGCCGGCCCTTTACTTATGACACAGGCGCACGCTTGGCACTACTTTGTTGATGCACGTGCGGCTACTGCGCACACAATTCACAAACACAGAAAATATTTTTTTATTTAGTTTGGAGTGTACTTTGGGGGTTACAGCACCCTTTAACGGTCAAACCAGCCGGCCCTTTACTTATGACACAGGCGCACGCTTGGCACTACTTTGTTGATGCACGTGCGGCTACTGCGCACACAATTCACAAACACAGAAAATATTTTTTTATTTGGTTTGGAGTGTACTTTGGGGGTTACAGCACCCTTTAACGGTCAAGCCAGCCAGAACTTTACTTATGACACAGGCGCACGCTTGGCACTACTTTGTTGATGCACGTGCGGCTACTGCGCACACTATTCACAAACACAGAAAATATTTTTTTAATTGGTTTGGAGTGTACTTTGGGGATTACAGAACCCTTTATCGGTCAAGCCAGCCGGCCCTTTACTTATGACACAGGCACACGCTTGGCACTACTTTGTTGATGCACGTGCGGCTACTGCGTACACAATTCACAAACACAGAAAATATTTTTTCATTTGGTTTGGAGTGTACTTTGGGGGTTACAGCACCCTTTAACGGTCAAACCAGCCGGCCCTTTACTTATGACACAGGCGCACGCTTGGCACTACTTTGTTGATGCACGTGCAGCTACTGCGCACACAATTCGCAAACACAGAAAATATTTTTTTATTTGGTTTGGAGTGTACTTTGGGGGTTACAGCACCCTTTAACGGTCAAGCCAGCCAGAACTTTACTTATGACACAGGCGCACGCTTGGCACTACTTTGTTGATGCACGTGCGGCTACTGCGCACACTATTCACAAACATAGAAAATATTTTTTTATTTGGTTTGGAGTGTACTTTGGGGGTTACAGCAAACTTTAACGGTCAAGCCAGCCGGCCCTTTACTTATGACACAGGCGCACGCTTGGCACTACTTTGTTGATGCACGTGCGGCTATTGCGCACACAATTCACAAACACAGAAAATATTTTTTTATTTAGTTTGGAGTGTACTTTGGGGGTTACAGCACCCTTTAACGGTCTAGCCAGCTGGCCCTTTACTTATGACACAGGCGCACGCTTGGCACTACTTTGTTGATGCACGTGCGACTACTGCACACACAATTCACAAACACAGAAAATATTTTTTTATTTGGTTTGGACTGGAGTGTACTTTGGGGGTTATAGCACCCTTTAATGGTCAAGCCAGCCGGAACTTTACTTATGACACAGGCGCACGCTTGGCACTACTTTGTTGATGCACGTGCGGCTACTGCGCACACAATTCACAAACACAGAAAATATTTTTTTATTTGGTTTGGACTGGAGTGTACTTTGGGGGTTACAGCACCCTTTAACGGTCAAGCCAGCCGGCCCTTTACTTATGACACAGGCGCACGCTTGGCACTACTTTGTTGATGCACGTACGGCTACTGCGCACACAATTCACAAACACAGAAAATATTTTTTTATTTAGTTTGGAGTGTACTTTGGGGGTTACAGCACCCTTTAACGGTCAAACCAGCCGGCCCTTTACTTATGACACGGGCGCACGCTTGGCACTACTTTGTTGATGCACGTGCGGCTACTGCGCACACAATTCACAAACACAGAAAATATTTTTTTATTTAGTTTGGAGTGTACTTTGGGGGTTACAGCACCCTTTAACGGTCAAGCCAGCCAGAACTTTACTTATGACACAGGCGCACGCTAGGCACTACTTTGTTGATGCACGTGCGGCTACTGCGCACACTATTCACAAACACAGAAAATATTTTTTTAATTGGTTTGGAGTGTACTTTGGGGATTACAGAACCCTTTATCGGTCAAGCCAGCCGGCCCTTTACTTATGACACAGGCACACGCTTGGCACTACTTTGTTGATGCACGTGCGGCTACTTCGCACACAATTCACAAACACAGAAAATATTTTTTTATTTGGTTTGGAGTGTATATTGGGGGTTACAGCACCCTTTAACGGTCAAGCCAGCCGGCCCTTTACTTATGACACAGGCACACGCTTGGCACTACTTTGTTGATGCACGTGCGGCTACTGCGTACACAATTCACAAACACAGAAAATATTTTTTCATTTGGTTTGGAGTGTACTTTGGGGGTTACAGCACCCTTTAACGGTCAAACCAGCCGGCCCTTTACTTATGACACAGGCGCACGCTTGGCACTACTTTGTTGATGCACGTGCAGCTACTGCGCACACAATTCGCAAACACAGAAAATATTTTTTTATTTGGTTTGGAGTGTACTTTGGGGGTTACAGCACCCTTTAACGGTCAAGCCAGCCAGAACTTTACTTATGACACAGGCGCACGCTTGGCACTACTTTGTTGATGCACGTGCGGCTACTGCGCACACTATTCACAAACACAGAAAATATTTTTTTATTTGGTTTGGAGTGTACTTTGGGGGTTACAGCAAACTTTAACGGTCAAGCCAGCCGGCCCTTTACTTATGACACAGGCGCACGCTTGGCACTACTTTGTTGATGCACGTGCGGCTATTGCGCACACAATTCACAAACACAGAAAATATTTTTTTATTTAGTTTGGAGTGTACTTTGGGGGTTACAGCACCCTTTAACGGTCAAGCCAGCCGTCCCTTTGCTTATGACACAGGCGCATGCTTGGCACTACTTTGTTGATGCACGTGCGGCTACTGCGCACACAATTCACAAACACAGAAAATATTTTTTTATTTGGTTTGGAGTGTACTTTGGGGGTTACAGCACACTTTAACGGTCTAGCCAGCTGGCCCTTTACTTATGACACAGGCGCACGCTTGGCACTACTTTGTTGATGCACGTGCGGCTACTTCGCACACAATTCACAAACACAGAAAATATTTTTTTATTTGGTTTGGAGTGTATATTGGGGGTTACAGCACCCTTTAACGGTCAAGCCAGCCGGCCCTTAACTTATGACACAGGCGCACGCTTGGCACTGCTTTGTTGATGCACGTGCGGCTATTGCGCACACAATTTACAAACACAGAAAATATTTTGTTATTTGGTTTGGAGTGCACTTTGGGGGTTACAGCAACCTTTAATGGTCAAGCCAGCTGGCCCTTTACTTATGACACAGGCGCATGCTTGGCACTACTTTGTTGATGCACGTGCGGCTACTGCACACACAATTCACAAACACAGAAAATATTTTTTTATTTGGTTTGGACTGGAGTGTACTTTGGGGGTTACAGCACCCTTTAATGGTCAAGCCAGCCGGAACTTAACTTATGACACAGGCGCACGCTTGGCACTACTTTGTTGATGCACGTGCGGCTACTGCGCACACAATTCACAAACACAGAAAATATTTTTTTATTTGGTTTGGACTAGAGTGTACTTTGGGGGTTACAGCACCCTTTAACGGTCAAGCCAGCCGGCCCTTTACTTATGACACAGGCGCACGCTTGGCACTACTTTGTTGATGCACGTGCGGCTACTGCGCACACAATTCACAAACACAGAAAATATTTTTTTATTTAGTTTGGAGTGTACTTTGGGGGTTACAGCACCCTTTAACGGTCAAACCAGCCGGCCCTTTACTTATGACACAGGCGCACGCTTGGCACTACTTTGTTGATGCACGTGCGGCTACTGCGCACACAATTCACAAACACAGAAAATATTTTTTTATTTGGTTTGGAGTGTACTTTGGGGGTTACAGCACCCTTTAATGGTCAAGCCAGCCAGAACTTTACTTATGACACAGGCGCACGCTTGGCACTACTTTGTTGATGCACGTGCGGCTACTGCGCACACTATTCACAAACACAGAAAATATTTTTTTAATTGGTTTGGAGTGTACTTTGGGGATTACAGAACCCTTTATCGGTCAAGCCAGCCGTCCCTTTACTTATGACACAGGCACACGCTTGGCACTACTTTGTTGATGCACGTGCGGATACTTCGCACACAATTCACAAACACAGAAAATATTTTTTTATTTGGTTTGGAGTGTATATTGGGGGTTACAGCACCCTTTAACGGTCAAGCCAGCCGGCCCTTTACTTATGACACAGGCACACGCTTGGCACTACTTTGTTGATGCACGTGCGGCTACTGCGCACACAATTCACAAACACAGAAAAAAAATTTTTTATTTTGTTTGGAGTGAACTTTGGGGGTTACAGCACCCTTTAACGATCAAGCCAGCCGGCCCTTTACTTATGACACAGGCGCACGCTTGGCACTACTTTGTTGATGCACGTGCTGCTACTGCGCACACAATTCACAAACACAGAAAATATTTTTTTATTTGGTTTGGACTGGAGTATTGGTGGTTACAGCACCCTTTAACGGTCAAGCCAGCCGGCCCTTTACTTATGACACAGGCGCACGCTTGGCACTACTTTGTTGATGCACGTGCGGCTACTGCGCACACAATTCACAAACACAGAAAATAATTTTTCATTTGGTTTGGAGTGTACTTTGGGGGTTACAGCACCCTTTAATGGTCAAACCAGCCGGCCCTTTACTTATGACACAGGCGCACGCTTGGCACTACTTTGTTGATGCACGTGCGGCTACTGCGCACACAATTCACAAACACAGAAAATATTTTTTTATTTGGTTTGGAGTGTACTTTGGGGGTTACAGCACCCTTTAACGGTCAAGCCAGCCAGAACTTTACTTATGACACAGGCGCACGCTTGGCACTACTTTGTTGATGCACGTGCGGCTACTGCGCACACTATTCACAAACACAGAAAATATTTTTTTATTTGGTTTGGAGTGTACTTTGGGGGTTACAGCACCCTTTAACGGTCAAGCCAGCCGGCCCTTTACTTATGACACAGGCGCACGCTTGGCACTACTTTGTTGATGCACGTGCGGCTACTGCGCACACAATTCACAAACACAGAAAATATTTTTTTATTTAGTTTGGAGTGTACTTTGGGGGTTACAGCACCCTTTAACGGTCAAGCCAGCCGTCCCTTTGCTTATGACACAGGCGCACGCTTGGCACTACTTTGTTGATGCACGTGCGGCTACTGCGCACACAATTCACAAACACAGAAAATATTTCTTTATTTGGTTTGGAGTGTACTTTGGGGGTTACAGCACCCTTTAACGGTCAAGCCAGCTGGCCCTTTACTTATGACACAGGCGCACGCTTGGCACTACTTTGTTGATGCACGTACGGCTACTTCGCACACAATTCACAAACACAGAAAATATTTTTTTATTTGGTTTGGAGTGTATATTGGGGGTTACAGCACCCTTTAACGGTCAAGCCAGCCGGCCCTTAACTTATGACACAGGCGCACGCTTGGCACTACTTTGTTGATGCACGTGCGGCTATTGCGCACACAATTCACAAACACAGAAAATATTTTGTTATTTGGTTTGGAGTGTACTTTGGGGGTTACAGCACCCTTTAACGGTCAAGCCAGCTGGCCCTTTACTTAAGACACAGGCGCACGCTTGGCACTACTTTGTTGATGCACATGCGGCTACTGCACACACAATTCACAAACACAGAAAATATTTTTTTATTTGGTTTGGACTGGAGTGTATTTTGGGGGTTACAGCACCCTTTAATGGTCAAGCCAGCCGGAACTTTACTTATGACACAGGCGCACGCTTGGCACTACTTTGTTGATGCACGTGCGGCTACTGCGCACACAATTCACAAACACAGAAAATATTTTTTTATTTGGTTTGGACTGGAGTGTACTTTGGGGGTTACAGCACCTTTTAACGGTCAAGCCAGCCGGCCCTTTACTTATGACACAGGCGCACGCTTGGCACTACTTTGTTGATGCAGGTGCGGCTACTACGAGCACAATTCACAAACACAGAAAATATTTTTTTATTTGGTTTGGAGTGTACTTTGGGGGTTACAGCACCCTTTAACGGTTAAGCCAGCCGGCCCTTTACTTATGACACAGGCGCACGCTTGGCACTACTTTGTTGAAGCACGTGCGGCTACTGCGCACACAATTCACAAACACAGAAAATATTATTTTTTTTGGTTTGAAGTGTACTTTGGAGGTTACAGCACCCTTTAATGGTCAAGCCAGCCAGCCCTTTAATTATGACACAGGCGCACGCTTGGCACTACTTTGTTGATGCACGTGCGGCTACTGCGCACACAATTCACAAACACAGAAAATATTTTTTTATTTGGTTTGGAGTGTACTTTGGCGGTTACAGCACCCTTTAACGGTCAAGCCAGCCGGCCCTTTACTTATGACACAGGCGCACGCTTGGCACTACTTTGTTGATGCACGTGCGGCTACTGCGCACACAATTCACAAACACAGAAAATATTTTTTCATTTGGTTTGGAGTGTACTTTGGGGGTTACAGCACCCTTTAATGGTCAAACCAGCCGGCCCTTTACTTATGACACAGGCGCACGCTTGGCACTACTTTGTTGATGCACGTGCGGCTACTGCGCACACAATTCACAAACACAGAAAATATTTTTTTATTTGGTTTGGAGTGTACTTTGGGGGTTACAGCACCCTTTAATGGTCAAGCCAGCCAGAACTTTACTTATGACACAGGCGCACGCTTGGCACTACTTTGTTGATGCACGTGCGGCTACTGCGCACACTATTCACAAACACAGAAAATATTTTTTTATTTGGTTTGGAGTGTACTTTGGGGGTTACAGCACCCTTTAACGGTCAAGCCAGCTGGCCCTTTACTTATGACACAGGCGCACGCTTGGCACTACTTTGTTGATGCACGTGCGGCTACTGCGCACACAATTCACAAACACAGAAAATATTTTTTTATTTAGTTTGGAGTGTACTTTGGGGGTTACAGCACCCTTTAATGGTCAAGCCAGCCGTCCCTTTGCTTATGACACAGGCGCACGCTTGGCACTACTTTGTTGATGCACGTGCGGCTACTGCGCACACAATTCACAAACACAGAAAATATTTTTTTTATTTGGTTTGGAGTGTACTTTGGGGGTTACAGCACCCTTTAACGGTCAAGCCAGCTTGCCGTTTACTTATGACACAGGCGCACGCTTGGCACTACTTTGTTGATGCACGTGCGGCTACTTCGCACACAATTCACAAACACAGAAAATATTTTTTTATTTGGTTTGGAGTGTATATTGGGGGTTACAGCACCCTTTAACGGTCAAGCCAGCCGGCCCTTAACTTATGACACAGGCGCACGCTTGGCACTACTTTGTTGATGCACGTGCGGCTATTGCGCACACAATTCACAAACACAGAAAATATTTTGTTATTTGGTTTGGAGTGTACTTTGGGGGTTACAGCACCCTTTAACGGTCAAGCCAGATGGCCCTTTACTTATGACACTGGCGCACGCTTGGCACTACTTTGTTGATGCACGTACGGCAACTGCACACACAATTCACAAACACAGAAAATATTTTTTTATTTGGTTTGGACTGGAGTGTACTTTGGGGGTTACAGCACCCTTTAATGGTCAAGCCAGCCGGAACTTTACTTATGACACAGGCGCACGCTTGTCACTACTTTGTTGATGCATGTGCGGCTACTGCGCACACAATTCACAAACACAGAAAATATTTTTTTATTTGGTTTGGACTGGAGTGTACTTTGGGGGTTACAGCACCTTTTAATGGTCAAGCCAGCCGGCCCTTTACTTATGACACAGGCGCACGCTTGGCACTACTTTGTTGATGCAGGTGCGGCTACTACGAGCACAATTCACAAACACAGAAAATATTTTTTTATTTGGTTTGGAGTGTACTTTGGGGGTTACAGCACCCTTTAACGGTTAAGCCAGCCGGCCCTTTACTTATGACACAGGCGCACGCTTGGCACTACTTTGTTGAAGCACGTGCGGCTACTGCGCACACAATTCACAAACACAGAAAATATTATTTTTTTTGGTTTGGACTGGAGTGTACTTTGGGGGTTACAGCACCCTTTAACGGTCAAGCCAGCCGGCCCTTTACTTATGACACAGGCGCACGCTTGGCACTACTTTGTTGATGCACGTGCGGCTACTGCGCACACAATTCACAAACACAGAAAAAAAAATTTTTATTTGGTTTGAAGTGTACTTTGGAGGATACAGCACCCTTTAATGGTCAAGCCAGCCAGCCCTTTAATTATGACACAGGCGCACGCTTGGCACTACTTTGTTGATGCACGTGCGGCTACTGCGCACACAATTCACAAACACAGAAAATATTTTTTTATTCGGTTTGGAGTGTACTTTGGCAGTTACAGCACCCTTTAACGGTCAAGCCAGCCGGCCCTTTACTTATGACACAGGCGCACGCTTGGCACTACTTTGTTGATGCACGTGCGGCTACTGCGCACACAATTCACAAACACAGAAAATATTTTTTCATTTGGTTTGGAGTGTACTTTGGGGGTTACAGCACCCTTTAATGGTCAAACCAGCCGGCCCTTTACTTATGACACAGGCGCACGCTTGGCACTACTTTGTTGATGCACGTGCTGCTACTGCGCACACAATTCACAAACACAGAAAATATTTTTTTATTTGGTTTGGAGTGTACTTTGGGGGTTACAGCACCCTTTAACGGTCAAGCCAGCCAGAACTTTACTTATGACACAGGCGCACGCTTGGCACTACTTTGTTGATGCACGTGCGGCTACTGCGCACACTATTCACAAACACAGAAAATATTTTTTTATTTGGTTTGGAGTGTACTTTGGGGGTTACAGCACCCTTTAACGGTCAAGCCAGCCGGCCCTTTACTTATGACACAGGCGCACGCTTGGCACTACTTTGTTGATGCACGTGCGGCTACTGCGCACACAATTCACAAACACAGAAAATATTTTTTTATTTAGTTTGGAGTGTACTTTGGGGGTTACAGCACCCTTTAATGGTCAAGCCAGTCGTCCCTTTGCTTATGACACAGGCGCACGCTTGGCACTACTTTGTTGATGCACGTGCGGCTACTGCGCACACAATTCACAAACACAGAAAATATTTTTTTATTTGGTTTGGAGTGTACTTTGGGGGTTACAGCACCCTTTAACGGTCAAGCCAGCTGGCCCTTTACTTATGACACAGGCGCACGCTTGGCACTACTTTGTTGATGCACGTGCGGCTATTGCGCACACAATTCACAAACACAGAAAATATTTTGTTATTTGGTTTGGAGTGTACTTTGGGGGTTACAGCACCCTTTAACGGTCAAGCCAGCTGGCCCTTTACTTATGACACAGGCGCACGCTTGGCACTACTTTGTTGATGCACGTGCGGCTACTGCACACACAATTCACAAACACAAAAAATATTTTTTTATTTGGTTTGGACTGGAGTGTACTTTGGGGGTTACAGCACCCTTTAATGGTCAAGCCAGCCGGAACTTTACTTATGACACAGGCACACGCTTGGCACTACTTTGCTGATGCACGTGCGGCTACTGCGCACACAATTCACAAACACAGAAAATATTTTTTTATTTGGTTTGGACTGGAGTGTACTTTGGGGGTTACAGCACCTTTTAACGGTCAAGCCAGCCGGCCCTTTACTTATGACACAGGCGCACGCTTGGCACTACTTTGTTGATGCAGGTGCGGCTACTACGAGCACAATTCACAAACACAGAAAATATTTTTTTATTTGGTTTGGAGGGTACTTTGGGGGTTACAGCACCCTTTAACGGTTAAGCCAGCCGGCCCTTTACTTATGACACAGGCGCACGCTTGGCACTACTTTGTTGAAGCACGTGCGGCTACTGCGCACACAATTCACAAACACAGAAAATATTATTTTTTTTGGTTTGGACTGGAGTGTACTTTGGGGGTTACAGCACCCTTTAACGGTCAAGCCAGCCGGCCCTTTACTTATGACACAGGCGCACGCTTGGCACTACTTTGTTGATGCACGTGCGGCTACTGCGCTCACAATTCACAAACACAGAAAATATTTTTTTATTTGGTTTGAAGTGTACTTTGGGGGTTACAGCACCCTTTAATGGTCAAGCCAGCCAGCCCTTTAATTATGACACAGGCGCACGCTTGGCACTACTTTGTTGATGCACGTGCGGCTACTGCGCACACAATTCACAAACACAGAAAATATTTTTTTATTTGGTTTGGAGTGTACTTTGGGGGTTACAGCACCCTTTAATGGTCAAGCCAGCCGGCCCTTTACTTATGACACAGGCGCACGCTTGGCACTACTTTGTTGATGCACGTGCGGCTACTGCGCACACACTTCACAAACAAAGAAAATATATTTTGTTATTTGGTTTGGAGTGTACTTTGGGGGTTACAGCACCCTTTAATGGTTAAGCCAGCCGGCCCTTTACTTATGACACAGGCGCACGCTTGGCACTACTTTGTTGATGCATGTGCGGCTACTGCGCACACAATTCACAAACACAGAAAATATTTTCTTTTTAGTTTGGACTGGAGTGTACTTTGGGGGTTACAGCACCCTTTAACGGTAAAGCCAGCCCGCCCTTTACTTATGACACAGGCACACGCTTGGCACTACTTTGTTGATGCACGTGCAGCTATTGCGCACACAATTCACAAACACAGAAAATATTTTTTTATTTGGTTTGGACTGGAGTGTACTTTGGGGGTTAGAGCACCCTGAAATGGTCCTGCCAGCCAGAACTTTACTTATGACACAGGCGCATGCTTGGCACTACTTTGTTGATGCAAGTGCGGCTACTGCGCACACAATTCACAAACACAGAAAATATTTTTTTATTTGGTTTGGAGTGTACTTTGGGGGTTACAGCACCCTTTAACGGTCAAGCCTGCCGGCCCTTTACTTATGATACAGGTGCATGCTTGGCACTACTTTGTTGATGCACGTGCGGCTACTGCGCTCACAATTCACAAACACAGAAAATATTTTTTTATTTGGTTTGAAGTGTACTTTGGGGGTTACAGCACCCTTTAATGGTCAAGCCAGCCAGCCCTTTAATTATGACACAGGCGCACGCTTGGCACTACTTTGTTGATGCACGTGCGGCTACTGCGCACACAATTCACAAACACAGAAAATATTTTTTTATTTGGTTTGGAGTGTACTTTGGGGGTTACAGCACCCTTTAATGGTCAAGCCAGCCGGCCCTTTACTTATGACACAGGCGCACGCTTGGCACTACTTTGTTGATGCACGTGCGGCTACTGCGCACACACTTCACAAACAAAGAAAATATATTTTGTTATTTGGTTTGGAGTGTACTTTGGGGGTTACAGCACCCTTTAATGGTTAAGCCAGCCGGCCCTTTACTTATGACACAGGCGCACGCTTGGCACTACTTTGTTGATGCATGTGCGGCTACTGCGCACACAATTCACAAACACAGAAAATATTTTCTTTTTAGTTTGGACTGGAGTGTACTTTGGGGGTTACAGCACCCTTTAACGGTAAAGCTAGCCCGCCCTTTACTTATGACACAGGCACACGCTTGGCACTACTTTGTTGATGCACGTGCAGCTATTGCGCACACAATTCACAAACACAGAAAATATTTTTTTATTTGGTTTGGACTGGAGTGTACTTTGGGGGTTAGAGCACCCTGAAATGGTCCTGCCAGCCAGAACTTTACTTATGACACAGGCGCATGCTTGGCACTACTTTGTTGATGCAAGTGCGGCTACTGCGCACACAATTCACAAACACAGAAAATATTTTTTTATTTGGTTTGGAGTGTACTTTGGGGGTTACAGCACCCTTTAACGGTCAAGCCTGCCGGCCCTTTACTTATGATACAGGTGCATGCTTGGCACTACTTTGTTGATGCACGTGCGGCTACTGCGCACACAATTCTCAAACACAGAAAATATTTTTTTATTTGGTTTGGACTGGAGTGTACTTTGGGGGTTACAGCACCCTTTAACGGTCAAGCCAGCCGGCCCTTTACTTATGACACAGGCGCACGCTTGGCACTACTTTGTTGATGCACGTGCGGCTACTGCGCACACAATTCACAAACACAGAAAATATATATTTTTTTGGTTTGGACTGGAGTGTACTTTGGGGGTTACAGCACCCTTTAACGGTCAAGCCAGCCGGCCCTTTACTTATGACACAGGCGCACGCTTGGCACTACTTTATTGATGCACGTGCGGCTACTGCGCACACAATTCACAAACACAGAAAATATTTTTTTATTTGGTTTGGACTGGAGTGTACTTTGGGGGTTAGAGCACCCTGAAATGGTCCTGCCAGCCAGAACTTTACTTATG
The DNA here is from genome assembly GCA_031769625.1 of Taudactylus pleione. Taxonomy (NCBI): domain Eukaryota; kingdom Metazoa; phylum Chordata; class Amphibia; order Anura; family Myobatrachidae; genus Taudactylus; species Taudactylus pleione. Next base: position 1,950,442 of record JAUIMM010000314.1, on the reverse strand, counting down.
ACACAGGCGCACGCTTGGCACTACTTTGTTGATGCAAGTGCGGCTACTGCGCACACAATTCACAAACACAGAAAATATTTTTTTATTTGGTTTGGAGTGTACTTTGGGGGTTACAGCACCCTTTAACGGTCAAGCCTGCCGGCCCTTTACTTATGATACAGGTGCATGCTTGGCACTACTTTGTTGATGCACGTGCGGCTACTGCGCACACAATTCTCAAACACAGAAAATATTTTTTTATTTGGTTTGGACTGGAGTGTACTTTGGGGGTTACAGCACCCTTTAACGGTCAAGCCAGCCGGCCCTTTACTTATGACACAGGCGCACGCTTGGCACTACTTTGTTGATGCACGTGCGGCTACTGCGCACACAATTCACAAACACAGAAAATATATATTTTTTTGGTTTGGACTGGAGTGTACTTTGGGGGTTACAGCACCCTTTAATGGTCAAGCCAGCCGGCCCTTTACTTATGACACAGGCGCACGCTTGGCACTACTTTATTGATGCACGTGCGGCTACTGCGCACACAATTCACAAACACAGAAAATATTTTTTTATTTGGTTTGAAGTGTACTTTAGGGGTTACAGCACCCTTTAATGGTCAAGCCAGCTGGCCCTTTACTTATGACACAGGCGCACGCTTGGCAATACTTTGTTGATGCACGTGCGGCTACTTCGCACACAATTCACAAACACAGAAAATATTTTTTTATTTGGTTTGGAGTGTATATTGGGGGTTACAGCACCCTTTAACGGTCAAGCCAGCCGGCCCTTAACTTATGACACAGGCGCACGCTTGGCACTACTTTGTTGATGCACGTGCGGCTATTGCGCACACAATTCACAAACACAGAAAATATTTTGTTATTTGGTTTGGAGTGTACTTTGGGGGTTACAGCACCCTTTAACAGTCAAGCCAGCTGGCCCTTTACTTATGACACAGGCGCACGCTTGGCACTACTTTGTTGATGCACGTGCGGCTACTGCACACACAATTCACAAACACAGAAAATATTTTTTTATTTGGTTTGGACTGGAGTGTACTTTGGGGGTTACAGCACCATTTAATGGTCAAGCCAGCCGGAACTTTACTTATGACACAGGCGCACGCTTGGCACTACTTTGTTGATGCACGTGCGGCTACTGCGCACACAATTCACAAACACAGAAAATATTTTTTTATTTGGTTTGGACTGGAGTGTACTTTGGGGGTTACAGCACCTTTTAACGGTCAAGCCAGCCGGCCCTTTACTTATGACACAGGCGCACGCTTGGCACTACTTTGTTGATGCAGGTGCGGCTACTACGAGCACAATTCACAAACACAGAAAATATTTTTTTATTTGGTTTGGAGTGTACTTTGGGGGTTACAGCACCCTTTAACGGTTAAGCCAGCCGGCCCTTTACTTATGACACAGGCGCACGCTTGGCACTACTTTGTTGAAGCACGTGCGGCTACTGCGCACACAATTCACAAACACAGAAAATATTATTTTTTTGGGTTTGGACTGGAGTGTACTTTGGGGGTTACAGCACCCTTTAACGGTCAAGCCAGCCCGCCCTTTACTTATGACACAGGCGCACGCTTGGCACTACTTTGTTGATGCACGTGCAGCTACTGCGCACACAATTCACAAACACAGAAAATATTTTTTTATTTGGTTTGAAGTGTACTTTGGAGGTTACAGCACCCTTTAATGGTCAAGCCAGCCAGCCCTTTAATTATGACACAGGCGCACGCTTGGCACTACTTTGTTGATGCACGTGCGGCTACTGCGCACACAATTCACAAACACAGAAAATATTTTTTTATTCGGTTTGGAGTGTACTTTGGCGGTTACAGCACCCTTTAATGGTCAAGCCAGCCGGCCCTTTACTTATGACACAGGCGCACGCTTGGCACTACTTTGTTGATGCACGTGCGGCTACTGCGCACACAATTCACAAACACAGAAAATATTTTTTCATTTGGTTTGGAGTGTACTTTGGGGGTTACAGCACCCTTTAATGGTCAAACCAGCCGGCCCTTTACTTATGACACAGGCGCACGCTTGGCACTACTTTGTTGATGCACGTGCGGCTACTGCGCACACAATTCACAAACACAGAAAATATTTTTTTATTTGGTTTGGAGTGTACTTTGGGGGTTACAGCACCCTTTAACGGTCATGCCAGCCAGAACTTTACTTATGACACAGGCGCACGCTTGGCACTACTTTGTTGATGCACGTGCGGCTACTGCGCACACTATTCACAAACACAGAAAATATTTTTTTATTTGGTTTGGAGTGTACTTTGGGGGTTACAGCACCCTTTAACGGTCAAGCCAGCCGGCCCTTTACTTATGACACAGGCGCACGCTTGGCACTACTATGTTGATGCACGTGCGGCTACTGCGCACACAATTCACAAACACAGAAAATATTTTTTTATTTAGTTTGGAGTGTACTTTCGGGGTTACAGCACCCTTTAATGGTCAAGCCAGCCGTCCCTTTGCTTATGACACAGGCGCTCGCTTGGCACTACTTTGTTGATGCACGTGCGGCTACTGCGCACACAATTCACAAACACAGAAAATATTTTTTTATTTGGTTTGGAGTGTACTTTGGGGGTTACAGCACCCTTTAACGGTCAAGCCAGCTGGCCCTTTACTTATGACACAGACGCACGCTTGGCACTACTTTGTTGATGCACGTGCGGCTACTTCACACACAATTCACAAACACAGAAAATATTTTTTTATTTGGTTTGGAGTGTATATTGGGGGTTACAGCACCCTTTAATGGTCAAGCCAGCCGGCCCTTAACTTATGACACAGGCGCACGCTTGGCACTACTTTGTTGATGCACGTGCGGCTATTGCGCACACAATTCACAAACACAGAAAATATTTTGTTATTTGGTTTGGAGTGTACTTTGGGGGTTACAGCACCCTTTACCGGTCAAGCCAGCTGGCCCTTTACTTATGACACAGGCGCACGCTTGGCACTACTTTGTTGATGCACGTGCGGCTACTGCACACACAATTCACAAACACAGAAAATAGTTTTTAATTTGGTTTGGACTGGAGTGTACTTTGGGGGTTACAGCACCCTTTAATGGTCAAGCCAGCCGGAACTTTACTTATGACACAGGCGCACGCTTGGCACTACTTTGCTGATGCACGTGCGGCTACTGCGCACACAATTCACAAACACAGAAAATATTTTTTTATTTGGTTTGGACTGGAGTGTACTTTGGGGGTTACAGCACCTTTTAACGGTCAAGCCAGCCGGCCCTTTACTTATGACACAGGCGCACGCTTGGCACTACTTTGTTGATGCAGGTGCGGCTACTACGAGCACAATTCACAAACACAGAAAATATTTTTTTATTTGGTTTGGAGTGTACTTTGGGGGTTACAGCACCCTTTAATGGTCAAGCCAGCTGGCCCTTTACTTATGACACAGGCGCACGCTTGGCAATACTTTGTTGATGCACGTGCGGCTACTTCGCACACAATTCACAAACACAGAAAATATTTTTTTATTTGGTTTGGAGTGTATATTGGGGGTTACAGCACCCTTTAACGGTCAAGCCAGCCGGCCCTTAACTTATGACACAGGCGCACGCTTGGCACTACTTTGTTGATGCACGTGCGGCTATTGCGCACACAATTCACAAACACAGAAAATATTTTGTTATTTGGTTTGGAGTGTACTTTGGGGGTTACAGCACCCTTTAACAGTCAAGCCAGCTGGCCCTTTACTTATGACACAGGCGCACGCTTGGCACTACTTTGTTGATGCACGTGCGGCTACTGCACACACAATTCACAAACACAGAAAATATTTTTTTATTTGGTTTGGACTGGAGTGTACTTTGGGGGTTACAGCACCATTTAATGGTCAAGCCAGCCGGAACTTTACTTATGACACAGGCGCACGCTTGGCACTACTTTGTTGATGCACGTGCGGCTACTGCGCACACAATTCACAAACACAGAAAATATTTTTTTATTTGGTTTGGACTGGAGTGTACTTTGGGGGTTACAGCACCTTTTAACGGTCAAGCCAGCCGGCCCTTTACTTATGACACAGGCGCACGCTTGGCACTACTTTGTTGATGCAGGTGCGGCTACTACGAGCACAATTCACAAACACAGAAAATATTTTTTTATTTGGTTTGGAGTGTACTTTGGGGGTTACAGCACCCTTTAACGGTTAAGCCAGCCGGCCCTTTACTTATGACACAGGCGCACGCTTGGCACTACTTTGTTGAAGCACGTGCGGCTACTGCGCACACAATTCACAAACACAGAAAATATTATTTTTTTGGGTTTGGACTGGAGTGTACTTTGGGGGTTACAGCACCCTTTAACGGTCAAGCCAGCCCGCCCTTTACTTATGACACAGGCGCACGCTTGGCACTACTTTGTTGATGCACGTGCAGCTACTGCGCACACAATTCACAAACACAGAAAATATTTTTTTATTTGGTTTGAAGTGTACTTTGGAGGTTACAGCACCCTTTAATGGTCAAGCCAGCCAGCCCTTTAATTATGACACAGGCGCACGCTTGGCACTACTTTGTTGATGCACGTGCGGCTACTGCGCACACAATTCACAAACACAGAAAATATTTTTTTATTCGGTTTGGAGTGTACTTTGGCGGTTACAGCACCCTTTAATGGTCAAGCCAGCCGGCCCTTTACTTATGACACAGGCGCACGCTTGGCACTACTTTGTTGATGCACGTGCGGCTACTGCGCACACAATTCACAAACACAGAAAATATTTTTTCATTTGGTTTGGAGTGTACTTTGGGGGTTACAGCACCCTTTAATGGTCAAACCAGCCGGCCCTTTACTTATGACACAGGCGCACGCTTGGCACTACTTTGTTGATGCACGTGCGGCTACTGCGCACACAATTCACAAACACAGAAAATATTTTTTTATTTGGTTTGGAGTGTACTTTGGGGGTTACAGCACCCTTTAACGGTCATGCCAGCCAGAACTTTACTTATGACACAGGCGCACGCTTGGCACTACTTTGTTGATGCACGTGCGGCTACTGCGCACACTATTCACAAACACAGAAAATATTTTTTTATTTGGTTTGGAGTGTACTTTGGGGGTTACAGCACCCTTTAACGGTCAAGCCAGCCGGCCCTTTACTTATGACACAGGCGCACGCTTGGCACTACTATGTTGATGCACGTGCGGCTACTGCGCACACAATTCACAAACACAGAAAATATTTTTTTATTTAGTTTGGAGTGTACTTTCGGGGTTACAGCACCCTTTAATGGTCAAGCCAGCCGTCCCTTTGCTTATGACACAGGCGCTCGCTTGGCACTACTTTGTTGATGCACGTGCGGCTACTGCGCACACAATTCACAAACACAGAAAATATTTTTTTATTTGGTTTGGAGTGTACTTTGGGGGTTACAGCACCCTTTAACGGTCAAGCCAGCTGGCCCTTTACTTATGACACAGACGCACGCTTGGCACTACTTTGTTGATGCACGTGCGGCTACTTCACACACAATTCACAAACACAGAAAATATTTTTTTATTTGGTTTGGAGTGTATATTGGGGGTTACAGCACCCTTTAATGGTCAAGCCAGCCGGCCCTTAACTTATGACACAGGCGCACGCTTGGCACTACTTTGTTGATGCACGTGCGGCTATTGCGCACACAATTCACAAACACAGAAAATATTTTGTTATTTGGTTTGGAGTGTACTTTGGGGGTTACAGCACCCTTTACCGGTCAAGCCAGCTGGCCCTTTACTTATGACACAGGCGCACGCTTGGCACTACTTTGTTGATGCACGTGCGGCTACTGCACACACAATTCACAAACACAGAAAATAGTTTTTAATTTGGTTTGGACTGGAGTGTACTTTGGGGGTTACAGCACCCTTTAATGGTCAAGCCAGCCGGAACTTTACTTATGACACAGGCGCACGCTTGGCACTACTTTGCTGATGCACGTGCGGCTACTGCGCACACAATTCACAAACACAGAAAATATTTTTTTATTTGGTTTGGACTGGAGTGTACTTTGGGGGTTACAGCACCTTTTAACGGTCAAGCCAGCCGGCCCTTTACTTATGACACAGGCGCACGCTTGGCACTACTTTGTTGATGCAGGTGCGGCTACTACGAGCACAATTCACAAACACAGAAAATATTTTTTTATTTGGTTTGGAGTGTACTTTGGGGGTTACAGCACCCTTTAACGGTTAAGCCAGCCGGCCCTTTACTTATGACACAGGCGCACGCTTGGCACTACTTTGTTGAAGCACGTGCGGCTACTGCGCACACAATTCACAAACACAGAAAATATTATTTTTTTTGGTTTGGACTGGAGTGTACTTTGGGGGTTACAGCACCCTTTAACGGTCAAGCCAGCCGGCCCTTTACTTATGACACAGGCGCACGCTTGGCACTACTTTGTTGATGCACGTGCGGCTACTGCGCACACAATTCACAAACACAGAAAATATTTTTTTATTTGGTTTGAAGTGTACTTTGGGGGTTACAGCACCCTTTAATGGTCAAGCCAGCCAGCCCTTTAATTATGACACAGGCGCACGCTTGGCACTACTTTGTTGATGCACGTGCGGCTACTGCGCACACAATTCACAAACACAGAAAATATTTTTTTATTTGGTTTGGAGTGTACTTTGGGGGTTACAGCACCCTTTAATGGTCAAGCCAGCCGGCCCTTTACTTATGACACAGGCGCACGCTTGGCACTACTTTGTTGATGCACGTGCGGCTACTGCGCACACACTTCACAAACACAGAAAAAATATTTTGTTATTTGGTTTGGAGTGTACTTTGGGGGTTACAGCACCCTTTAATGGTTAAGCCAGCCGGCCCTTTACTTATGACACAGGCGCACGCTTGGCACTACTTTGTTGATGCATGTGCGGCTACTGCGCACACAATTCACAAACACAGAAAATATTTTCTTTTTGGTTTGGACTGGAGTGTACTTTGGGCGTTACAGCACCCTTTAACGGTAAAGCCAGCCCGCCCTTTACTTATGACACAGGCACACGCTTGGCACTACTTTGTTGATGCACGTGCAGCTATTGCGCACACAATTCACAAACACAGAAAATATTTTTTTATTTGGTTTGGACTGGAGTGTACTTTGGGGGTTAGAGCACCCTGAAATGGTCCTGCCAGCCAGAACTTTACTTATGACACAGGCGCACGCTTGGCACTACTTTGTTGATGCATGTGCGGCTACTGCGCACACAATTCACAAACACAGAAAATATTTTCTTTTTAGTTTGGACTGGAGTGTACTTTGGGGGTTACAGCACCCTTTAACGGTAAAGCCAGCCCGCCCTTTACTTATGACACAGGCACACGCTTGGCACTACTTTGTTGATGCACGTGCAGCTATTGCGCACACAATTCACAAACACAGAAAATATTTTTTTATTTGGTTTGGACTGGAGTGTACTTTGGGGGTTAGAGCACCCTGAAATGATCCTGCCAGCCAGAACTTTACTTATGACACAGGCGCACGCTTGGCACTACTTTGTTGATGCAAGTGCGGCTACTGCGCACACAATTCACAAACACAGAAAATATTTTTTTATTTGGTTTGGAGTGTACTTTGGGGGTTACAGCACCCTTTAACGGTCAAGCCTGCCGGCCCTTTACTTATGATACAGGTGCATGCTTGGCACTACTTTGTTGATGCACGTGCGGCTACTGCGCACACAATTCTCAAACACAGAAAATATTTTTTTATTTGGTTTGGACTGGAGTGTACTTTGGGGGTTACAGCACCCTTTAACGGTCAAGCCAGCCGGCCCTTTACTTATGACACAGGCGCACGCTTGGCACTACTTTGTTGATGCACGTGCGGCTACTGCGCACACAATTCACAAACACAGAAAATATATATTTTTTTGGTTTGGACTGGAGTGTACTTTGGGGGATACAGCACCCTTTAACGGTCAAGCCAGCCGGCCCTTTACTTATGACACAGGCGCACGCTTGGCACTACTTTATTGATGCACGAGCGGCTACTGCGCACACAATTCACAAACACAGAAAATATTTTTTTATTTGGTTTGGACTGGAGTGTACTTTGGGGGTTAGAGCACCCTGAAATGGTCCTGCCAGCCAGAACTTTACTTATGACACAGGCGCACGCTTGGCACTACTTTGTTGATGCAAGTGCGGCTACTGCGCACACAATTCACAAACACAGAAAATATTTTTTTATTTGGTTTCGAGTGTACTTTGGGGGTTACAGCACCCTTTAACGGTCAAGCCTGCCGGCCCTTTACTTATGATACAGGTGCATGCTTGGCACTACTTTGTTGATGCACGTGCGGCTACTGCGCACACAATTCTCAAACACAGAAAATATTTTTTTATTTGGTTTGGACTGGAGTGTACTTTGGGGGTTACAGCACCCTTTAACGGTCAAGCCAGCCGGCCCTTTACTTATGACACAGGCGCACGCTTGGCACTACTTTGTTGATGCACGTGCGGCTACTGCGCACACAATTCACAAACACAGAAAATATATATTTTTTTGGTTTGGACTGGAGTGTACTTTGGGGGTTACAGCACCCTTTAATGGTCAAGCCAGCCGGCCCTTTACTTATGACACAGGCGCACGCTTGGCACTACTTTATTGATGCACGTGCGGCTACTGCGCACACAATTCACAAACACAGAAAATATTTTTTTATTTGGTTTGAAGTGTACTTTAGGGGTTACAGCACCCTTTAATGGTCAAGCCAGCTGGCCCTTTACTTATGACACAGGCGCACGCTTGGCAATACTTTGTTGATGCACGTGCGGCTACTTCGCACACAATTCACAAACACAGAAAATATTTTTTTATTTGGTTTGGAGTGTATATTGGGGGTTACAGCACCCTTTAACGGTCAAGCCAGCCGGCCCTTAACTTATGACACAGGCGCACGCTTGGCACTACTTTGTTGATGCACGTGCGGCTATTGCGCACACAATTCACAAACACAGAAAATATTTTGTTATTTGGTTTGGAGTGTACTTTGGGGGTTACAGCACCCTTTAACAGTCAAGCCAGCTGGCCCTTTACTTATGACACAGGCGCACGCTTGGCACTACTTTGTTGATGCACGTGCGGCTACTGCACACACAATTCACAAACACAGAAAATATTTTTTTATTTGGTTTGGACTGGAGTGTACTTTGGGGGTTACAGCACCATTTAATGGTCAAGCCAGCCGGAACTTTACTTATGACACAGGCGCACGCTTGGCACTACTTTGTTGATGCACGTGCGGCTACTGCGCACACAATTCACAAACACAGAAAATATTTTTTTATTTGGTTTGGAGTGTACTTTGGGGGTTACAGCACCCTTTAATGGTCAAGCCAGCCGGCCCTTTACTTATGACACAGGCGCACGCTTGGCACTACTTTGTTGATGCACGTGCGGCTACTGCGCACACACTTCACAAACACAGAAAAAATATTTTGTTATTTGGTTTGGAGTGTACTTTGGGGGTTACAGCACCCTTTAATGGTTAAGCCAGCCGGCCCTTTACTTATGACACAGGCGCACGCTTGGCACTACTTTGTTGATGCATGTGCGGCTACTGCGCACACAATTCACAAACACAGAAAATATTTTCTTTTTGGTTTGGACTGGAGTGTACTTTGGGCGTTACAGCACCCTTTAACGGTAAAGCCAGCCCGCCCTTTACTTATGACACAGGCACACGCTTGGCACTACTTTGTTGATGCACGTGCAGCTATTGCGCACACAATTCACAAACACAGAAAATATTTTTTTATTTGGTTTGGACTGGAGTGTACTTTGGGGGTTAGAGCACCCTGAAATGGTCCTGCCAGCCAGAACTTTACTTATGACACAGGCGCACGCTTGGCACTACTTTGTTGATGCATGTGCGGCTACTGCGCACACAATTCACAAACACAGAAAATATTTTCTTTTTAGTTTGGACTGGAGTGTACTTTGGGGGTTACAGCACCCTTTAACGGTAAAGCCAGCCCGCCCTTTACTTATGACACAGGCACACGCTTGGCACTACTTTGTTGATGCACGTGCAGCTATTGCGCACACAATTCACAAACACAGAAAATATTTTTTTATTTGGTTTGGACTGGAGTGTACTTTGGGGGTTAGAGCACCCTGAAATGGTCCTGCCAGCCAGAACTTTACTTATGACACAGGCGCACGCTTGGCACTACTTTGTTGATGCAAGTGCGGCTACTGCGCACACAATTCACAAACACAGAAAATATTTTTTTATTTGGTTTGGAGTGTACTTTGGGGGTTACAGCACCCTTTAACGGTCAAGCCTGCCGGCCCTTTACTTATGATACAGGTGCATGCTTGGCACTACTTTGTTGATGCACGTGCGGCTACTGCGCACACAATTCTCAAACACAGAAAATATTTTTTTATTTGGTTTGGACTGGAGTGTACTTTGGGGGTTACAGCACCCTTTAACGGTCAAGCCAGCCGGCCCTTTACTTATGACACAGGCGCACGCTTGGCACTACTTTGTTGATGCACGTGCGGCTACTGCGCACACAATTCACAAACACAGAAAATATATATTTTTTTGGTTTGGACTGGAGTGTACTTTGGGGGATACAGCACCCTTTAACGGTCAAGCCAGCCGGCCCTTTACTTATGACACAGGCGCACGCTTGGCACTACTTTATTGATGCACGAGCGGCTACTGCGCACACAATTCACAAACACAGAAAATATTTTTTTATTTGGTTTGGACTGGAGTGTACTTTGGGGGTTAGAGCACCCTGAAATGGTCCTGCCAGCCAGAACTTTACTTATGACACAGGCGCACGCTTGGCACTACTTTGTTGATGCAAGTGCGGCTACTGCGCACACAATTCACAAACACAGAAAATATTTTTTTATTTGGTTTCGAGTGTACTTTGGGGGTTACAGCACCCTTTAACGGTCAAGCCTGCCGGCCCTTTACTTATGATACAGGTGCATGCTTGGCACTACTTTGTTGATGCACGTGCGGCTACTGCGCACACAATTCTCAAACACAGAAAATATTTTTTTATTTGGTTTGGACTGGAGTGTACTTTGGGGGTTACAGCACCCTTTAACGGTCAAGCCAGCCGGCCCTTTACTTATGACACAGGCGCACGCTTGGCACTACTTTGTTGATGCACGTGCGGCTACTGCGCACACAATTCACAAACACAGAAAATATATATTTTTTTGGTTTGGACTGGAGTGTACTTTGGGGGTTACAGCACCCTTTAATGGTCAAGCCAGCCGGCCCTTTACTTATGACACAGGCGCACGCTTGGCACTACTTTATTGATGCACGTGCGGCTACTGCGCACACAATTCACAAACACAGAAAATATTTTTTTATTTGGTTTGAAGTGTACTTTAGGGGTTACAGCACCCTTTAATGGTCAAGCCAGCTGGCCCTTTACTTATGACACAGGCGCACGCTTGGCAATACTTTGTTGATGCACGTGCGGCTACTTCGCACACAATTCACAAACACAGAAAATATTTTTTTATTTGGTTTGGAGTGTATATTGGGGGTTACAGCACCCTTTAACGGTCAAGCCAGCCGGCCCTTAACTTATGACACAGGCGCACGCTTGGCACTACTTTGTTGATGCACGTGCGGCTATTGCGCACACAATTCACAAACACAGAAAATATTTTGTTATTTGGTTTGGAGTGTACTTTGGGGGTTACAGCACCCTTTAACAGTCAAGCCAGCTGGCCCTTTACTTATGACACAGGCGCACGCTTGGCACTACTTTGTTGATGCACGTGCGGCTACTGCACACACAATTCACAAACACAGAAAATATTTTTTTATTTGGTTTGGACTGGAGTGTACTTTGGGGGTTACAGCACCATTTAATGGTCAAGCCAGCCGGAACTTTACTTATGACACAGGCGCACGCTTGGCACTACTTTGTTGATGCACGTGCGGCTACTGCGCACACAATTCACAAACACAGAAAATATTTTTTTATTTGGTTTGGACTGGAGTGTACTTTGGGGGTTACAGCACCTTTTAACGGTCAAGCCAGCCGGCCCTTTACTTATGACACAGGCGCACGCTTGGCACTACTTTGTTGATGCAGGTGCGGCTACTACGAGCACAATTCACAAACACAGAAAATATTTTTTTATTTGGTTTGGAGTGTACTTTGGGGGTTACAGCACCCTTTAACGGTTAAGCCAGCCGGCCCTTTACTTATGACACAGGCGCACGCTTGGCACTACTTTGTTGAAGCACGTGCGGCTACTGCGCACACAATTCACAAACACAGAAAATATTATTTTTTTGGGTTTGGACTGGAGTGTACTTTGGGGGTTACAGCACCCTTTAACGGTCAAGCCAGCCCGCCCTTTACTTATGACACAGGCGCACGCTTGGCACTACTTTGTTGATGCACGTGCGGCTACTGCGCACACAATTCACAAACACAGAAAATATTTTTTTATTTGGTTTGAAGTGTACTTTGGAGGTTACAGCACCCTTTAATGGTCAAGCCAGCCAGCCCTTTAATTATGACACAGGCGCACGCTTGGCACTACTTTGTTGATGCACGTGCGGCTACTGCGCACACAATTCACAAACACAGAAAATATTTTTTTATTCGGTTTGGAGTGTACTTTGGCGGTTACAGCACCCTTTAATGGTCAAGCCAGCCGGCCCTTTACTTATGACACAGGCGCACGCTTGGCACTACTTTGTTGATGCACGTGCGGCTACTGCGCACACAATTCACAAACACAGAAAATATTTTTTCATTTGGTTTGGAGTGTACTTTGGGGGTTACAGCACCCTTTAATGGTCAAACCAGCCGGCCCTTTACTTATGACACAGGCGCACGCTTGGCACTACTTTGTTGATGCACGTGCGGCTACTGCGCACACAATTCACAAACACAGAAAATATTTTTTTATTTGGTTTGGAGTGTACTTTGGGGGTTACAGCACCCTTTAACGGTCAAGCCAGCCAGAACTTTACTTATGACACAGGCGCACGCTTGGCACTACTTTGTTGATGCACGTGCGGCTACTGCGCACACTATTCACAAACACAGAAAATATTTTTTTATTTGGTTTGGAGTGTACTTTGGGGGTTACAGCACCCTTTAACGGTCAAGCCAGCCGGCCCTTTACTTATGACACAGGCGCACGCTTGGCACTACTTTGTTGATGCACGTGCGGCTACTGCGCACACAATTCACAAACACAGAAAATATTTTTTTATTTGGTTTGGAGTGTACTTTCGGGGTTACAGCACCCTTTAATGGTCAAGCCAGCCGGCCCTTAACTTATGACACAGGCGCACGCTTGGCACTACTTTGTTGATGCACGTGCGGCTATTGCGCACACAATTCACAAACACAGAAAATATTTTGTTATTTGGTTTGGAGTGTACTTTGGGGGTTACAGCACCCTTTAACGGTCAAGCCAGCTGGCCCTTTACTTATGACACAGGCGCACGCTTGGCACTACTTTGTTGATGCACGTGCGGCTACTGCACACACAATTCACAAACACAGAAAATAGTTTTTAATTTGGTTTGGACTGGAGTGTACTTTGGGGGTTACAGCACCCTTTAATGGTCAAGCCAGCCGGAACTTTACTTATGACACAGGCGCACGCTTGGCACTACTTTGCTGATGCACGTGCGGCTACTGCGCACACAATTCACAAACACAGAAAATATTTTTTTATTTGGTTTGGACTGGAGTGTACTTTGGGGGTTACAGCACCTTTTAACGGTCAAGCCAGCCGGCCCTTTACTTATGACACAGGCGCACGCTTGGCACTACTTTGTTGATGCAGGTGCGGCTACTACGAGCACAATTCACAAACACAGAAAATATTTTTTTATTTGGTTTGGAGTGTACTTTGGGGGTTACAGCACCCTTTAACGGTTAAGCCAGCCGGCCCTTTACTTATGACACAGGCGCACGCTTGGCACTACTTTGTTGAAGCACGTGCGGCTACTGCGCACACAATTCACAAACACAGAAAATATTATTTTTTTTGGTTTGGACTGGAGTGTACTTTGGGGGTTACAGCACCCTTTAACGGTCAAGCCAGCCGGCCCTTTACTTATGACACAGGCGCACGCTTGGCACTACTTTGTTGATGCACGTGCGGCTACTGCGCACACAATTCACAAACACAGAAAATATTTTTTTATTTGGTTTGAAGTGTACTTTGGGGGTTACAGCACCCTTTAATGGTCAAGCCAGCCAGCCCTTTAATTATGACACAGGCGCACGCTTGGCACTACTTTGTTGATGCACGTGCGGCTACTGCGCACACAATTCACAAACACAGAAAATATTTTTTTATTTGGTTTGGAGTGTACTTTGGGTGTTACAGCACCCTTTAATGGTCAAGCCAGCCGGCCCTTTACTTATGACACAGGCGCACGCTTGGCACTACTTTGTTGATGCACGTGCGGCTACTGCGCACACACTTCACAAACACAGAAAAAATATTTTGTTATTTGGTTTGGAGTGTACTTTGGGGGTTACAGCACCCTTTAATGGTTAAGCCAGCCGGCCCTTTACTTATGACACAGGCGCACGCTTGGCACTACTTTGTTGATGCATGTGCGGCTACTGCGCACACAATTCACAAACACAGAAAATATTTTCTTTTTGGTTTGGACTGGAGTGTACTTTGGGCGTTACAGCACCCTTTAACGGTAAAGCCAGCCCGCCCTTTACTTATGACACAGGCACACGCTTGGCACTACTTTGTTGATGCACGTGCAGCTATTGCGCACACAATTCACAAACACAGAAAATATTTTTTTATTTGGTTTGGACTGGAGTGTACTTTGGGGGTTAGAGCACCCTGAAATGGTCCTGCCAGCCAGAACTTTACTTATGACACAGGCGCACGCTTGGCACTACTTTGTTGATGCATGTGCGGCTACTGCGCACACAATTCACAAACACAGAAAATATTTTCTTTTTAGTTTGGACTGGAGTGTACTTTGGGGGTTACAGCACCCTTTAACGGTAAAGCCAGCCCGCCCTTTACTTATGACACAGGCACACGCTTGGCACTACTTTGTTGATGCACGTGCAGCTATTGCGCACACAATTCACAAACACAGAAAATATTTTTTTATTTGGTTTGGACTGGAGTGTACTTTGGGGGTTAGAGCACCCTGAAATGGTCCTGCCAGCCAGAACTTTACTTATGACACAGGCGCACGCTTGGCACTACTTTGTTGATGCAAGTGCGGCTACTGCGCACACAATTCACAAACACAGAAAATATTTTTTTATTTGGTTTGGAGTGTACTTTGGGGGTTACAGCACCCTTTAACGGTCAAGCCTGCCGGCCCTTTACTTATGATACAGGTGCATGCTTGGCACTACTTTGTTGATGCACGTGCGGCTACTGCGCACACAATTCTCAAACACAGAAAATATTTTTTTATTTGGTTTGGACTGGAGTGTACTTTGGGGGTTACAGCACCCTTTAACGGTCAAGCCAGCCGGCCCTTTACTTATGACACAGGCGCACGCTTGGCACTACTTTGTTGATGCACGTGCGGCTACTGCGCACACAATTCACAAACACAGAAAATATATATTTTTTTGGTTTGGACTGGAGTGTACTTTGGGGGATACAGCACCCTTTAACGGTCAAGCCAGCCGGCCCTTTACTTATGACACAGGCGCACGCTTGGCACTACTTTATTGATGCACGTGCGGCTACTGCGCACACAATTCACAAACACAGAAAATATTTTTTTATTTGGTTTGGACTGGAGTGTACTTTGGGGGTTAGAGCACCCTGAAATGGTCCTGCCAGCCAGAACTTTACTTATGACACAGGCGCACGCTTGGCACTACTTTGTTGATGCAAGTGCGGCTACTGCGCACACAATTCACAAACACAGAAAATATTTTTTTATTTGGTTTGGAGTGTACTTTGGGGGTTACAGCACCCTTTAACGGTCAAGCCTGCCGGCCCTTTACTTATGATACAGGTGCATGCTTGGCACTACTTTGTTGATGCACGTGCGGCTACTGCGCACACAATTCTCAAACACAGAAAATATTTTTTTATTTGGTTTGGACTGGAGTGTACTTTGGGGGTTACAGCACCCTTTAACGGTCAAGCCAGCCGGCCCTTTACTTATGACACAGGCGCACGCTTGGCACTACTTTGTTGATGCACGTGCGGCTACTGCGCACACAATTCACAAACACAGAAAATATATATTTTTTTGGTTTGGACTGGAGTGTACTTTGGGGGTTACAGCACCCTTTAACGGTCAAGCCAGCCGGCCCTTTACTTATGACACAGGCGCACGCTTGGCACTACTTTATTGATGCACGTGCGGCTACTGCGCACACAATTCACAAACACAGAAAATATTTTTTTATTTGGTTTGGAGTGTACTTTAGGGGTTACAGCACCCTTTAATGGTCAAGCCAGCTGGCCCTTTACTTATGACACAGGCGCACGCTTGGCACTACTTTGTTGATGCACGTGCGGCTACTTCGCACACAATTCACAAACACAGAAAATATTTTTTTATTTGGTTTGGAGTGTATATTGGGGGTTACAGCACCCTTTAACGGTCAAGCCAGCCGGCCCTTAACTTATGACACAGGCGCACGCTTGGCACTACTTTGTTGATGCACGTGCAGCTATTGCGCACACAATTCACAAACACAGAAAATATTTTGTTATTTGGTTTGGAGTGTACTTTGGGGGTTACAGCACCCTTTAACGGTCAAGCCAGCTGGCCCTTTACTTATGACACAGGCGCACGCTTGGCACTACTTTGTTGATGCACGTGCGGCTACTGCACACACAATTCACAAACACAGAAAATATTTTTTTATTTGGTTTGGACTGGAGTGTACTTTGGGGGTTACAGCACCCTTTAATGGTCAAGTCAGCCGGAACTTTACTTATGACACAGGCGCACGCTTGGCACTACTTTGCTGATGCACGTGCGGCTACTGCGCACACAATTCACAAACACAGAAAATATTTTTTTATTTGGTTTGGACTGGAGTGTACTTTGGGGGTTACAGCACCCTTTAACGGTCAAGCCAGCCGGCCCTTTACTTATGACACAGGCGCACGCTTGGCACTACTTTGTTGATGCAGGTGCGGCTACTACGAGCACAATTCACAAACACAGAAAATATTTTTTTATTTGGTTTGGAGTGTACTTTGGGGGTTACAGCACCCTTTAACGGTTAAGCCAGCCGGCCCTTTACTTATGACACAGGCGCACGCTTGGCACTACTTTGTTGAAGCACGTGCGTCTACTGCGCACACAATTCACAAACACAGAAAATATTATTTTTTTTGGTTTGGACTGGAGTGTACTTTGGGGGTTACAGCACCCTTTAACGGTCAAGCCAGCCGGCCCTTTACTTATGACACAGGCGCACGCTTGGCACTACTTTGTTGATGCACGTGCGGCTACTGCGCACACAATTCACAAACACAGAAAATATTTTTTTATTTGGTTTGAAGTGTACTTTGGGGGTTACAGCACCCTTTAATGGTCAAGCCAGCCAGCCCTTTAATTATGACACAGGCGCACGCTTGGCACTACTTTGTTGATGCACGTGCGGCTACTGCGCACACAATTCACAAACACAGAAAATATTTTTTTATTTGGTTTGGAGTGTACTTTGGGGGTTACAGCACCCTTTAACGGTCAAGCCAGCTGGCCCTTTACTTATGACACAGGCGCACGCTTGGCACTACTTTGTTGATGCACGTGCGGCTACTTCGCACACAATTCACAAACACAGAAAATATTTTTTTATTTGGTTTGGAGTGTATATTGGGGGTTACAGCACCCTTTAACGGTCAAGCCAGCCGGCCCTTAACTTATGACACAGGCGCACGCTTGGCACTACTTTGTTGATGCACGTGCGGCTATTGCGCACACAATTCACAAACACAGAAAATATTTTGTTATTTGGTTTGGAGTGTACTTTGGGGGTTACAGCACCCTTTAACAGTCAAGCCAGCTGGCCCTTTACTTATGACACAGGCGCACGCTTGGCACTACTTTGTTGATGCACGTGCGGCTACTGCACACACAATTCACAAACACAGAAAATATTTTTTTATTTGGTTTGGACTGGAGTGTACTTTGGGGGTTACAGCACCCTTTAATGGTCAAGCCAGCCGGAACTTTACTTATGACACAGGCGCACGCTTGGCACTACTTTGTTGATGCACGTGCGGCTACTGCGCACACAATTCACAAACACAGAAAATATTTTTTTATTTGGTTTGGACTGGAGTGTACTTTGGGGGTTACAGCACCTTTTAACGGTCAAGCCAGCCGGCCCTTTACTTATGACACAGGCGCACGCTTGGCACTACTTTGTTGATGCAGGTGCGGCTACTACGAGCACAATTCACAAACACAGAAAATATTTTTTTATTTGGTTTGGAGTGTACTTTGGGGGTTACAGCACCCTTTAACGGTTAAGCCAGCCGGCCCTTTACTTATGACATAGGCGCACGCTTGGCACTACTTTGTTGAAGCACGTGCGGCTACTGCGCACACAATTCACAAACACAGAAAATATTATTTTTTTGGGTTTGGACTGGAGTGTACTTTGGGGGTTACAGCACCCTTTAACGGTCAAGCCAGCCCGCCCTTTACTTATGACACAGGCGCACGCTTGGCACTACTTTGTTGATGCACGTGCGGCTACTGCGCACACAATTCACAAACACAGAAAATATTTTTTTATTTGGTTTGAAGTGTACTTTGGAGGTTACAGCACCCTTTAATGGTCAAGCCAGCCAGCCCTTTAATTATGACACAGGCGCACGCTTGGCACTACTTTGTTGATGCACGTGCGGCTACTGCGCACACAATTCACAAACACAGAAAATATTTTTTTATTCGGTTTGGAGTGTACTTTGGCGGTTACAGCACCCTTTAACGGTCAAGCCAGCCGGCCCTTTACTTATGACACAGGCGCACGCTTGGCACTACTTTGTTGATGCACGTGCGGCTACTGCGCACACAATTCACAAACACAGAAAATATTTTTTTATTTGGTTTGGAGTGTACTTTGGGGGTTACAGCACCCTTTAACGGTCAAGCCTGCCGGCCCTTTACTTATGATACAGGTGCATGCTTGGCACTACTTTGTTGATGCACGTGCGGCTACTGCGCACACAATTCTCAAACACAGAAAATATTTTTTTATTTGGTTTGGACTGGAGTGTACTTTGGGGGTTACAGCACCCTTTAACGGTCAAGCCAGCCGGCCCTTTACTTATGACACAGGCGCACGCTTGGCACTACTTTGTTGATGCACGTGCGGCTACTGCGCACACAATTCACAAACACAGAAAATATATATTTTTTTGGTTTGGACTGGAGTGTACTTTGGGGGTTACAGCACCCTTTAACGGTCAAGCCAGCCGGCCCTTTACTTATGACACAGGCGCACGCTTGGCACTACTTTGTTGATGCACGTGCGGCTACTGCGCACACAATTCACAAACACAGAAAATATATATTTTTTTGGTTTGGACTGGAGTGTACTTTGGGGGTTACAGCACCCTTTAACGGTCAAGCCAGCCGGCCCTTTACTTATGACACAGGCGCACGCTTGGCACTACTTTATTGATGCACGTGCGGCTACTGCGCACACAATTCACAAACACAGAAAATATTTTTTTATTTGGTTTGGAGTGTACTTTAGGGGTTACAGCACCCTTTAATGGTCAAGCCAGCTGGCCCTTTACTTATGACACAGGCGCACGCTTGGCACTACTTTGTTGATGCACGTGCGGCTACTTCGCACACAATTCACAAACACAGAAAATATTTTTTTATTTGGTTTGGAGTGTATATTGGGGGTTACAGCACCCTTTAACGGTCAAGCCAGCCGGCCCTTAACTTATGACACAGGCGCACGCTTGGCACTACTTTGTTGATGCACGTGCAGCTATTGCGCACACAATTC
The DNA here is from genome assembly GCA_031769625.1 of Taudactylus pleione. Taxonomy (NCBI): domain Eukaryota; kingdom Metazoa; phylum Chordata; class Amphibia; order Anura; family Myobatrachidae; genus Taudactylus; species Taudactylus pleione. The sequence continues at coordinate 1,930,416 of JAUIMM010000314.1, read as the reverse complement.
ACAAACACAGAAAATATTTTGTTATTTGGTTTGGAGTGTACTTTGGGGGTTACAGCACCCTTTAACGGTCAAGCCAGCTGGCCCTTTACTTATGACACAGGCGCACGCTTGGCACTACTTTGTTGATGCACGTGCGGCTACTGCACACACAATTCACAAACACAGAAAATATTTTTTTATTTGGTTTGGACTGGAGTGTACTTTGGGGGTTACAGCACCCTTTAATGGTCAAGCCAGCCGGAACTTTACTTATGACACAGGCGCACGCTTGGCACTACTTTGCTGATGCACGTGTGGCTACTGCGCACACAATTCACAAACACAGAAAATATTTTTTTATTTGGTTTGGACTGGAGTGTACTTTGGGGGTTACAGCACCCTTTAACGGTCAAGCCAGCCGGCCCTTTACTTATGACACAGGCGCACGCTTGGCACTACTTTGTTGATGCAGGTGCGGCTACTACGAGCACAATTCACAAACACAGAAAATATTTTTTTATTTGGTTTGGAGTGTACTTTGGGGGTTACAGCACCCTTTAACGGTTAAGCCAGCCGGCCCTTTACTTATGACACAGGCGCACGCTTGGCACTACTTTGTTGAAGCACGTGCGTCTACTGCGCACACAATTCACAAACACAGAAAATATTATTTTTTTTGGTTTGGACTGGAGTGTACTTTGGGGGTTACAGCACCCTTTAACGGTCAAGCCAGCCGGCCCTTTACTTATGACACAGGCGCACGCTTGGCACTACTTTGTTGATGCACGTGCGGCTACTGCGCACACAATTCACAAACACAGAAAATATTTTTTTATTTGGTTTGAAGTGTACTTTGGGGGTTACAGCACCCTTTAATGGTCAAGCCAGCCAGCCCTTTAATTATGACACAGGCGCACGCTTGGCACTACTTTGTTGATGCACGTGCGGCTACTGCGCACACAATTCACAAACACAGAAAATATTTTTTTATTTGGTTTGGAGTGTACTTTGGGGGTTACAGCACCCTTTAACGGTCAAGCCAGCTGGCCCTTTACTTATGACACAGGCGCACGCTTGGCACTACTTTGTTGATGCACGTGCGGCTACTTCGCACACAATTCACAAACACAGAAAATATTTTTTTATTTGGTTTGGAGTGTATATTGGGGGTTACAGCACCCTTTAACGGTCAAGCCAGCCGGCCCTTAACTTATGACACAGGCGCACGCTTGGCACTACTTTGTTGATGCACGTGCGGCTATTGCGCACACAATTCACAAACACAGAAAATATTTTGTTATTTGGTTTGGAGTGTACTTTGGGGGTTACAGCACCCTTTAACAGTCAAGCCAGCTGGCCCTTTACTTATGACACAGGCGCACGCTTGGCACTACTTTGTTGATGCACGTGCGGCTACTGCACACACAATTCACAAACACAGAAAATATTTTTTTATTTGGTTTGGACTGGAGTGTACTTTGGGGGTTACAGCACCCTTTAATGGTCAAGCCAGCCGGAACTTTACTTATGACACAGGCGCACGCTTGGCACTACTTTGTTGATGCACGTGCGGCTACTGCGCACACAATTCACAAACACAGAAAATATTTTTTTATTTGGTTTGGACTGGAGTGTACTTTGGGGGTTACAGCACCTTTTAACGGTCAAGCCAGCCGGCCCTTTACTTATGACACAGGCGCACGCTTGGCACTACTTTGTTGATGCAGGTGCGGCTACTACGAGCACAATTCACAAACACAGAAAATATTTTTTTATTTGGTTTGGAGTGTACTTTGGGGGTTACAGCACCCTTTAACGGTTAAGCCAGCCGGCCCTTTACTTATGACATAGGCGCACGCTTGGCACTACTTTGTTGAAGCACGTGCGGCTACTGCGCACACAATTCACAAACACAGAAAATATTATTTTTTTGGGTTTGGACTGGAGTGTACTTTGGGGGTTACAGCACCCTTTAACGGTCAAGCCAGCCCGCCCTTTACTTATGACACAGGCGCACGCTTGGCACTACTTTGTTGATGCACGTGCGGCTACTGCGCACACAATTCACAAACACAGAAAATATTTTTTTATTTGGTTTGAAGTGTACTTTGGAGGTTACAGCACCCTTTAATGGTCAAGCCAGCCAGCCCTTTAATTATGACACAGGCGCACGCTTGGCACTACTTTGTTGATGCACGTGCGGCTACTGCGCACACAATTCACAAACACAGAAAATATTTTTTTATTCGGTTTGGAGTGTACTTTGGCGGTTACAGCACCCTTTAACGGTCAAGCCAGCCGGCCCTTTACTTATGACACAGGCGCACGCTTGGCACTACTTTGTTGATGCACGTGCGGCTACTGCGCACACAATTCACAAACACAGAAAATATTTTTTCATTTGGTTTGGAGTGTACTTTGGGGGTTACAGCACCCTTTAATGGTCAAACCAGCCGGCCCTTTACTTATGACACAGGCGCACGCTTGGCACTACTTTGTTGATGCAGGTGCGGCTACTGCGCACACAATTCACAAACACAGAAAATATTTTTTTATTTGGTTTGGAGTGTACTTTGGGGGTTACAGCACCCTTTAACGGTCAAGCCAGCCAGAACTTTACTTATGACACAGGCGCACGCTTGGCACTACTTTGTTGATGCACGTGCGGCTACTGCGCACACTATTCACAAACACAGAAAATATTTTTTTATTTGGTTTGGAGTGTACTTTGCGGGTTACAGCACCCTTTAACGGTCAAGCCAGCCGGCCCTTTACTTATGACACAGGCGCACGCTTGGCACTACTTTGTTGATGCACGTGCGGCTACTGCGCACACAATTCACAAACACAGAAAATATTTTTTTATTTAGTTTGGAGTGTACTTTCGGGGTTACAGCACCCTTTAATGGTCAAGCCAGCCGTCCCTTTGCTTATGACACAGGCGCACGCTTGGCACTACTTTGTTGATGCACGTGCGGCTACTGCGCACACAATTCACAAACACAGAAAATATTTTTTTATTTGGTTTGGAATGTACTTTGGGGGTTACAGCACCCTTTAACGGTCAAGCCAGCTGGCCCTTTACTTATGACACAGGCGCACGCTTGGCACTACTTTGTTGATGCACGTGCGGCTACTTCACACACAATTCACAAACACAGAAAATATTTTTTTATTTGGTTTGGAGTGTATATTGGGGGTTACAGCACCCTTTAACGGTCAAGCCAGCCGGCCCTTAACTTATGACACAGGCGCACGCTTGGCACTACTTTGTTGATGCACGTGCGGCTATTGCGCACACAATTCACAAACACAGAAAATATTTTGTTATTTGGTTTGGAGTGTACTTTGGGGGTTACAGCACCCTTTAACGGTCAAGCCAGCTGGCCCTTTACTTATGACACAGGCGCACGCTTGGCACTACTTTGTTGATGCACGTGCGGCTACTGCACACACAATTCACAAACACAGAAAATATTTTTTTATTTGGTTTGGACTGGAGTGTACTTTGGGGGTTACAGCACCCTTTAATGGTCAAGCCAGCCGGAACTTTACTTATGACACAGGCGCACGCTTGGCACTACTTTGCTGATGCACGTGCGGCTACTGCGCACACAATTCACAAACACAGAAAATATTTTTTTATTTGGTTTGGACTGGAGTGTACTTTGGGGGTTACAGCACCTTTTAACGGTCAAGCCAGCCGGCCCTTTACTTATGACACAGGCGCACGCTTGGCACTACTTTGTTGATGCAGGTGCGGCTACTACGAGCACAATTCACAAACACAGAAAATATTTTTTTATTTGGTTTGGAGTGTACTTTGGGGGTTACAGCACCCTTTAACGGTTAAGCCAGCCGGCCCTTTACTTATGACACAGGCGCACGCTTGGCACTACTTTGTTGAAGCACGTGCGGCTACTGCGCACACAATTCACAAACACAGAAAATATTATTTTTTTTGGTTTGGACTGGAGTGTACTTTGGGGGTTACAGCACCCTTTAACGGTCAAGCCAGCCGGCCCTTTACTTATGACACAGGCGCACGCTTGGCACTACTTTGTTGATGCACGTGCGGCTACTACGCACACAATTCACAAACACAGAAAATATTTTTTTATTTGGTTTGAAGTGTACTTTGGGGGTTACAGCACCCTTTAATGGTCAAGCCAGCCAGCCCTTTAATTATGACACAGGCGCACGCTTGGCACTACTTTGTTGATGCACGTGCGGCTACTGCGCACACAATTCACAAACACAGAAAATATTTTTTTATTTGGTTTGGAGTGTACTTTGGGGGTTACAGCACCCTTTAATGGTCAAGCCAGCCGGCCCTTTACTTATGACACAGGCGCACACTTGGCACTACTTTGTTGATGCACGTGCGGCTACTGCGCACACACTTCACAAACACAGAAAAAATATTTTGTTATTTGGTTTGGAGTGTACTTTGGGGGTTACAGCACCCTTTAATGGTTAAGCCAGCCGGCCCTTTACTTATGACACAGGCGCACGCTTGGCACTACTTTGTTGATGCATGTGCGGCTACTGCGCACACAATTCACAAACACAGAAAATATTTTCTTTTTGGTTTGGACTGGAGTGTACTTTGGGCGTTACAGCACCCTTTAACGGTAAAGCCAGCCCGCCCTTTACTTATGACACAGGCACACGCTTGGCACTACTTTGTTGATGCACGTGCAGCTATTGCGCACACAATTCACAAACACAGAAAATATTTTTTTATTTGGTTTGGACTGGAGTGTACTTTGGGGGTTAGAGCACCCTGAAATGGTCCTGCCAGCCAGAACTTTACTTATGACACAGGCGCACGCTTGGCACTACTTTGTTGATGCAAGTGCGGCTACTGCGCACACAATTCACAAACACAGAAAATATTTTTTTATTTGGTTTGGAGTGTACTTTGGGGGTTACAGCACCCTTTAACGGTCAAGCCTGCCAGCCCTTTACTTATGATACAGGTGCATGCTTGGCACTACTTTGTTGATGCACGTGCGGCTACTGCGCACACAATTCACAAACACAGAAAATATTTTTTTATTTGGTTTGGACTGGAGTGTACTTTGGGGGTTACAGCACCCTTTAACGGTCAAGCCAGCCGGCCCTTTACTTATGACACAGGCGCACGCTTGGCACTACATTGTTGATGCACGTGCGGCTACTGCGCACACAATTCACAAACACAGAAAATATATATTTTTTTGGTTTGGACTGGAGTGTACTTTGGGGGTTACAGCACCCTTTAACGGTCAAGCCAGCCGGCCCTTTACTTATGACACAGGCGCACGCTTGGCACTACTTTATTGATGCACGTGCGGCTACTGCGCACACAATTCACAAACACAGAAAATATTTTTTTATTTGGTTTGGAGTGTACTTTAGGGGTTACAGCACCCTTTAATGGTCAAGCCAGCTGGCCCTTTACTTATGACACAGGCGCACGCTTGGCACTACTTTGTTGATGCACGTGCGGCTACTTCGCACACAATTCACAAACACAGAAAATATTTTTTTATTTGGTTTGGAGTGTATATTGGGGGTTACAGCACCCTTTAATGGTCAAGCCAGCCGGCCCTTAACTTATGACACAGGCGCACGCTTGGCACTACTTTGTTGATGCACGTGCAGCTATTGCGCACACAATTCACAAACACAGAAAATATTTTGTTATTTGGTTTGGAGTGTACTTTGGGGGTTACAGCACCCTTTAACAGTCAAGCCAGCTGGCCCTTTACTTATGACACAGGCGCACGCTTGGCACTACTTTGTTGATGCATGTGCGGCTACTGCGCACACAATTCACAAACACAGAAAATATTTTTTTATTTGGTTTGGACTGGAGTGTACTTTGGGGGTTACAGCACCCTTTAATGGTCAAGCCAGCCGGAACTTTACTTATGACACAGGCGCACGCTTGTCACTACTTTGTTGATGCATGTGCGGCTACTGCGCACACAATTCACAAACACAGAAAATATTTTTTTATTTGGTTTGGACTGGAGTGTACTTTGGGGGTTACAGCACCTTTTAATGGTCAAGCCAGCCGGCCCTTTACTTATGACACAGGCGCACGCTTGGCACTACTTTGTTGATGCAGGTGCGGCTACTACGAGCACAATTCACAAACACAGAAAATATTTTTTTATTTGGTTTGGAGTGTACTTTGGGGGTTACAGCACCCTTTAACGGTTAAGCCAGCCGGCCCTTTACTTATGACACAGGCGCACGCTTGGCACTACTTTGTTGAAGCACGTGCGGCTACTGCGCACACAATTCACAAACACAGAAAATATTATTTTTTTTGGTTTGGACTGGAGTGTACTTTGGGGGCTACAGCACCCTTTAACGGTCAAGCCAGCCGGCCCTTTACTTATGACACAGGCGCACGCTTGGCACTACTTTGTTGATGCACGTGCGGCTACTGCGCACACAATTCACAAACACAGAAAAAAAAATTTTTATTTGGTTTGAAGTGTACTTTGGAGGATACAGCACCCTTTAATGGTCAAGCCAGCCAGCCCTTTAATTATGACACAGGCGCACGCTTGGCACTACTTTGTTGATGCACGTGCGGCTACTGCGCACACAATTCACAAACACAGAAAATATTTTTTTATTCGGTTTGGAGTGTACTTTGGCAGTTACAGCACCCTTTAACGGTCAAGCCAGCCGGCCCTTTACTTATGACACAGGCGCACGCTTGGCACTACTTTGTTGATGCACGTGCGGCTACTGCGCACACAATTCACAAACACAGAAAATATTTTTTCATTTGGTTTGGAGTGTACTTTGGGGGTTACAGCACCCTTTAAAGGTCAAACCAGCCGGCCCTTTACTTATGACACAGGCGCACGCTTGGCACTACTTTGTTGATGCACGTGCTGCTACTGCGCACACAATTCACAAACACAGAAAATATTTTTTTATTTGGTTTGGAGTGTACTTTGGGGGTTACAGCACCCTTTAACGGTCAAGCCAGCCAGAACTTTACTTATGACACAGGCGCACGCTTGGCACTACTTTGTTGATGCACGTGCGGCTACTGCGCACACTATTCACAAACACAGAAAATATTTTTTTATTTGGTTTGGAGTGTACTTTGGGGGTTACAGCACCCTTTAACGGTCAAGCCAGCCGGCCCTTTACTTATGACACAGGCGCACGCTTGGCACTACTTTGTTGATGCACGTGCGGCTACTGCGCACACAATTCACAAACACAGAAAATATTTTTTTATTTAGTTTGGAGTGTACTTTGGGGGTTACAGCACCCTTTAATGGTCAAGCCAGCCGTCCCTTTGCTTATGACACAGGCGCACGCTTGGCACTACTTTGTTGATGCACGTGCGGCTACTGCGCACACAATTCACAAACACAGAAAATATTTTTTTATTTGGTTTGGAGTGTACTTTGGGGGTTACAGCACCCTTTAACGGTCAAGCCAGCTGGCCCTTTACTTATGACACAGGCGCACGCTTGGCACTACTTTGTTGATGCACGTGCGGCTATTGCGCACACAATTCACAAACACAGAAAATATTTTGTTATTTGGTTTGGAGTGTACTTTGGGGGTTACAGCACCCTTTAACGGTCAAGCCAGCTGGCCCTTTACTTATGACACAGGCGCACGCTTGGCACTACTTTGTTGATGCACGTGCGGCTACTGCACACACAATTCACAAACACAGAAAATATTTTTTTATTTGGTTTGGACTGGAGTGTACTTTGGGGGTTACAGCACCCTTTAATGGTCAAGCCAGCCGGAACTTTACTTATGACACAGGCACACGCTTGGCACTACTTTGCTGATGCACGTGCGGCTACTGCGCACACAATTCACAAACACAGAAAATATTTTTTTATTTGGTTTGGACTGGAGTGTACTTTGGGGGTTACAGCACCTTTTAACGGTCAAGCCAGCCGGCCCTTTACTTATGACACAGGCGCACGCTTGGCACTACTTTGTTGATGCAGGTGCGGCTACTACGAGCACAATTCACAAACACAGAAAATATTTTTTTATTTGGTTTGGAGTGTACTTTGGGGGTTACAGCACCCTTTAACGGTTAAGCCAGCCGGCCCTTTACTTATGACACAGGCGCACGCTTGGCACTACTTTGTTGAAGCACGTGCGGCTACTGCGCACACAATTCACAAACACAGAAAATATTATTTTTTTTGGTTTGGACTGGAGTGTACTTTGGGGGTTACAGCACCCTTTAACGGTCAAGCCAGCCGGCCCTTTACTTATGACACAGGCGCACGCTTGGCACTACTTTGTTGATGCACGTGCGACTACTGCGCTCACAATTCACAAACACAGAAAATATTTTTTTATTTGGTTTGAAGTGTACTTTGGGGGTTACAGCACCCTTTAATGGTCAAGCCAGCCAGCCCTTTAATTATGACACAGGCGCACGCTTGGCACTACTTTGTTGATGCACGTGCGGCTACTGCGCACACAATTCACAAACACAGAAAATATTTTTTTATTTGGTTTGGAGTGTACTTTGGGGGTTACAGCACCCTTTAATGGTCAAGCCAGCCGGCCCTTTACTTATGACACAGGCGCACGCTTGGCACTACTTTGTTGATGCACGTGCGGCTACTGCGCACACACTTCACAAACAAAGAAAATATATTTTGTTATTTGGTTTGGAGTGTACTTTGGGGGTTACAGCACCCTTTAATGGTTAAGCCAGCCGGCCCTTTACTTATGACACAGGCGCACGCTTGGCACTACTTTGTTGATGCATGTGCGGCTACTGCGCACACAATTCACAAACACAGAAAATATTTTCTTTTTAGTTTGGACTGGAGTGTACTTTGGGGGTTACAGCACCCTTTAACGGTAAAGCCAGCCCGCCCTTTACTTATGACACAGGCACACGCTTGGCACTACTTTGTTGATGCACGTGCAGCTATTGCGCACACAATTCACAAACACAGAAAATATTTTTTTATTTGGTTTGGACTGGAGTGTACTTTGGGGGTTAGAGCACCCTGAAATGGTCCTGCCAGCCAGAACTTTACTTATGACACAGGCGCATGCTTGGCACTACTTTGTTGATGCAAGTGCGGCTACTGCGCACACAATTCACAAACACAGAAAATATTTTTTTATTTGGTTTGGAGTGTACTTTGGGGGTTACAGCACCCTTTAACGGTCAAGCCTGCCGGCCCTTTACTTATGATACAGGTGCATGCTTGGCACTACTTTGTTGATGCACGTGCGGCTACTGCGCACACAATTCTCAAACACAGAAAATATTTTTTTATTTGGTTTGGACTGGAGTGTACTTTGGGGGTTACAGCACCCTTTAACGGTCAAGCCAGCCGGCCCTTTACTTATGACACAGGCGCACGCTTGGCACTACTTTGTTGATGCACGTGCGGCTACTGCGCACACAATTCACAAACACAGAAAATATATATTTTTTTGGTTTGGACTGGAGTGTACTTTGGGGGTTACAGCACCCTTTAACGGTCAAGCCAGCCGGCCCTTTACTTATGACACAGGCGCACGCTTGGCACTACTTTATTGATGCACGTGCGGCTACTGCGCACACAATTCACAAACACAGAAAATATTTTTTTATTTGGTTTGGACTGGAGTGTACTTTGGGGGTTAGAGCACCCTGAAATGGTCCTGCCAGCCAGAACTTTACTTATGACACAGGCGCACGCTTGGCACTACTTTGTTGATGCAAGTGCGGCTACTGCGCACACAATTCACAAACACAGAAAATATTTTTTTATTTGGTTTGGAGTGTACTTTGCGGGTTACAGCACCCTTTAACGGTCAAGCCTGCCGGCCCTTTACTTATGATACAGGTGCATGCTTGGCACTACTTTGTTGATGCACGTGCGGCTACTGCGCACACAATTCTCAAACACAGAAAATATTTTTTTATTTGGTTTGGACTGGAGTGTACTTTGGGGGTTACAGCACCCTTTAACGGTCAAGCCAGCCGGCCCTTTACTTATGACACAGGCGCACGCTTGGCACTACTTTGTTGATGCACGTGCGGCTACTGCGCACACAATTCACAAACACAGAAAATATATATTTTTTTGGTTTGGACTGGAGTGTACTTTGGGGGTTACAGCACCCTTTAATGGTCAAGCCAGCCGGCCCTTTACTTATGACACAGGCGCACGCTTGGCACTACTTTATTGATGCACGTGCGGCTACTGCGCACACAATTCACAAACACAGAAAATATTTTTTTATTTGGTTTGAAGTGTACTTTAGGGGTTACAGCACCCTTTAATGGTCAAGCCAGCTGGCCCTTTACTTATGACACAGGCGCACGCTTGGCAATACTTTGTTGATGCACGTGCGGCTACTTCGCACACAATTCACAAACACAGAAAATATTTTTTTATTTGGTTTGGAGTGTATATTGGGGGTTACAGCACCCTTTAACGGTCAAGCCAGCCGGCCCTTAACTTATGACACAGGCGCACGCTTGGCACTACTTTGTTGATGCACGTGCGGCTATTGCGCACACAATTCACAAACACAGAAAATATTTTGTTATTTGGTTTGGAGTGTACTTTGGGGGTTACAGCACCCTTTAACAGTCAAGCCAGCTGGCCCTTTACTTATGACACAGGCGCACGCTTGGCACTACTTTGTTGATGCACGTGCGGCTACTGCACACACAATTCACAAACACAGAAAATATTTTTTTATTTGGTTTGGACTGGAGTGTACTTTGGGGGTTACAGCACCATTTAATGGTCAAGCCAGCTGGAACTTTACTTATGACACAGGCGCACGCTTGGCACTACTTTGTTGATGCACGTGCGGCTACTGCGCACACAATTCACAAACACAGAAAATATTTTTTTATTTGGTTTGGACTGGAGTGTACTTTGGGGGTTACAGCACCTTTTAACGGTCAAGCCAGCCGGCCCTTTACTTATGACACAGGCGCACGCTTGGCACTACTTTGTTGAAGCACGTGCGGCTACTGCGCACACAATTCACAAACACAGAAAATATTATTTTTTGGGGTTTGGACTGGAGTGTACTTTGGGGGTTACAGCACCCTTTAACGGTCAAGCCAGCCCGCCCTTTACTTATGACACAGGCGCACGCTTGGCACTACTTTGTTGATGCACGTGCGGCTACTGCGCACACAATTCACAAACACAGAAAATATTTTTTTATTTGGTTTGAAGTGTACTTTGGAGGTTACAGCACCCTTTAATGGTCAAGCCAGCCAGCCCTTTAATTATGACACAGGCGCACGCTTGGCACTACTTTGTTGATGCACGTGCGGCTACTGCGCACACAATTCACAAACACAGAAAATATTTTTTTATTCGGTTTGGAGTGTACTTTGGCAGTTACAGCACCCTTTAATGGTCAAGCCAGCCGGCCCTTTACTTATGACACAGGCGCACGCTTGGCACTACTTTGTTGATGCACGTGCGGCTACTGCGCACACAATTCACAAACACAGAAAATATTTTTTCATTTGGTTTGGAGTGTACTTTGGGGGTTACAGCACCCTTTAATGGTCAAACCAGCCGGCCCTTTACTTATGACACAGGCGCACGCTTGGCACTACTTTGTTGATGCACGTGCGGCTACTGCGCACACAATTCACAAACACAGAAAATATTTTTTTATTTGGTTTGGAGTGTACTTTGGGGGTTACAGCACCCTTTAACGGTCAAGCCAGCCAGAACTTTACTTATGACACAGGCGCACGCTTGGCACTACTTTGTTGATGCACGTGCGGCTACTGCGCACACTATTCACAAACACAGAAAATATTTTTTTATTTGGTTTGGAGTGTACTTTGGGGGTTACAGCACCCTTTAACGGTCAAGCCAGCCGGCCCTTTACTTATGACACAGGCGCACGCTTGGCACTACTTTGTTGATGCACGTGCGGCTACTGCGCACACAATTCACAAACACAGAAAATATTTTTTTATTTAGTTTGGAGTGTACTTTCGGGGTTACAGCACCCTTTAATGGTCAAGCCAGCCGTCCCTTTGCTTATGACACAGGCGCTCGCTTGGCACTACTTTGTTGATGCACGTGCGGCTACTGCGCACACAATTCACAAACACAGAAAATATTTTTTTATTTGGTTTGGAGTGTACTTTGGGGGTTACAGCACCCTTTAACGGTCAAGCCAGCTGGCCCTTTACTTATGACACAGGCGCACGCTTGGCACTACTTTGTTGATGCACGTGCGGCTACTTCACACACAATTCACAAACACAGAAAATATTTTTTTATTTGGTTTGGAGTGTATATTGGGGGTTACAGCACCCTTTAATGGTCAAGCCAGCCGGCCCTTAACTTATGACACAGGCGCACGCTTGGCACTACTTTGTTGATGCACGTGCGGCTATTGCGCACACAATTCACAAACACAGAAAATATTTTGTTATTTGGTTTGGAGTGTACTTTGGGGGTTACAGCACCCTTTAACGGTCAAGCCAGCTGGCCCTTTACTTATGACACAGGCGCACGCTTGGCACTACTTTGTTGATGCACGTGCGGCTACTGCACACACAATTCACAAACACAGAAAATAGTTTTTAATTTGGTTTGGACTGGAGTGTACTTTGGGGGTTACAGCACCCTTTAATGGTCAAGCCAGCCGGAACTTTACTTATGACACAGGCGCACGCTTGGCACTACTTTGCTGATGCACGTGCGGCTACTGCGCACACAATTCACAAACACAGAAAATATTTTTTTATTTGGTTTGGACTGGAGTGTACTTTGGGGGTTACAGCACCTTTTAACGGTCAAGCCAGCCGGCCCTTTACTTATGACACAGGCGCACGCTTGGCACTACTTTGTTGATGCAGGTGCGGCTACTACGAGCACAATTCACAAACACAGAAAATATTTTTTTATTTGGTTTGGAGTGTACTTTGGGGGTTACAGCACCCTTTAACGGTTAAGCCAGCCGGCCCTTTACTTATGACACAGGCGCACGCTTGGCACTACTTTGTTGAAGCACGTGCGGCTACTGCGCACACAATTCACAAACACAGAAAATATTATTTTTTTTGGTTTGGACTGGAGTGTACTTTGGGGGTTACAGCACCCTTTAACGGTCAAGCCAGCCGGCCCTTTACTTATGACACAGGCGCACGCTTGGCACTACTTTGTTGATGCACGTGCCGCTACTGCGCACACAATTCACAAACACAGAAAATATTTTTTTATTTGGTTTGAAGTGTACTTTGGGGGTTACAGCACCCTTTAATGGTCAAGCCAGCCAGCCCTTTAATTATGACACAGGCGCACGCTTGGCACTACTTTGTTGATGCACGTGCGGCTACTGCGCACACAATTCACAAACACAGAAAATATTTTTTTATTTGGTTTGGAGTGTACTTTGGGGGTTACAGCACCCTTTAATGGTCAAGCCAGCCGGCCCTTTACTTATGACACAGGCGCACGCTTGGCACTACTTTGTTGATGCACGTGCGGCTACTGCGCACACACTTCACAAACACAGAAAAAATATTTTGTTATTTGGTTTGGAGTGTACTTTGGGGGTTACAGCACCCTTTAATGGTTAAGCCAGCCGGCCCTTTACTTATGACACAGGCGCACGCTTGGCACTACTTTGTTGATGCATGTGCGGCTACTGCGCACACAATTCACAAACACAGAAAATATTTTCTTTTTGGTTTGGACTGGAGTGTACTTTGGGCGTTACAGCACCCTTTAACGGTAAAGCCAGCCCGCCCTTTACTTATGACACAGGCACACGCTTGGCACTACTTTGTTGATGCACGTGCAGCTATTGCGCACACAATTCACAAACACAGAAAATATTTTTTTATTTGGTTTGGACTGGAGTGTACTTTGGGGGTTAGAGCACCCTGAAATGGTCCTGCCAGCCAGAACTTTACTTATGACACAGGCGCACGCTTGGCACTACTTTGTTGATGCATGTGCGGCTACTGCGCACACAATTCACAAACACAGAAAATATTTTCTTTTTAGTTTGGACTGGAGTGTACTTTGGGGGTTACAGCACCCTTTAACGGTAAAGCCAGCCCGCCCTTTACTTATGACACAGGCACACGCTTGGCACTACTTTGTTGATGCACGTGCAGCTATTGCGCACACAATTCACAAACACAGAAAATATTTTTTTATTTGGTTTGGACTGGAGTGTACTTTGGGGGTTAGAGCACCCTGAAATGGTCCTGCCAGCCAGAACTTTACTTATGACACAGGCGCACGCTTGGCACTACTTTGTTGATGCAAGTGCGGCTACTGCGCACACAATTCACAAACACAGAAAATATTTTTTTATTTGGTTTGGAGTGTACTTTGGGGGTTACAGCACCCTTTAACGGTCAAGCCTGCCGGCCCTTTACTTATGATACAGGTGCATGCTTGGCACTACTTTGTTGATGCACGTGCGGCTACTGCGCACACAATTCTCAAACACAGAAAATATTTTTTTATTTGGTTTGGACTGGAGTGTACTTTGGGGGTTACAGCACCCTTTAACGGTCAAGCCAGCCGGCCCTTTACTTATGACACAGGCGCACGCTTGGCACTACTTTGTTGATGCACGTGCGGCTACTGCGCACACAATTCACAAACACAGAAAATATATATTTTTTTGGTTTGGACTGGAGTGTACTTTGGGGGATACAGCACCCTTTAACGGTCAAGCCAGCCGGCCCTTTACTTATGACACAGGCGCACGCTTGGCACTACTTTATTGATGCACGTGCGGCTACTGCGCACACAATTCACAAACACAGAAAATATTTTTTTATTTGGTTTGGACTGGAGTGTACTTTGGGGGTTAGAGCACCCTGAAATGGTCCTGCCAGCCAGAACTTTACTTATGACACAGGCGCACGCTTGGCACTACTTTGTTGATGCAAGTGCGGCTACTGCGCACACAATTCACAAACACAGAAAATATTTTTTTATTTGGTTTGGAGTGTACTTTGGGGGTTACAGCACCCTTTAACGGTCAAGCCTGCCGGCCCTTTACTTATGATACAGGTGCATGCTTGGCACTACTTTGTTGATGCACGTGCGGCTACTGCGCACACAATTCTCAAACACAGAAAATATTTTTTTATTTGGTTTGGACTGGAGTGTACTTTGGTGGTTACAGCACCCTTTAACGGTCAAGCCAGCCGGCCCTTTACTTATGACACAGGCGCACGCTTGGCACTACTTTATTGATGCACGTGCGGCTACTGCGCACACAATTCACAAACACAGAAAATATTTTTTTATTTGGTTTGGAGTGTACTTTAGGGGTTACAGCACCCTTTAATGGTCAAGCCAGCTGGCCCTTTACTTATGACACAGGCGCACGCTTGGCACTACTTTGTTGATGCACGTGCGGCTACTTCGCACACAATTCACAAACACAGAAAATATTTTTTTATTTGGTTTGGAGTGTATATTGGGGGTTACAGCACCCTTTAACGGTCAAGCCAGCCGGCCCTTAACTTATGACACAGGCGCACGCTTGGCACTACTTTGTTGATGCACGTGCAGCTATTGCGCACACAATTCACAAACACAGAAAATATTTTGTTATTTGGTTTGGAGTGTACTTTGGGGGTTACAGCACCCTTTAACGGTCAAGCCAGCTGGCCCTTTACTTATGACACAGGCGCACGCTTGGCACTACTTTGTTGATGCACGTGCGGCTACTGCACACACAATTCACAAACACAGAAAATATTTTTTTATTTGGTTTGGACTGGAGTGTACTTTGGGGGTTACAGCACCCTTTAATGGTCAAGCCAGCCGGAACTTTACTTATGACACAGGCGCACGCTTGGCACTACTTTGCTGATGCACGTGCGGCTACTGCGCACACAATTCACAAACACAGAAAATATTTTTTTATTTGGTTTGGACTGGAGTGTACTTTGGGGGTTACAGCACCCTTTAACGGTCAAGCCAGCCGGCCCTTTACTTATGACACAGGCGCACGCTTGGCACTACTTTGTTGATGCAGGTGCGGCTACTACGAGCACAATTCACAAACACAGAAAATATTTTTTTATTTGGTTTGGAGTGTACTTTGGGGGTTACAGCACCCTTTAACGGTTAAGCCAGCCGGCCCTTTACTTATGACACAGGCGCACGCTTGGCACTACTTTGTTGAAGCACGTGCGTCTACTGCGCACACAATTCACAAACACAGAAAATATTATTTTTTTTGGTTTGGACTGGAGTGTACTTTGGGGGTTACAGCACCCTTTAACGGTCAAGCCAGCCGGCCCTTTACTTATGACACAGGCGCACGCTTGGCACTACTTTGTTGATGCACGTGCGGCTACTGCGCACACAATTCACAAACACAGAAAATATTTTTTTATTTGGTTTGAAGTGTACTTTGGGGGTTACAGCACCCTTTAATGGTCAAGCCAGCCAGCCCTTTAATTATGACACAGGCGCACGCTTGGCACTACTTTGTTGATGCACGTGCGGCTACTGCGCACACAATTCACAAACACAGAAAATATTTTTTTATTTGGTTTGGAGTGTACTTTGGGGGTTACAGCACCCTTTAACGGTCAAGCCAGCTGGCCCTTTACTTATGACACAGGCGCACGCTTGGCACTACTTTGTTGATGCACGTGCGGCTACTTCGCACACAATTCACAAACACAGAAAATATTTTTTTATTTGGTTTGGAGTGTATATTGGGGGTTACAGCACCCTTTAACGGTCAAGCCAGCCGGCCCTTAACTTATGACACAGGCGCACGCTTGGCACTACTTTGTTGATGCACGTGCGGCTATTGCGCACACAATTCACAAACACAGAAAATATTTTGTTATTTGGTTTGGAGTGTACTTTGGGGGTTACAGCACCCTTTAACAGTCAAGCCAGCTGGCCCTTTACTTATGACACAGGCGCACGCTTGGCACTACTTTGTTGATGCACGTGCGGCTACTGCACACACAATTCACAAACACAGAAAATATTTTTTTATTTGGTTTGGACTGGAGTGTACTTTGGGGGTTACAGCACCCTTTAATGGTCAAGCCAGCCGGAACTTTACTTATGACACAGGCGCACGCTTGGCACTACTTTGTTGATGCACGTGCGGCTACTGCGCACACAATTCACAAACACAGAAAATATTTTTTTATTTGGTTTGGACTGGAGTGTACTTTGGGGGTTACAGCACCTTTTAACGGTCAAGCCAGCCGGCCCTTTACTTATGACACAGGCGCACGCTTGGCACTACTTTGTTGATGCAGGTGCGGCTACTACGAGCACAATTCACAAACACAGAAAATATTTTTTTATTTGGTTTGGAGTGTACTTTGGGGGTTACAGCACCCTTTAATGGTTAAGCCAGCCGGCCCTTTACTTATGACACAGGCGCACGCTTGGCACTACTTTGTTGAAGCACGTGCGGCTACTGCGCACACAATTCACAAACACAGAAAATATTATTTTTTTGGGTGTGGACTGGAGTGTACTTTGGGGGTTACAGCACCCTTTAACGGTCAAGCCAGCCCGCCCTTTACTTATGACACAGGCGCACGCTTGGCACTACTTTGTTGATGCACGTGCGGCTACTGCGCACACAATTCACAAACACAGAAAATATTTTTTTATTTGGTTTGAAGTGTACTTTGGAGGTTACAGCACCCTTTAATGGTCAAGCCAGCCAGCCCTTTAATTATGACACAGGCGCACGCTTGGCACTACTTTGTTGATGCACGTGCGGCTACTGCGCACACAATTCACAAACACAGAAAATATTTTTTTATTCGGTTTGGAGTGTACTTTGGCGGTTACAGCACCCTTTAACGGTCAAGCCAGCCGGCCCTTTACTTATGACACAGGCGCACGCTTGGCACTACTTTGTTGATGCACGTGCGGCTACTGCGCACACAATTCACAAACACAGAAAATATTTTTTCATTTGGTTTGGAGTGTACTTTGGGGGTTACAGCACCCTTTAATGGTCAAACCAGCCGGCCCTTTACTTATGACACAGGCGCACGCTTGGCACTACATTGTTGATGCAGGTGCGGCTACTGCGCACACAATTCACAAACACAGAAAATATTTTTTTATTTGGTTTGGAGTGTACTTTGGGGGTTACAGCACCCTTTAACGGTCAAGCCAGCCAGAACTTTACTTATGACACAGGCGCACGCTTGGCACTACTTTGTTGATGCACGTGCGGCTACTGCGCACACTATTCACAAACACAGAAAATATTTTTTTATTTGGTTTGGAGTGTACTTTGGGGGTTACAGCACCCTTTAACGGTCAAGCCAGCCGGCCCTTTACTTATGACACAGGCGCACGCTTGGCACTACTTTGTTGATGCACGTGCGGCTACTGCGCACACAATTCACAAACACAGAAAATATTTTTTTATTTAGTTTGGAGTGTACTTTCGGGGTTACAGCACCCTTTAATGGTCAAGCCAGCCGTCCCTTTGCTTATGACACAGGCGCACGCTTGGCACTACTTTGTTGATGCACGTGCGGCTACTGCGCACACAATTCACAAACACAGAAAATATTTTTTTATTTGGTTTGGAATGTACTTTGGGGGTTACAGCACCCTTTAACGGTCAAGCCAGCTGGCCCTTTACTTATGACACAGGCGCACGCTTGGCACTACTTTGTTGATGCACGTGCGGCTACTTCACACACAATTCACAAACACAGAAAATATTTTTTTATTTGGTTTGGAGTGTATATTGGGGGTTACAGCACCCTTTAACGGTCAAGCCAGCCGGCCCTTAACTTATGACACAGGCGCACGCTTGGCACTACTTTGTTGATGCACGTGCGGCTATTGCGCACACAATTCACAAACACAGAAAATATTTTGTTATTTGGTTTGGAGTGTACTTTGGGGGTTACAGCACCCTTTAACGGTCAAGCCAGCTGGCCCTTTACTTATGACACAGGCGCACGCTTGGCACTACTTTGTTGATGCACGTGCGGCTACTGCACACACAATTCACAAACACAGAAAATATTTTTTTATTTGGTTTGGACTGGAGTGTACTTTGGGGGTTACAGCACCCTTTAATGGTCAAGCCAGCCGGAACTTTACTTATGACACAGGCGCACGCTTGGCACTACTTTGCTGATGCACGTGCGGCTACTGCGCACACAATTCACAAACACAGAAAATATTTTTTTATTTGGTTTGGACTGGAGTGTACTTTGGGGGTTACAGCACCTTTTAACGGTCAAGCCAGCCGGCCCTTTACTTATGACACAGGCGCACGCTTGGCACTACTTTGTTGATGCAGGTGCGGCTACTACGAGCACAATTCACAAACACAGAAAATATTTTTTTATTTGGTTTGGAGTGTACTTTGGGGGTTACAGCACCCTTTAACGGTTAAGCCAGCCGGCCCTTTACTTATGACACAGGCGCACGCTTGGCACTACTTTGTTGAAGCACGTGCGGCTACTGCGCACACAATTCACAAACACAGAAAATATTATTTTTTTTGGTTTGGACTGGAGTGTACTTTGGGGGTTACAGCACCCTTTAACGGTCAAGCCAGCCGGCCCTTTACTTATGACACAGGCGCACGCTTGGCACTACTTTGTTGATGCACGTGCGGCTACTACGCACACAATTCACAAACACAGAAAATATTTTTTTATTTGGTTTGAAGTGTACTTTGGGGGTTACAGCACCCTTTAATGGTCAAGCCAGCCAGCCCTTTAATTATGACACAGGCGCACGCTTGGCACTACTTTGTTGATGCACGTGCGGCTACTGCGCACACAATTCACAAACACAGAAAATATTTTTTTATTTGGTTTGGAGTGTACTTTGGGGGTTACAGCACCCTTTAATGGTCAAGCCAGCCGGCCCTTTACTTATGACACAGGCGCACGCTTGGCACTACTTTGTTGATGCACGTGCGGCTACTGCGCACACACTTCACAAACACAGAAAAAATATTTTGTTATTTGGTTTGGAGTGTACTTTGGGGGTTACAGCACCCTTTAATGGTTAAGCCAGCCGGCCCTTTACTTATGACACAGGCGCACGCTTGGCACTACTTTGTTGATGCATGTGCGGCTACTGCGCACACAATTCACAAACACAGAAAATATTTTCTTTTTGGTTTGGACTGGAGTGTACTTTGGGCGTTACAGCACCCTTTAACGGTAAAGCCAGCCCGCCCTTTACTTATGACACAGGCACATGCTTGGCACTACTTTGTTGATGCACGTGCAGCTATTGCGCACACAATTCACAAACACAGAAAATATTTTTTTATTTGGTTTGGACTGGAGTGTACTTTGGGGGTTAGAGCACCCTGAAATGGTCCTGCCAGCCAGAACTTTACTTATGACACAGGCGCACGCTTGGCACTACTTTGTTGATGCAAGTGCGGCTACTGCGCACACAATTCACAAACACAGAAAATATTTTTTTATTTGGTTTGGAGTGTACTTTGGGGGTTACAGCACCCTTTAACGGTCAAGCCTGCCAGCCCTTTACTTATGATACAGGTGCATGCTTGGCACTACTTTGTTGATGCACGTGCGGCTACTGCGCACACAATTCACAAACACAGAAAATATTTTTTTATTTGGTTTGGACTGGAGTGTACTTTGGGGGTTACAGCACCCTTTAACGGTCAAGCCAGCCGGCCCTTTACTTATGACACAGGCGCACGCTTGGCACTACATTGTTGATGCACGTGCGGCTACTGCGCACACAATTCACAAACACAGAAAATATATATTTTTTTGGTTTGGACTGGAGTGTACTTTGGGGGTTACAGCACCCTTTAACGGTCAAGCCAGCCGGCCCTTTACTTATGACACAGGCGCACGCTTGGCACTACTTTATTGATGCACGTGCGGCTACTGCGCACACAATTCACAAACACAGAAAATATTTTTTTATTTGGTTTGGAGTGTACTTTAGGGGTTACAGCACCCTTTAATGGTCAAGCCAGCTGGCCCTTTACTTATGACACAGGCGCACGCTTGGCACTACTTTGTTGATGCACGTGCGGCTACTTCGCACACAATTCACAAACACAGAAAATATTTTTTTATTTGGTTTGGAGTGTATATTGGGGGTTACAGCACCCTTTAACGGTCAAGCCAGCCGGCCCTTAACTTATGACACAGGCGCACGCTTGGCACTACTTTGTTGATGCACGTGCAGCTATTGCGCACACAATTCACAAACACAGAAAATATTTTGTTATTTGGTTTGGAGTGTACTTTGGGGGTTACAGCACCCTTTAACAGTCAAGCCAGCTGGCCCTTTACTTATGACACAGGCGCACGCTTGGCACTACTTTGTTGATGCACGTGCGGCTACTGCACACACAATTCACAAACACAGAAAATATTTTTTTATTTGGTTTGGACTGGAGTGTACTTTGGGGGTTACAGCACCCTTTAATGGTCTAGCTAGCCGGAACTTTACTTATGACACAGGCGCACGCTTGGCACTACTTTGTTGATGCACGTGCGGCTACTGCGCACACAATTCACAAACACAGAAAATATTTTTTTATTTGGTTTGGACTGGAGTGTACTTTGGGGGTTACAGCACCTTTTAACGGTCAAGCCAGCCGGCCCTTTACTTATGACACAGGCGCACGCTTGGCACTACTTTGTTGATGCAGGTGCGGCTACTACGAGCACAATTCACAAACACAGAAAATATTTTTTTATTTGGTTTGGAGTGTACTTTGGGGGTTACAGCACCCTTTAACGGTTAAGCCAGCCGGCCCTTTACTTATGACACAGGCGCACGCTTGGCACTACTTTGTTGAAGCACGTGCGGCTACTGCGCACACAATTCACAAACACAGAAAATATAATTTTTTTTGGTTTGGACTTGAGTGTACTTTGGGGGTTACAGCACCCTTTAACGGTCAAGCCAGCCGGCCCTTTACTTATGACACAGGCGCACGCTTGGCACTACTTTGTTGATGCAAGTGCGGCTACTGCGCACACAATTCACAAACACAGAAAATATTTTTTTATTTGGTTTGAAGTGTACTTTGGAGGTTACAGCACCCTTTAATGGTCAAGCCAGCCAGCACTTTAATTATGACACAGGCGCACGCTTGGCACTACTTTGTTGATGCACGTGCGGCTACTGCGCACACAATTCACAAACACAGAAAATATTTTTTTATTCGGTTTGGAGTGTACTTTGGCGGTTACAGCACCCTTTAACGGTCAAGCCAGCCGGCCCTTTACTTATGACACAGGCGCACGCTTGGCACTACTTTGTTGATGCACGTGCGGCTACTGCGCACACAATTCACAAACACAGAAAATATTTTTTCATTTGGTTTGGAGTGTACTTTGGGGGTTACAGCACCCTTTAATGGTCAAACCAGCCGGCCCTTTACTTATGACACAGGCGCACGCTTGGCACTACTTTGTTGATGCACGTGCGGCTACTGCGCACACAATTCACAAACACAGAAAATATTTTTTTATTTGGTTTGGAGTGTACTTTGGGGGTTACAGCACCCTTTAACGGTCAAGCCAGCCAGAACTTTACTTATGACACAGGCGCACGCTTGGCACTACTTTGTTGATGCACGTGCGGCTACTGCGCACACTATTCACAAACACAGAAAATATTTTTTTATTTGGTTTGGAGTGTTCTTTGGGGGTTACAGCACCCTTTAACGGTCAAGCCAGCCGGCCCTTTACTTATGACACAGGCGCACGCTTGGCACTACTTTGTTGATGCACGTGCGGCTACTGCGCACACAATTCACAAACACAGAAAATATTTTTTTATTTAGTTTGGAGTGTACTTTGGGGGTTACAGCACCCTTTAATGGTCAAGCCAGCCGCCCCTTTGCTTATGACACAGGCGCACGCTTGGCACTACTTTGTTGATGCACGTGCGGCTACTGCGCACACAATTCACAAACACAGAAAATATTTTTTTATTTGGTTTGGAGTGTACTTTGGGGGTTACAGCACCATTTAACGGTCAAGCCAGCTGGCCCTTTACTTATGACACAGGCGCACGCTTGGCACTACTTTGTTGATGCACGTGCGGCTACTTCACACACAATTCACAAACACAGAAAATATTTTTTTATTTGGTTTGGAGTGTATATTGGGGGTTACAGCACCCTTTAACGGTCAAGCCAGCTGGCCCTTAACTTATGACACAGGCGCACGCTTGGCACTACTTTGTTGATGCACGTGCGGCTATTGCGCACACAATTCACAAACACAGAAAATATTTTGTTATTTGGTTTGGAGTGTACTTTGGGGGTTACAGCACCCTTTAACGGTCAAGCCAGCTGGCCCTTTACTTATGACACAGGCGCACGCTTGGCACAACTTTGTTGATGCACGTGCGGCTACTGCACACACAATTCACAAACACAGAAAATATTTTTTTATTTGGTTTGGACTGGAGTGTACTTTGGGGATTACAGCACCCTTTAATGGTCAAGCCAGCCGGAACTTTACTTATGACACAGGCGCACGCTTGGCACTACTTTGCTGATGCACGTGCGGCTACTGCGCACACAATTCACAAACACAGAAAATATTTTTTTATTTGGTTTGGACTGGAGTGTACTTTGGGGGTTACAGCACCTTTTAACGGTCAAGCCAGCCGGCCCTTTACTTATGACACAGGCGCACGCTTGGCACTACTTTGTTGATGCAGGTGCGGCTACTACGAGCACAATTCACAAACACAGAAAATATTTTTTTATTTGGTTTGGAGTGTACTTTGGGGGTTACAGCACCCTTTAACGGTTAAGCCAGCCGGCCATTTACTTATGACACAGGCGCACGCTTGGCACTACTTTGTTGAAGCACGTGCGGCTACTGCGCACACAATTCACAAACACAGAAAATATTATTTTTTTTGGTTTGGACTGGAGTGTACTTTGGGGGTTACAGCACCCTTTAACGGTCAAGCCAGCCGGCCCTTTACTTATGACACAGGCGCACGCTTGGCACTACTTTGTTGATGCACGTGCGGCTACTGCGCACACAATTCACAAACACAGAAAATATTTTTTTATTTGGTTTGAAGTGTACTTTGGGGGTTACAGCACCCTTTAATGGTCAAGCCAGCCAGCCCTTTAATTATGACACAGGCGCACGCTTGGCACTACTTTGTTGATGCACGTGCGGCTACTGCGCACACAATTCACAAACACAGAAAATATTTTTTTATTTGGTTTGGAGTGTACTTTGGGGGTTACAGCACCCTTTAACGGTCAAGCCAGCCGGCCCTTTACTTATGACACAGGCGCACGCTTGGCACTACTTTGTTGATGCACGTGCGGCTACTGCGCACACAATTCACAAACACAGAAAATATTTTTTTATTTAGTTTGGAGTGTACTTTCGGGGTTACAGCACCCTTTAATGGTCAAGCCAGCCGGCCCTTTGCTTATTACACAGGCGCACACTTGGCACTACTTTGTTGATGCACGTGCGACTACTGCGCACACAATTCACAAACACAGAAAATATTTTTTTATTTGGTTTGGAGTGTACTTTGGGGGTTACAGCACCCTTTAATGGCTAAGCCAGCCGGCCCTTTACTTATGACACAGGCGCACGCTTGGCACTACTTTGTTGATGCATGTGCGGCTACTGCGCACACAATTCACAAACACAGAAAATATTTTCTTTTTGGTTTGGACTGGAGTGTACTTTGGGGGTTACAGCACCCTTTAACGGTAAAGCCAGCCCGCCCTTTACTTATGACACAGGCGCACGCTTGGCACTACTTTGTTGATGCACGTGCAGCTATTGCGCACACAATTCACAAACACAGAAAATATTTTTTTATTTGGTTTGGACTGGAGTGTACTTTGGGGGTTAGAGCACCCTGAAATGGTCCTGCCAGCCAGAACTTTACTTATGACACAGGCGCACGCTTGGCACTACTTTGTTGATGCAAGTGCGGCTACTGCGCACACAATTCACAAACACAGAAAATATTTTTTTATTTGGTTTGGAGTGTACTTTGGGGGTTACAGCACCCTTTAACGGTCAAGCCTGCCGGCCCTTTACTTATGATACAGGTGCATGCTTGGCACTACTTTGTTGATGCACGTGCGGCTACTGCGCACACAATTCTCAAACACAGAAAATATTTTTTTATTTGGTTTGGACTGGAGTGTACTTTGGGGGTTACAGCACCCTTTAACGGTCAAGCCAGCCGGCCCTTTACTTATGACACAGGCGCACGCTTGGCACTACTTTGTTGATGCACGTGCGGCTACTGCGCACACAATTCACAAACACAGAAAATATATATTTTTTTGGTTTGGACTGGAGTGTACTTTGGGGGTTACAGCACCCTTTAACGGTCAAGCCAGCCGGCCCTTTACTTATGACACAGGCGCACGCTTGGCACTACTTTATTGATGCACGTGCGGCTACTGCGCACACAATTCACAAACACAGAAAATATTTTTTTATTTGGTTTGGAGTGTACTTTAGGGGATACAGCACCCTTTAGTGGTCAAGCCAGCTGGCCCTTTACTTATGACACAGGCGCACGCTTGGCACTACTTTGTTGATGCACGTGCGGCTACTTCGCACACAATTCACAAACACAGAAAATATTTTTTTATTTGGTTTGGAGTGTATATTGGGGGTTACAGCACCCTTTAACGGTCAAGCCAGCCGGCCCTTAACTTATGACACAGGCGCACGCTTGGCACTACTTTGTTGATGCACGTGCGGCTATTGCGCACACAATTCACAAACACAGAAAATATTTTGTTATTTGGTTTGGAGTGTACTTTGGGGGTTACAGCACCCTTTAACGGTCAAGCCAGCTGGCCCTTTACTTATGACACAGGCGCACGCTTGGCACTACTTTGTTGATGCACGTGCGGCTACTGCACACACAATTCACAAACACAGAAAATATTTTTTTATTTGGTTTGGACTGGAGTGTACTTTGGGGGTTACAGCACCCTTTAATGGTCAAGCCAGCCGGAACTTTACTTATGACACAGGCGCACGCTTGGCACTACTTTGCTGATGCACGTGCGGCTACTGCGCACACAATTCACAAACACAGAAAATATTTTTTTATTTGGTTTGGACTGGAGTGTACTTTGGGGGTTACAGCACCTTTTAACGGTCAAGCCAGCCGGCCCTTTACTTATGACACAGGCGCACGCTTGGCACTACTTTGTTGATGCAGGTGCGGCTACTACGAGCACAATTCACAAACACAGAAAATATTTTCTTATTTGGTGTGGAGTGTACTTTGGGGGTTACAGCACCCTTTAACGGTTAAGCCAGCCGGCCCTTTACTTATGACACAGGCGCACGCTTGGCACTACTTTGTTGAAGCACGTGCGGCTACTGCGCACACAATTCACAAACACAGAAAATATTATTTTTTTTGGTTTGGACAGGAGTGTACTTTGGGGGTTACAGCACCCTTTAACGGTCAAGCCAGCCGGCCCTTTACTTATGACACAGGCGCACGCTTGGCACTACTTTATTGATGCACGTGCGGCTACTGCGCACACAATTCACAAACACAGAAAATATTTTTTTATTTGGTTTGGAGTGTACTTTAGGGGTTACAGCACCCTTTAATGGTCAAGCCAGCTGGCCCTTTACTTATGACACAGGCGCACGCTTGGCACTACTTTGTTGATGCACGTGCGGCTACTTCGCACACAATTCACAAACACAGAAAATATTTTTTTATTTGGTTTGGAGTGTATATTGGGGGTTACAGCACCCTTTAACGGTCAAGCCAGCCGGCCCTTAACTTATGACACAGGCGCACGCTTGGCACTACTTTGTTGATGCACGTGCAGCTATTGCGCACACAATTCACAAACACAGAAAATATTTTGTTATTTGGTTTGGAGTGTACTTTGGGGGTTACAGCACCCTTTAACAGTCAAGCCAGCTGGCCCTTTACTTATGACACAGGCGCACGCTTGGCACTACTTTGTTGATGCACGTGCGGCTACTGCACACACAATTCACAAACACAGAAAATATTTTTTTATTTGGTTTGGACTGGAGTGTACTTTGGGGGTTACAGCACCCTTTAATGGTCTAGCTAGCCGGAACTTTACTTATGACACAGGCGCACGCTTGGCACTACTTTGTTGATGCACGTGCGGCTACTGCGCACACAATTCACAAACACAGAAAATATTTTTTTATTTGGTTTGGACTGGAGTGTACTTTGGGGGTTACAGCACCTTTTAACGGTCAAGCCAGCCGGCCCTTTACTTATGACACAGGCGCACGCTTGGCACTACTTTGTTGATGCAGGTGCGGCTACTACGAGCACAATTCACAAACACAGAAAATATTTTTTTATTTGGTTTGGAGTGTACTTTGGGGGTTACAGCACCCTTTAACGGTTAAGCCAGCCGGCCCTTTACTTATGACACAGGCGCACGCTTGGCACTACTTTGTTGAAGCACGTGCGGCTACTGCGCACACAATTCACAAACACAGAAAATATAATTTTTTTTGGTTTGGACTTGAGTGTACTTTGGGGGTTACAGCACCCTTTAACGGTCAAGCCAGCCGGCCCTTTACTTATGACACAGGCGCACGCTTGGCACTACTTTGTTGATGCAAGTGCGGCTACTGCGCACACAATTCACAAACACAGAAAATATTTTTTTATTTGGTTTGAAGTGTACTTTGGAGGTTACAGCACCCTTTAATGGTCAAGCCAGCCAGCACTTTAATTATGACACAGGCGCACGCTTGGCACTACTTTGTTGATGCACGTGCGGCTACTGCGCACACAATTCACAAACACAGAAAATATTTTTTTATTCGGTTTGGAGTGTACTTTGGCGGTTACAGCACCCTTTAACGGTCAAGCCAGCCGGCCCTTTACTTATGACACAGGCGCACGCTTGGCACTACTTTGTTGATGCACGTGCGGCTACTGCGCACACAATTCACAAACACAGAAAATATTTTTTCATTTGGTTTGGAGTGTACTTTGGGGGTTACAGCACCCTTTAATGGTCAAACCAGCCGGCCCTTTACTTATGACACAGGCGCACGCTTGGCACTACTTTGTTGATGCACGTGCGGCTACTGCGCACACAATTCACAAACACAGAAAATATTTTTTTATTTGGTTTGGAGTGTACTTTGGGGGTTACAGCACCCTTTAACGGTCAAGCCAGCCAGAACTTTACTTATGACACAGGCGCACGCTTGGCACTACTTTGTTGATGCACGTGCGGCTACTGCGCACACTATTCACAAACACAGAAAATATTTTTTTATTTGGTTTGGAGTGTTCTTTGGGGGTTACAGCACCCTTTAACGGTCAAGCCAGCCGGCCCTTTACTTATGACACAGGCGCACGCTTGGCACTACTTTGTTGATGCACGTGCGGCTACTGCGCACACAATTCACAAACACAGAAAATATTTTTTTATTTAGTTTGGAGTGTACTTTGGGGGTTACAGCACCCTTTAATGGTCAAGCCAGCCGCCCCTTTGCTTATGACACAGGCGCACGCTTGGCACTACTTTGTTGATGCACGTGCGGCTACTGCGCACACAATTCACAAACACAGAAAATATTTTTTTATTTGGTTTGGAGTGTACTTTGGGGGTTACAGCACCATTTAACGGTCAAGCCAGCTGGCCCTTTACTTATGACACAGGCGCACGCTTGGCACTACTTTGTTGATGCACGTGCGGCTACTTCACACACAATTCACAAACACAGAAAATATTTTTTTATTTGGTTTGGAGTGTATATTGGGGGTTACAGCACCCTTTAACGGTCAAGCCAGCTGGCCCTTAACTTATGACACAGGCGCACGCTTGGCACTACTTTGTTGATGCACGTGCGGCTATTGCGCACACAATTCACAAACACAGAAAATATTTTGTTATTTGGTTTGGAGTGTACTTTGGGGGTTACAGCACCCTTTAACGGTCAAGCCAGCTGGCCCTTTACTTATGACACAGGCGCACGCTTGGCACAACTTTGTTGATGCACGTGCGGCTACTGCACACACAATTCACAAACACAGAAAATATTTTTTTATTTGGTTTGGACTGGAGTGTACTTTGGGGATTACAGCACCCTTTAATGGTCAAGCCAGCCGGAACTTTACTTATGACACAGGCGCACGCTTGGCACTACTTTGCTGATGCACGTGCGGCTACTGCGCACACAATTCACAAACACAGAAAATATTTTTTTATTTGGTTTGGACTGGAGTGTACTTTGGGGGTTACAGCACCTTTTAACGGTCAAGCCAGCCGGCCCTTTACTTATGACACAGGCGCACGCTTGGCACTACTTTGTTGATGCAGGTGCGGCTACTACGAGCACAATTCACAAACACAGAAAATATTTTTTTATTTGGTTTGGAGTGTACTTTGGGGGTTACAGCACCCTTTAACGGTTAAGCCAGCCGGCCATTTACTTATGACACAGGCGCACGCTTGGCACTACTTTGTTGAAGCACGTGCGGCTACTGCGCACACAATTCACAAACACAGAAAATATTATTTTTTTTGGTTTGGACTGGAGTGTACTTTGGGGGTTACAGCACCCTTTAACGGTCAAGCCAGCCGGCCCTTTACTTATGACACAGGCGCACGCTTGGCACTACTTTGTTGATGCACGTGCGGCTACTGCGCACACAATTCACAAACACAGAAAATATTTTTTTATTTGGTTTGAAGTGTACTTTGGGGGTTACAGCACCCTTTAATGGTCAAGCCAGCCAGCCCTTTAATTATGACACAGGCGCACGCTTGGCACTACTTTGTTGATGCACGTGCGGCTACTGCGCACACAATTCACAAACACAGAAAATATTTTTTTATTTGGTTTGGAGTGTACTTTGGGGGTTACAGCACCCTTTAACGGTCAAGCCAGCCGGCCCTTTACTTATGACACAGGCGCACGCTTGGCACTACTTTGTTGATGCACGTGCGGCTACTGCGCACACAATTCACAAACACAGAAAATATTTTTTTATTTAGTTTGGAGTGTACTTTCGGGGTTACAGCACCCTTTAATGGTCAAGCCAGCCGGCCCTTTGCTTATTACACAGGCGCACACTTGGCACTACTTTGTTGATGCACGTGCGACTACTGCGCACACAATTCACAAACACAGAAAATATTTTTTTATTTGGTTTGGAGTGTACTTTGGGGGTTACAGCACCCTTTAATGGCTAAGCCAGCCGGCCCTTTACTTATGACACAGGCGCACGCTTGGCACTACTTTGTTGATGCATGTGCGGCTACTGCGCACACAATTCACAAACACAGAAAATATTTTCTTTTTGGTTTGGACTGGAGTGTACTTTGGGGGTTACAGCACCCTTTAACGGTAAAGCCAGCCCGCCCTTTACTTATGACACAGGCGCACGCTTGGCACTACTTTGTTGATGCACGTGCAGCTATTGCGCACACAATTCACAAACACAGAAAATATTTTTTTATTTGGTTTGGACTGGAGTGTACTTTGGGGGTTAGAGCACCCTGAAATGGTCCTGCCAGCCAGAACTTTACTTATGACACAGGCGCACGCTTGGCACTACTTTGTTGATGCAAGTGCGGCTACTGCGCACACAATTCACAAACACAGAAAATATTTTTTTATTTGGTTTGGAGTGTACTTTGGGGGTTACAGCACCCTTTAACGGTCAAGCCTGCCGGCCCTTTACTTATGATACAGGTGCATGCTTGGCACTACTTTGTTGATGCACGTGCGGCTACTGCGCACACAATTCTCAAACACAGAAAATATTTTTTTATTTGGTTTGGACTGGAGTGTACTTTGGGGGTTACAGCACCCTTTAACGGTCAAGCCAGCCGGCCCTTTACTTATGACACAGGCGCACGCTTGGCACTACTTTGTTGATGCACGTGCGGCTACTGCGCACACAATTCACAAACACAGAAAATATATATTTTTTTGGTTTGGACTGGAGTGTACTTTGGGGGTTACAGCACCCTTTAACGGTCAAGCCAGCCGGCCCTTTACTTATGACACAGGCGCACGCTTGGCACTACTTTATTGATGCACGTGCGGCTACTGCGCACACAATTCACAAACACAGAAAATATTTTTTTATTTGGTTTGGAGTGTACTTTAGGGGATACAGCACCCTTTAGTGGTCAAGCCAGCTGGCCCTTTACTTATGACACAGGCGCACGCTTGGCACTACTTTGTTGATGCACGTGCGGCTACTTCGCACACAATTCACAAACACAGAAAATATTTTTTTATTTGGTTTGGAGTGTATATTGGGGGTTACAGCACCCTTTAACGGTCAAGCCAGCCGGCCCTTAACTTATGACACAGGCGCACGCTTGGCACTACTTTGTTGATGCACGTGCGGCTATTGCGCACACAATTCACAAACACAGAAAATATTTTGTTATTTGGTTTGGAGTGTACTTTGGGGGTTACAGCACCCTTTAACGGTCAAGCCAGCTGGCCCTTTACTTATGACACAGGCGCACGCTTGGCACTACTTTGTTGATGCACGTGCGGCTACTGCACACACAATTCACAAACACAGAAAATATTTTTTTATTTGGTTTGGACTGGAGTGTACTTTGGGGGTTACAGCACCCTTTAATGGTCAAGCCAGCCGGAACTTTACTTATGACACAGGCGCACGCTTGGCACTACTTTGCTGATGCACGTGCGGCTACTGCGCACACAATTCACAAACACAGAAAATATTTTTTTATTTGGTTTGGACTGGAGTGTACTTTGGGGGTTACAGCACCTTTTAACGGTCAAGCCAGCCGGCCCTTTACTTATGACACAGGCGCACGCTTGGCACTACTTTGTTGATGCAGGTGCGGCTACTACGAGCACAATTCACAAACACAGAAAATATTTTCTTATTTGGTGTGGAGTGTACTTTGGGGGTTACAGCACCCTTTAACGGTTAAGCCAGCCGGCCCTTTACTTATGACACAGGCGCACGCTTGGCACTACTTTGTTGAAGCACGTGCGGCTACTGCGCACACAATTCACAAACACAGAAAATATTATTTTTTTTGGTTTGGACAGGAGTGTACTTTGGGGGTTACAGCACCCTTTAACGGTCAAGCCAGCCGGCCCTTTACTTATGACACAGGCGCACGCTTGGCACTACTTTGTTGATGCACGTGCGGCTACTGCGCACACAATTCACAAACACAGAAAATATTTTTTTATTTGGTTTGAAGTGTACTTTGGGGGTTACAGCACCCTTTAATGGTCAAGCCAGCCAGCCCATTAATTATGACACAGGCGCACGCTTGGCACTACTTTGTTGATGCACGTGCGGCTACTGCGCACACAATTCACAAACACAGAAAATATTTTTTTATTTGGTTTGGAGTGTACTTTGGGGGTTACAGCACCCTTTAACGGTCAAGCCAGCCGGCCCTTTACTTATGACACAGGCGCACGCTTGGCACTACTTTGTTGATGCACGTGCGGCTACTGCGCACACAATTCACAAACACAGAAAATATTTTTTTATTTAGTTTGGAGTGTACTTTCGGGGTTACAGCACCCTTTAATGGTCAAGCCAGCCAGCCCTTTGCTTATTACACAGGCGCACACTTGGCACTACTTTGTTGATGCACGTGCGACTACTGCGCACACAATTCACAAACACAGAAAATATTTTTTTATTTGGTTTGGAGTGTACTTTGGGGAATACAGCACCCTTTAACGGTCAAGCCAGCCGGCCCTTTACTTATGACACAGGCGCACGCTTGGCACTACTTTGTTGATGCACGTGCGACTACTGCGCACACACTTCACAAACACAGAAAAAATATTTTGTTATTTGGTTTGGAGTGTACTTTGGGGGTTACAGCACCCTTTAATGGTTAAGCCAGCTGGCCCTTTACTTATGACACAGGCACACGCTTGGCACTACTTTGTTGATGCATGTGCGGCTACTGCGCACACAATTCACAAACACAGAAAATATTTTCTTTTTGGTTTGGACTGGAGTGTACTTTGGGGGTTACAGCACCCTTTAACGGTAAAGCCAGCCCGCCCTTTACTTATGACACAGGCACACGCTTGGCACTACTTTGTTGATGCACGTGCAGCTATTGCGCACACAATTCACAAACACAGAAAATATTTTTTTATTTGGTTTGGACTGGAGTGTACTTTGGGGGTTAGAGCACCCTGAAATGGTCCTGCCAGCCAGAACTTTACTTATGACACAGGCGCACGCTTGGCACTACTTTGTTGATGCAAGTGCGGCTACTGCGCACACAATTCACAAACACAGAAAATATTTTTTTATTTGGTTTGGAGTATACTTTAGGGGTTACAGCACCCTTTAATGGTCAAGCCAGCCGGCCCTTTACTTATGACACAGGCGCACGCTTGGCACTACTTTGTTGATGCACGTGCGGCTACTGCTCACACAATTCACAAACACAGAAAATATTTTTTTTTTTGGTTTGGACTGGAGTGTACTTTGGGGGTTACAGCACCCTTTAACGGTCATTCCAGCCGTCCCTTTGCTTATGACACAGGCGCACGCTTGGCACTACTTTGTTGATGCACGTGCGGCTACTGCGCACACAATTCACAAACAGAAAATATTTTTTTATTTGGTTTGGAGTGTACTTTGGGGGTTACAGCACCCTTTAACAGTCAAGCCAGCCGGCCCTTTACTTATGACACAGGCGCACGCTTGGCACTACTTTGTTGATGCACGTGCGGCTACTTCGCACACAATTCACAAACACAGAAAATATTTTTTTATTTGGTTTGGAGTGTATATTGGGGGTTACAGCACCCTTTAACGGTCAAGCCAGCCGGCCCTTAACTTATGACACAGGCGCACGCTTGGCACTACTTTGTTGATGCATGTGCGGCTATTGCGCACACAATTCACAAACACAGAAAATATTTTGTTATTTGGTTTGGAGTGTACTTTGGGGGTTACAGCACCCTTTAACGGTCAAGCCAGCTGGCCCTTTACTTATGACACAGGCGTACGCTTGGCACTACTTTGTTGATGCACGTGCGGCTACTGCACACACAATTCACAAACACAGAAAATATTTTTTTATTTGGTTTGGACAGGAGTGTACTTTGGGGGTTACAGCACCCTTTAATGGTCAAGCCAGCTGGAACTTTACTTATGACACAGGCTCACGCTTGGCACTACTTTGTTGATGCACGTGCGGCTACTGCGCACACAATTCACAAACACAGAAAATATTTTTTTATTTGGTTTGGACTGGAGTGTACTTTGGGGGTTACAGCACCCTTTATCGGTCAAGCCAGCCGGCCCTTTACTTATGACACAGGCGCACGCTTGGCACTACTTTGTTGATGCATGTGCGGCTACTGCGCACACAATTCACAAACACAGATAATATTTTTTTATTTAGTTTGGAGTGTACTTTGGGGGTTACAGCACCCTTTAACGGTCAAGCCAGCCGTCCCTTTGCTTATGACACCAGGCGCACGCTTGCCACTACTTTGATGATGCACGTGCGGCTACTGCGCACACAATTCACAAACACAGAAAATATTTTTTTATTTGGTTTGGAGTGTACTTTGGGGGTTACAGCACCCTTTAACGGTCAAGCCAGCCAGAACTTTACTTATGACACAGGCGCACGCTTGGCACTACTTTGTTGATGCACGTGCGGCTACTTCGCACACAATTCACAAACACAGAGAATATTTTTTTATTTGGTTCGGAGTGTATATTGGGGGTTACAGCACCCTTTAACGGTCAAGCCAGCCGGCCCTTAACTTATGACACAGGCGCACGCTTGGCACTACTTTGTTGATGCACGTGCGGCTATTGCGCACACAATTCACAAACACAGAAAATATTTTGTTATTTGGTTTGGAGTGTACTTTGGGGGTTACAGCACCCTTTAATGGTCAAGCCAGCTGGCCCTTTACTTATGACACAGGCGCAAGCTTGGCACTACTTTGTTGATGCACGTGCGGCTACTGCACACACAATTCACAAACACAGAAAATATTTTTTTATTTGGTTTGGACTGGAGTGTACTTTGGGGGTTACAGCACCCTTTAATGGTCAAGCCAGCCGGAACTTTACTTATGACACAGGCGCACGCTTGGCACTACTTTGTTGATGCACGTGCGGCTACTGCGCACACAATTCACAAACACAGAAAATATTTTTTTATTTGGTTTGGACTGGAGTGTACTTTGGGGGTTACAGCACCCTTTAACGGTCAAGCCAGCCGGCCCTTTACTTATGACACAGGCGCACGCTTGGCACTACTTTGTTGATGCAGGTGCGGCTACTAAGAGCACAATTCACAAACACAGAAAATATTATTTTTTTTATTTGGACTTGAGTGTACTTTGGGGGTTACAGCACCCTTTAACGGTCAAACCAGCCGGCCCTTTACTTATGACACAGGCGCACGCTTGGCACTACTTTGTTGATGCACGTGCGGCTACTGCGCACACAATTCACAAACACAGAAAATATTTTTTTATTTGGTTTGGAGTGTACTTTGGGGGTTACAGCACCCTTTAACGGTCAAGCCAGCCAGAACTTTACTTATGACACAGGCGCACGTTTGGCACTACTTTGTTGATGCACGTGCGTCTACTGCGCACACTATTCACAAACACAGAAAATATTTTTTTATTTGGTTTGGAGTATACTTTGGGGGTTACAGCACCCTTTAACGGTCAAGCCAGCCGGCCCTTTACTTATGACACAGGCGCACGCTTGGCACTACTTTGTTGATGCACGTGCGGCTACTGCGCACACAATTCACAAACACAGAAAATATTTTTTCATTTGGTTTGGAGTGTACTTTGGGGGTTACAGCACCCTTTAACGGTCAAACCAGCCGGCCCTTTACTTATGACACAGGCGCACGCTTGGCACTACTTTGTTGATGCACGTGCGGCTACTGCGCACACAATTCACAAACACAGAAAATATTTTTTTATTTGGTTTGGAGTGTACTTTGGGGGTTACAGCACCCTTTAATGGTCAAGCCAGCCAGAACTTTACTTATGACACAGGCGCACGCTTGGCACTACTTTGTTGATGCACGTGCGGCTACTGCGCACACTATTCTCAAACACAGAAAATATTTTTTTAATTGGTTTGGAGTGTACTTTGGGGATTACAGAACCCTTTATCGGTCAAGCCAGCCGGCCCTTTACTTATGACACAGGCACACGCTTGGCACTACTTTGTTGATGCACGTGCGGCTACTTCGCACACAATTCACAAACACAGAAAATATTTTTTTATTTCGTTTGGAGTGTATATTCTGGGTTACAGCACCCTTTAACGGTCAAGCCAGCCGGCCCTTTACTTATGACACAGGCGCACGCTTGGCACTACTTTATTGATGCACGTGCTGCTACTGCGCACACAATTCACAAACACAGAAAATATTTTTTTATTTGGTTTGGACTGGAGTATTGGGTGTTACAGCACCCTTTAACGGTCAAGCCAGCCGGCCCTTTACTTATGACACAGGCGCACGCTTGGCACTACTTTGTTGATGCAAGTGCGGCTACTGCGCACACAATTCACAAACACAGAAAATATTTTTTCATTTGGTTTGGAGTGTACTTTGGGGGTTACAGCACCCTTTAACGGTCAAACCAGCCGGCCCTTTACTTATGACACAGGCGCACGCTTGGCACTACTTTGTTGATGCACGTGCGGCTACTGCGCACACAATTCACAAACACAGAAAATATTTTTTTATTTGGTTTGGAGTGTACTTTGGGGGTTACAGCACCCTTTAATGGTCAAGCCAGCCAGAACTTTACTTATGACACAGGCGCACGCTTGGCACTACTTTGTTGATGCACGTGCGGCTACTGCGCACACTATTCTCAAACACAGAAAATATTTTTTTAATTGGTTTGGAGTGTACTTTGGGGATTACAGAACCCTTTATCGGTCAAGCCAGCCGGCCCTTTACTTATGACACAGGCACACGCTTGGCACTACTTTGTTGATGCACGTGCGGCTACTTCGCACACAATTCACAAACACAGAAAATATTTTTTTATTTCGTTTGGAGTGTATATTCTGGGTTACAGCACCCTTTAACGGTCAAGCCAGCCGGCCCTTTACTTATGACACAGGCGCACGCTTGGCACTACTTTATTGATGCACGTGCTGCTACTGCGCACACAATTCACAAACACAGAAAATATTTTTTTATTTGGTTTGGACTGGAGTATTGGGTGTTACAGCACCCTTTAACGGTCAAGCCAGCCGGCCCTTTACTTATGACACAGGCGCACGCTTGGCACTACTTTGTTGATGCAAGTGCGGCTACTGCGCACACAATTCACAAACACAGAAAATATTTTTTCATTTGGTTTGGAGTGTACTTTGGGGGTTACAGCACCCTTTAATGGTCAAACCAGCCGGCCCTTTACTTATGACACAGGCGCATGCTTGGCACTACTTTGTTGATGCACGTGCGGCTACTGCGCACACAATTCACAAACACAGAAAATATTTTTTTATTTGGTTTGGAGTGTACTTTGGGGGTTACAGCACCCTTTAATGGTCAAGCCAGCCAGAACTTTACTTATGACACAGGCGCACGCTTGGCACTACTTTGTTGATGCACGTGCGGCTACTGCGCACACTATTCTCAAACACAGAAAATATTTTTTTAATTGGTTTGGAGTGTACTTTGGGGATTACAGAACCCTTTATCGGTCAAGCCAGCCGGCCCTTTACTTATGACACAGGCACACGCTTGGCACTACTTTGTTGATGCACGTGCGGCTACTTCGCACACAATTCACAAACACAGAAAATATTTTTTTATTTCGTTTGGAGTGTATATTCTGGGTTACAGCACCCTTTAACGGTCAAGCCAGCCGGCCCTTTACTTATGACACAGGCGCACGCTTGGCACTACTTTATTGATGCACGTGCTGCTACTGCGCACACAATTCACAAACACAGAAAATATTTTTTTATTTGGTTTGGACTGGAGTATTGGGTGTTACAGCACCCTTTAACGGTCAAGCCAGCCGGCCCTTTACTTATGACACAGGCGCACGCTTGGCACTACTTTGTTGATGCAAGTGCGGCTACTGCGCACACAATTCACAAACACAGAAAATATTTTTTCATTTGGTTTGGAGTGTACTTTGGGGGTTACAGCACCCTTTAATGGTCAAACCAGCCGGCCCTTTACTTATGACACAGGCGCATGCTTGGCACTACTTTGTTGATGCACGTGCGGCTACTGCGCACACAATTCACAAACACAGAAAATATTTTTTTATTTGGTTTGGAGTGTACTTTGGGGGTTACAGCACCCTTTAACGGTCAAGACAGCCAGAACTTTACTTATGACACAGGCGCACGCTTGGCACTACTTTGTTGATGCACGTGCGGCTACTGCGCACACTATTCACAAACACAGAAAATATTTTTTTATTTGGTTTGGAGTGTACTTTGGGGGTTACAGCACACTTTAACGGTCAAGCCAGCCGGCCCTTTACTTATGACACAGGCGCACGCTTGGCACTACTTTGTTGATGCACGTGCGGCTATTGCGCACACAATTCACAAACACAGAAGTTATTTTTTTATTTAGTTTGGAGTGTACTTTGGGGGTTACAGCACCCTTTAATGGTCAAGCCAGCCATCCCTTTGCTTATGACACAGGCGCACGCTTGGCACTACTTTGTTGATGCACGTGCGGCTACTGCGCACACAATTCACAAACACAGAAAATATTTTTTTATTTGGTTTGGAGTGTACTTTGGGGGTTACAGCACCCTTTAACGGTCTAGCCAGCTGGCCCTTTACTTATGACACAGGCGCACGCTT
This sequence comes from Taudactylus pleione, assembly GCA_031769625.1. Lineage (NCBI taxonomy): Eukaryota > Metazoa > Chordata > Amphibia > Anura > Myobatrachidae > Taudactylus > Taudactylus pleione. Next base: position 1,891,582 of record JAUIMM010000314.1, on the reverse strand, counting down.
GGCACTACTTTGTTGATGCACGTGCGGCTACTTCGCACACAATTCACAAACACAGAAAATATATTTTATTTGGTTTGGACTGGAGTGTACTTTGGGGGTTACAGCACCCTTTAATGGTCAAGCCAGCCGGAACTTTACTTATGACACAGGCGCACGCTTGGCACTACTTTGTTGATGCACGTGCGGCTACTGCGCACACAATTCACAAACACAGAAAATATTTTTTTATTTGGTTTGGACTGGAGTGTACTATGGGGGTTACAGCACCCTTTAACGGTCAAGCCAGCCGGCCCTTTACTTATGACACAGGCGCACGCTTGGCACTACTTTGTTGATGCACGTGCGGCTACTGCGCACACAATTCACAAACACAGAAAATATTTTTTTATTTGGTTTGAAGTGTACTTTGGGGGTTACAGCACCCTTTAATGGTCAAGCCAGCCAGCCCTTTAATTATGACACAGGCGCACGCTTGGCACTACTTTGTTGATGCACGTGCGGCTACTGCGCACACAATTCACAAACACAGAAAATATTTTTTTATTTGGTTTGGAGTGTACTTTGCGGGTTACAGCACCCTTTAACGGTCAAGCCAGCCGGCCCTTTACTTATGACACAGGCGCACGCTTGGCAATACTTTGTTGATGCACGTGCGGCTACTGCGCACACAATTCACAAACACAGAAAATATTTTTTTATTTAGTTTGGAGTGTACTTTCGGGGTTACAGCACCCTTTAATGGTCAAGCCAGCCGGCCCTTTGCTTATTACACAGGCGTACACTTGGCACTACTTTGTTGATGCACGTGCGACTACTGCGCACACAATTCACAAACACAGAAAAAAATTTTTTATTTGGTTTGGAGTGTACTTTGGGGAATACAGCACCCTTTAACGGTCAAGCCAGCCGGCCCTTTACTTATGACACAGGCGCACGCTTGGCACTACTTTGTTGATGCACGTGCGACTACTGCGCACACACTTCACAAACACAGAAAAAATATTTTGTTATTTGGTTTGGAGTGTACTTTGGGGGTTACAGCACCCTTTAATGGTTAAGCCAGCTGGCCCTTTACTTATGACACAGGCGCACGCTTGGCACTACTTTGTTGATGCATGTGCGGCTACTGCGCACACAATTCACAAACACAGAAAATATTTTCTTTTTCGTTTCGACTGAAGTGTACTTTGGGGGTTACAGCACCCTTTAACGGTAAAGCCAGCCCGCCCTTTACTTATGACACAGGCACACGCTTGGCACTACTTTGTTGATGCACGTGCAGCTATTGCGCACACAATTCACAAACACAGAAAATATTTTTTTATTTGGTTTGGACTGGAGTGTACTTTGGGGGTTAGAGCACCCTGAAATGGTCCTGCCAGCCAGAACTTTACTTATGACACAGGCGCACGCTTGGCACTACTTTGTTGATGCAAGTGCGGCTACTGCGCACACAATTCACAAACACAGAAAATATTTTTTTATTTGGTTTGGAGTGTACTTTGGGGGTTACAGCACCCTTTAACGGTCAAGCCAGCCAGAACTTTACTTATGACACAGGCGCACGCTTGGCACTACTTTGTTGATGCACGTGCGGCTACTGCGCACACAATTCACAAACACAGAAAATATTTTTTTAATTGGTTTGGAGTGTACTTTGGGGATTACAGAACCCTTTATCGGTCAAGCCAGCCAGCCCTTTACTTATGACACAGGCACACGCTTGGCACTACTTTGTTGATGCACGTGCGGCTACTTCGCACACAATTCACAAACACAGAAAATATTTTTTTATTTGGTTTGGAGTGTATATTGGGGGTTACAGCACCCTTTAACGATCAAGCCAGCCGGCCCTTTACTTATGACACAGGCGCACGCTTGGCACTACTTTGTTGATGCACGTGCTGCTACTGCGCACACAATTCACAAACACAGAAAATATTTTTTTATTTGGTTTGGACTGGAGTATTGGGGGTTACAGCACCCTTTAACGGTCAAGCCAGCCGGCCCTTTACTTATGACACAGGCGCACGCTTGGCACTACTTTGTTGATGCACGTGCGGCTACTGCGCACACAATTCACAAACACAGAAAATATTTTTTCATTTGGTTTGGAGTGTACTTTGGGGGTTACAGCACCCTTTAACGGTCAAACCAGCTGGCCCTTTACTCATGACACAGGCGCACGCTTGGCACTACTTTGTTGATGCACGTGCGGCTACTGCGCACACAATTCACAAACACAGAAAATATTTTTTTATTTGGTTTGGAGTGTACTTTGGGGGTTACAGCACCCTTTAACGGTCAAGCCAGCCAGAACTTTACTTATGACACAGGCGCACGCTTGGCACTACTTTGTTGATGCACGTGCGGCTACTGCGCACACTATTCACAAACACAGAAAATATTTTTTTATTTGGTTTGGAGTGTACTTTGGGGGTTACAGCACCCTTTACCGGTCAAGCCAGCCGGCCCTTTACTTATGACACAGGCGCACGCTTGGCACTACTTTGTTGATGCACGTGCGGCTACTGCGCACACAATTCACAAACACAGAAAATATTTTTTTATTTAGTTTGGAGTGTACTTTGGGGGTTACAGCACCCTTTAACGGTCAAGCCAGCCGTCCCTTTGCTTATGACACAGGCGCACGCTTGGCACTGCTTTGTTGATGCACGTGCGGCTACTGCGCACACAATTCACAAACACAGAAAATATTTTTTTATTTGGTTTGGAGTGTACTTTGGGGGTTACAGCACCCTTTAACGGTCAAGCCAGCTGGCCCTTTACTTATGACACAGGCGCACGCTTGGCACTACTTTGTTGATGCACGTGCGGCTACTTCGCACACAATTCACAAACACAGAAAATATTTTTTTATTTGGTTTGGAGTGTATATTGGGGGTTACAGCACCCTTTAACGGTCAAGCCAGCCGGCCCTTAACTTATGACACAGGCGCACGCTTGGCACTACTTTGTTGATGCACGTGCGGCTATTGCGCACACAATTCACAAACACAGAAAATATTTTGTTATTTGGTTTGGAGTGTACTTTGGGGGTTACAGCACCCTTTAATGGTCAAGCCAGCTGGCCCTTTACTTATGACACAGGCGCAAGCTTGGCACTACTTTGTTGATGCACGTGCGGCTACTGCACACACAATTCACAAACACAGAAAATATTTTTTTATTTGGTTTGGACTGGAGTGTACTTTGGGGGTTACAGCACCCTTTAATGGTCAAGCCAGCCGGAACTTTACTTATGACACAGGCGCACGCTTGGCACTACTTTGTTGATGCACGTGCGGCTACTGCGCACACAATTCACAAACACAGAAAATATTTTTTTATTTGGTTTGGACTGGAGTGTACTTTGGGGGTTACAGCACCCTTTAACGGTCAAGCCAGCCGGCCCTTTACTTATGACACAGGCGCACGCTTGGCACTACTTTGTTGATGCAGGTGCGGCTACTAAGAGCACAATTCACAAACACAGAAAATATTATTTTTTTTATTTGGACTTGAGTGTACTTTGGGGGTTACAGCACCCTTTAACGGTCAAACCAGCCGGCCCTTTACTTATGACACAGGCGCACGCTTGGCACTACTTTGTTGATGCACGTGCGGCTACTGCGCACACAATTCACAAACACAGAAAATATTTTTTTATTTGGTTTGGAGTGTACTTTGGGGGTTACAGCACCCTTTAACGGTCAAGCCAGCCAGAACTTTACTTATGACACAGGCGCACGTTTGGCACTACTTTGTTGATGCACGTGCGTCTACTGCGCACACTATTCACAAACACAGAAAATATTTTTTTATTTGGTTTGGAGTATACTTTGGGGGTTACAGCACCCTTTAACGGTCAAGCCAGCCGGCCCTTTACTTATGACACAGGCGCACGCTTGGCACTACTTTGTTGATGCACGTGCGGCTACTGCGCACACAATTCACAAACACAGAAAATATTTTTTCATTTGGTTTGGAGTGTACTTTGGGGGTTACAGCACCCTTTAACGGTCAAACCAGCCGGCCCTTTACTTATGACACAGGCGCACGCTTGGCACTACTTTGTTGATGCACGTGCGGCTACTGCGCACACAATTCACAAACACAGAAAATATTTTTTTATTTGGTTTGGAGTGTACTTTGGGGGTTACAGCACCCTTTAATGGTCAAGCCAGCCAGAACTTTACTTATGACACAGGCGCACGCTTGGCACTACTTTGTTGATGCACGTGCGGCTACTGCGCACACTATTCTCAAACACAGAAAATATTTTTTTAATTGGTTTGGAGTGTACTTTGGGGATTACAGAACCCTTTATCGGTCAAGCCAGCCGGCCCTTTACTTATGACACAGGCACACGCTTGGCACTACTTTGTTGATGCACGTGCGGCTACTTCGCACACAATTCACAAACACAGAAAATATTTTTTTATTTCGTTTGGAGTGTATATTCTGGGTTACAGCACCCTTTAACGGTCAAGCCAGCCGGCCCTTTACTTATGACACAGGCGCACGCTTGGCACTACTTTATTGATGCACGTGCTGCTACTGCGCACATAATTCACAAACACAGAAAATATTTTTTTATTTGGTTTGGACTGGAGTATTGGGTGTTACAGCACCCTTTAACGGTCAAGCCAGCCGGCCCTTTACTTATGACACAGGCGCACGCTTGGCACTACTTTGTTGATGCACGTGCGGCTACTGCGCACACAATTCACAAACACAGAAAATATTTTTTCATTTGGTTTGGAGTGTACTTTGGGGGTTACAGCACCCTTTAATGGTCAAACCAGCTGGCCCTTTACTTATGACACAGGCGCACGCTTGGCACTACTTTGTTGATGCACGTGCGGCTACTGCGCACACAATTCACAAACACAGAAAATATTTTTTTATTTGGTTTGGAGTGTACTTTGGGGGTTACAGCACCCTTTAACGGTCAAGACAGCCAGAACTTTACTTATGACACAGGCGCACGCTTGGCACTACTTTGTTGATGCACGTGCGGCTACTGCGCACACTATTCACAAACACAGAAAATATTTTTTTATTTGGTTTGGAGTGTACTTTGGGGGTTACAGCACACTTTAACGGTCAAGCCAGCCGGCCCTTTACTTATGACACAGGCGCACGCTTGGCACTACTTTGTTGATGCACGTGCGGCTATTGCGCACACAATTCACAAACACAGAAGTTATTTTTTTATTTAGTTTGGAGTGTACTTTGGGGGTTACAGCACCCTTTAATGGTCAAGCCAGCCATCCCTTTGCTTATGACACAGGCGCACGCTTGGCACTACTTTGTTGATGCACGTGCGGCTACTGCGCACACAATTCACAAACACAGAAAATATTTTTTTATTTGGTTTGGAGTGTACTTTGGGGGTTACAGCACCCTTTAACGGTCTAGCCAGCTGGCCCTTTACTTATGACACAGGCGCACGCTTGGCACTACTTTGTTGATGCACGTGCGGCTACTTCGCACACAATTCACAAACACAGAAAATATATTTTATTTGGTTTGGACTGGAGTGTACTTTGGGGGTTACAGCACCCTTTAATGGTCAAGCCAGCCGGAACTTTACTTATGACACAGGCGCACGCTTGGCACTACTTTGTTGATGCACGTGCGGCTACTGCGCACACAATTCACAAACACAGAAAATATTTTTTTATTTGGTTTGGACTGGAGTGTACTATGGGGGTTACAGCACCCTTTAACGGTCAAGCCAGCCGGCCCTTTACTTATGACACAGGCGCACGCTTGGCACTACTTTGTTGATGCACGTGCGGCTACTGCGCACACAATTCACAAACACAGAAAATATTTTTTTATTTGGTTTGAAGTGTACTTTGGGGGTTACAGCACCCTTTAATGGTCAAGCCAGCCAGCCCTTTAATTATGACACAGGCGCACGCTTGGCACTACTTTGTTGATGCACGTGCGGCTACTGCGCACACAATTCACAAACACAGAAAATATTTTTTTATTTGGTTTGGAGTGTACTTTGCGGGTTACAGCACCCTTTAACGGTCAAGCCAGCCGGCCCTTTACTTATGACACAGGCGCACGCTTGGCAATACTTTGTTGATGCACGTGCGGCTACTGCGCACACAATTCACAAACACAGAAAATATTTTTTTATTTAGTTTGGAGTGTACTTTCGGGGTTACAGCACCCTTTAATGGTCAAGCCAGCCGGCCCTTTGCTTATTACACAGGCGTACACTTGGCACTACTTTGTTGATGCACGTGCGACTACTGCGCACACAATTCACAAACACAGAAAAAATTTTTTTATTTGGTTTGGAGTGTACTTTGGGGAATACAGCACCCTTTAACGGTCAAGCCAGCCGGCCCTTTACTTATGACACAGGCGCACGCTTGGCACTACTTTGTTGATGCACGTGCGACTACTGCGCACACACTTCACAAACACAGAAAAAATATTTTGTTATTTGGTTTGGAGTGTACTTTGGGGGTTACAGCACCCTTTAATGGTTAAGCCAGCCGGCCCTTTACTTATGACACAGGCGCACGCTTGGCACTACTTTGTTGATGCATGTGCGGCTACTGCGCACACAATTCACAAACACAGAAAATATTTTCTTTTTCGTTTGGACTGAAGTGTACTTTGGGGGTTACAGCACCCTTTAACGGTAAAGCCAGCCCGCCCTTTACTTATGACACAGGCACACGCTTGGCACTACTTTGTTGATGCACGTGCAGCTATTGCGCACACAATTCACAAACACAGAAAATATTTTTTTATTTGGTTTGGACTGGAGTGTACTTTGGGGGTTAGAGCACCCTGAAATGGTCCTGCCAGCCAGAACTTTACTTATGACACAGGCGCACGCTTGGCACTACTTTGTTGATGCAAGTGCGGCTACTGCGCACACAATTCACAAACACAGAAAATATTTTTTTATTTGGTTTGGAGTGTACTTTGGGGGTTACAGCACCCTTTAACGGTCAAGCCAGCCAGAACTTTACTTATGACACAGGCGCACGCTTGGCACTACTTTGTTGATGCACGTGCGGCTACTGCGCACACAATTCACAAACACAGAAAATATTTTTTTAATTGGTTTGGAGTGTACTTTGGGGATTACAGAACCCTTTATCGGTCAAGCCAGCCAGCCCTTTACTTATGACACAGGCACACGCTTGGCACTACTTTGTTGATGCACGTGCGGCTACTTCGCACACAATTCACAAACACAGAAAATATTTTTTTATTTGGTTTGGAGTGTATATTGGGGGTTACAGCACCCTTTAACGATCAAGCCAGCCGGCCCTTTACTTATGACACAGGCGCACGCTTGGCACTACTTTGTTGATGCACGTGCTGCTACTGCGCACACAATTCACAAACACAGAAAATATTTTTTTATTTGGTTTGGACTGGAGTATTGGGGGTTACAGCACCCTTTAACGGTCAAGCCAGCCGGCCCTTTACTTATGACACAGGCGCACGCTTGGCACTACTTTGTTGATGCACGTGCGGCTACTGCGCACACAATTCACAAACACAGAAAATATTTTTTCATTTGGTTTGGAGTGTACTTTGGGGGTTACAGCACCCTTTAACGGTCAAACCAGCTGGCCCTTTACTCATGACACAGGCGCACGCTTGGCACTACTTTGTTGATGCACGTGCGGCTACTGCGCACACAATTCACAAACACAGAAAATATTTTTTTATTTGGTTTGGAGTGTACTTTGGGGGTTACAGCACCCTTTAACGGTCAAGCCAGCCAGAACTTTACTTATGACACAGGCGCACGCTTGGCACTACTTTGTTGATGCACGTGCGGCTACTGCGCACACTATTCACAAACACAGAAAATATTTTTTTATTTGGTTTGGAGTGTACTTTGGGGGTTACAGCACCCTTTAACGGTCAAGCCAGCCGGCCCTTTACTTATGACACAGGCGCACGCTTGGCACTACTTTGTTGATGCACGTGCGGCTACTGCGCACACAATTCACAAACACAGAAAATATTTTTTTATTTAGTTTGGAGTGTACTTTGGGGGTTACAGCACCCTTTAACGGTCAAGCCAGCCGTCCCTTTGCTTATGACACAGGCGCACGCTTGGCACTGCTTTGTTGATGCACGTGCGGCTACTGCGCACACAATTCACAAACACAGAAAATATTTTTTTATTTGGTTTGGAGTGTACTTTGGGGGTTACAGCACCCTTTAACGGTCAAGCCAGCTGGCCCTTTACTTATGACACAGGCGCACGCTTGGCACTACTTTGTTGATGCACGTGCGGCTACTTCGCACACAATTCACAAACACAGAAAATATTTTTTTATTTGGTTTGGAGTGTATATTGGGGGTTACAGCACCCTTTAACGGTCAAGCCAGCCGGCCCTTAACTTATGACACAGGCGCACGCTTGGCACTACTTTGTTGATGCACGTGCGGCTATTGCGCACACAATTCACAAACACAGAAAATATTTCTGTTATTTGGTTTGGAGTGTACTTTGGGGGTTACAGCACCCTTTAACGGTCAAGCCAGCTGGCCCTTTACTTATGACACAGGCGCACGCTTGGCACTACTTTGTTGATGCACGTGCGGCTACTGCACACACAATTCACAAACACAGAAAATATATTTTTATTTGGTTTGGACTGGAGTGTACTTTGGGGGTTACAGCACCCTTTAATGGTCAAGCCAGCCGGAACTTTACTTATGACACAGGCGCACGCTTGGCACTACTTTGTTGATGCACGTGCGGCTACTGCGCACACAATTCACAAACACAGAAAATATTTTTTTATTTGGTTTGGACTGGAGTGTACTTTGGGGGTTACAGCACCCTTTAACGGTCAAGCCAGCCGGCCCTGTACTTATGACACAGGCGCACGCTTGGCACTACTTTGTTGATGCAGGTGCGGCTTCTACGAGCACAATTCACAAACACAGAAAATATTTTTTTATTTGGTTTGGAGTGTACTTTGGGGGTTACAGCACCATTTAACGGTTAAGCCAGCCGGCCCTTTACTTATGACACAGGCGCACGCTTGGCACTACTTTGTTGAAGCACGTGCGGCTACTGCGCACACAATTCACAAGCACAGAAAATATAATTTTTTTTGGTTTGGACTGGAGTGTACTTTGGGGGTTACAGCACCCTTTAACGGTCAAGCCAGCCGGCCCTTTACTTATGACACAGGCGCACGCTTGGCACTACTTTGTTGATGCACGTGCGGCTACTGCGCACACAATTCACAAACACAGAAAATATTTTTTTATTTGGTTTGAAGTGTACTTTGGGGGTTACAGCACCCTTTAATGGTCAAGCCAGCTGGCCCTTTAATTATGACACAGGCGCACGCTTGGCACTACTTTGTTGATGCACGTGCGGCTACTGCGCACACAATTCACAAACACAGAAAATATTTTTTTATTTGGTTTGGAGTGTACTTTGGGGGTTACAGCACCCTTTAACGGTCAAGCCAGCCGGCCCTTTACTTATGACACATGTGCACGCTTGGCACTACTTTGTTGATGCACGTGCGGCTACTGCGCACACAATTCACAAACACAGAAAATATTTTTTTATTTAGTTTGGAGTGTACTTTCGGGGTTACAGCACCCTTTAATGGTCAAGCCAGCCGGCCCTTTGCTTTTTACACAGGCGCACACTTGGCACTACTTTGTTTATGCAAGTCCGACTACTGCGCACACAATTCACAAACACAGAAAATATTTTTTTGTTTGGTTTGGAGTGTACTTTGGGGGATACAGCACCCTTTAACGGTCAAGCCAGCCGGCCCTTTACTTATGACACAGGCGCACGCTTGGTACTACTTTGTTGATGCACGTGCGACTACTGCGCACACACTTCACAAACACAGAAAAAATATTTTGTTATTTGGTTTGGAGTGTACTTTCGGGGTTACAGCACCCTTTAACGGTCAAGCCAGCCGGCCCTTTACTTATGACACAGGCGCACGCTTGGCACTACTTTGTTGATGCATGTGCGGCTACTGCGCACACAATTCACAAACACAGAAAATATTTTTTTTTTTGGTTTGGACTGGAGTGTACTTTGGGGGTTACAGCACCCTTTAACGGTCAAGCCAGCCGGCACTTTACTTATGACACAGGCGCACGCTTGGCACTACTTTGTTGATGCATGTGCGGCTACTGCGCACACAATTCACAAACACAGAAAATATTTTTTTTTTGGTTTGGACTGGAGTGTACTTTGGGGGTTACAGCACCCTTTAACGGTAAAGCCAGCCCGCCCTTTACTTATGACACAGGCACACGCTTGGCACTACTTTGTTGATGCACGTGCAGCTATTGCGCACACAATTCACAAACACAGAAAATAATTTTTCATTTGGTTTGGACTGGAGTGTACTTTGGGGGTTAGAGCACCCTTAAATGGTCCTGCCAGCCAGAACTTTACTTATGACACAGGCGCACGCTTGGCACTACTTTGTTGATGCAAGTGCGGCTACTGCGCACACAATTCACAAACACCGAAAATATTTTTTTATTTGGTTTGGAGTGTACTTTGGGGGTTACAGCACCCTTTAACGGTCAAGCCAGCCGGCCCTTTACTTATGACACAGGTGCATGCTTGGCACTACTTTGTTGATGCACGTGCGGCTACTGCGCACACAATTCTCAAACACAGAAAATATTTTTTTATTTGGTTTGGACTGGAGTGTACTTTGGGGGTTACAGCACCCTTTAACGGTCAATCCAGCCGGCCCTTTACTTATGACACAGGCGCACGCTTGGCACTACTTTGTTGATGCACGTGCGGCTACTGCGCACACAATTCACAAACACAGAAAATATATATTTTTTTGGTTTGGACTGGAGTGTACTTTGGGGGTTACAGCACCCTTTAACGGTCAAGCCAGCCGGCCCTTTACTTATGACACAGGCGCACGCTTGGCACTACTTTATTGATGCACGTGCGGCTACTGCGCACACAATTCACAAACACAGAAAATATTTTTTTATTTGGTTTGGAGTGTACTTTAGGGGTTACAGCACCCTTTAATGGTCAAGCCAGCCGGCCCTTTACTTATGACACAGGCGCACGCTTGGCACTACTTTGTTGATGCACGTGCGGCTACTGCGCACACAATTCACAAACATAGAAAATATTTTTTTTTTTGGTTTGGACTGGAGTGTACTTTGGGGGTTACAGCACCCTTTAATGGTCAAGCCAGCTGGCCCTTTACTTATGACACAGGCGCACGCTTGGCACTACTTTGTTGATGCACGTGCGGCTACTGCGCACACAATTCACAAACACAGAAAATATTTTTTTATTTGGTTTGGACTGGAGTGTACTTTGGGGGTTACAGCACCCTTTAACGGTCAAGCCAGCCGGCCCTTTACTTATGACACAGGCGCACGCTTGGCACTACTTTGTTGATGCAGGTGCGGCTACTACGAGCACAATTCACAAACACAGAAAATATTTTTTTATTTGGTTTGGAGTGTACTTTGGGGGTTACAGCACCCTTTAACGGTTAAGCCAGCTGGCCCTTTACTTATGACACAGGCGCACGCTTGGCACTACTTTGTTGAAGCACGTGCGACGACTGCGCACACAATTCACAAACACAGAAAATATTATTTTTTTTGGTTTGGACTGGAGTGTACTTTGGGGGTTACAGCACCCTTTAACGGTCAAGCCAGCCGGCCCTTTACTTATGACACAGGCGCACGCTTGGCACTACTTTGTTGATGCACGTGCGGCTACTGCGCACACAATTCACAAACACAGAAAATATTTTTTTATTTGGTTTGAAGTGTACTTTGGGGGTTACAGCACCCTTTAATGGTCAAGCCAGCTGGCCCTTTAATTATGACACAGGCGCACGCTTGGCACTACTTTGTTGATGCACGTGCGGCTACTGCGCACACAATTCACAAACACAGAAAATATTTTTTTATTTGGTTTGGAGTGTACTTTGGGGGTTACAGCACCCTTTAACGGTCAAGCCAGCCTGCCCTTTACTTATGACACAGGCGCACGCTTGGCACTACTTTGTTGATGCACGTGCGGCTACTGCGCACACAATTCACAAACACAGAAAATATTTTTTTATTTAGTTTGGAGTGTACTTTCGGGGTTACAGCACCCTTTAATGGTCAAGCCAGCCGGCCCTTCGCTTATTACACAGGCGCACACTTGGCACTACTTTGTTGATGCAAGTCCGACTACTGCGCACACAATTCACAAACACAGAAAATATTTTTTTATTTGGTTTGGAGTGTACTTTGGGGGATACAGCACCCTTTAACGGTCAAGCCAGCCGGCCCTTTACTTATGACACAGGCGCACGCTTGGCACTACTTTGTTGATGCACGTGCGACTACTGCGCACACACTTCACAAACACAGAAAAAATATTTTGTTATTTGGTTTGGAGTGTACTTTGGGGGTTACAGCACCCTTTAACGGTCAAGCCAGCCGGCCCTTTACTTATGACACAGGCGCACGCTTGGCACTACTTTGTTGATGCATGTGCGGCTACTGCGCACACAATTCACAAACACAGAAAATATTTTTTTTTTTGGTTTGGACTGGAGTGTACTTTGCGGGTTACAGCACCCTTTAACGGTCAAGCCAGCCGGCCCTTTACTTATGACACAGGCGCACGCTTGGCACCACTTTGTTGATGCATGTGCGGCTACTGCGCACACAATTCACAAACACAGAAAATATTTTTTTTTTGGTTTGGACTGGAGTGTACTTTGGGGGTTACAGCACCCTTTAACGGTAAAGCCAGCCCGCCCTTTACTTATGACACAGGCACACGCTTGGCACTACTTTGTTGATGCACGTGCAGCTATTGCGCACACAATTCACAAACACAGAAAATAATTTTTCATTTGGTTTGGACTGGAGTGTACTTTTGGGGTTAGAGCACCCTTAAATGGTCCTGCCAGCCAGAACTTTACTTATGACACAGGCGCACGCTTGGCACTACTTTGTTGATGCAAGTGCGGCTACTGCGCACACAATTCACAAACACTGAAAATATTTTTTTATTTGGTTTGGAGTGTACTTTGGGGGTTAAAGCACCCTTTAACGGTCAAGCCAGCCGGCCCTTTACTTATGACACAGGTGCATGCTTGGCACTACTTTGTTGATGCACGTGCGGCTACTGCGCACACAATTCTCAAACACAGAAAATATTTTTTTATTTGGTTTGGACTGGAGTGTACTTTGGGGGTTACAGCACCCTTTAACGGTCAAGCCATCCGGCCCTTTACTTATGACACAGGCGCACGCTTGGCACTACTTTGTTGATGCACGTGCGGCTACTGCGCACACAATTCACAAACACAGAAAATATATATTTTTTTGGTTTGGACTGGAGTGTACTTTGAGGGTTACAGCACCCTTTAACGGTCAAGCCAGCCGGCCCTTTACTTATGACATAGGCGCACGCTTGGCACTACTTTATTGATGCAAGTGCGGCTACTGCGCACACAATTCACAAACACAGAAAATATTTTTTTATTTGGTTTGGAGTGTACTTTAGGGGTTACAGCACCCTTTAATGGTCAAGCCAGCCGGCCCTTTACTTATGACACAGGCGCACGCTTGGCACTACTTTGTTGATGCACGTGCGGCTACTGCGCACACAATTCACAAACACAGAAAATATTTTTTTTTTTGGTTTGGACTGGAGTGTACTTTGGGGGTTACAGCACCCTTTAACGGTCAAGCCAGCTGGCCCTTTACTTATGACACCGGCGCACGCTTGGCACTACTTTGTTGATGCACGTGCGGCTACTGCGCACACAATTCACAAACACAGAAAATATTTTTTTATTGGTTTGGAGTGTACTTTGGGGGTACAGCACCCTTTAACGGTCAAGACAGCCGGCCCTTTACTTATGACACAGGCGCACGCTTGGCACTACTTTGTTGATGCACGTGCGGCTACTGCGCACACAATTCACAAACACAGAAAATATTTTTTTATTTGGTTTGGAGAGTACTTTGGGGGTTACAGCACCCTTTAACAGTCAAGCCAGCCGACCCTTTACTTATGACACTGGCGCACGCTTGGCACTACTTTGTTGATGCATGTGCGGCTACTGCGCACACAATTCACAAACACAAAAATAATATTTTTTTATTTGGTTTGGAGTGTACTTTGGGGGTTACAGCACCCTTTAATGGTCAAGCCTTCCGGCCCTTTACTTATGACACAGGCGCACGCTTGGCACTACTTTGTTGATGCAAGTGCGGCTTCTGCGCACACAATTCACAAACACAGAAAATATTTTTTTATTTGGTTTGGACTGGAGTGTACTTTGGGGGTTACCTCACCCTTTAACGGTCAAGCCAGCCGGCCCTTTACTTATGACACAGGCGCACGCTTGGCACTACTTTGTTGATGCACGTGCGGCTACTGCGCACACAATTCACAAACACAGAAAATATTTTGTTATTTGGTTTGGAGTGAATTTTGGGGGTTACAGCACCCTTTAACGGTCAAGCCAGCCGGCCCTTTACTTATGACACAGGCGCACGCTTGGCACTACTTTGTTGATGCACGTGCGGCTACTGCGCACACAATTTACAAACACAGAAAAGATTTTTTTTTTTGGTTTGGAGTGGACTTTGGGGGTTACAGCACCCTTTAACGGTCAAGCCTGCCGACCCTTTACTTATGACACAGGCACACGCTTGGCACTACTTTGTTGATGCATGTGCGGCTACTGCGCACACAATTCACAAACACAGAAAATATTTTGATATTTGGTTTGGAGTGTACTTTGGGGGTTACAGCACCCTTTAACAGTCAAGCCAGCCGGCCCTTTACTTATGACACAGGCGCACGCTTGGCACTACTTTGTTGATGCACGTGCGGCTACTGCACACACAATTCACAAACACAGAAATAATATTTTGTTATTTGGTTTGGAGTGTACTTTGGGGGTTACAGCACCCTTTAATGGTCAAGCCTGCCGGCCCTTTACTTATGACACAGGCGCACGCTTGGCACTACTTTGTTGATGCAAGTGCGGCTACTGCGCACACAATTCACAAAAACACAGAAAATATTTTTTTATTTGGTTTGGACTGGAGTGTACTTTGGGGGTTACCGCACCCTTTAACGGTCAAGCCAGCCGGCCCTTTACTTATGACACAGGCGCACGCTTGGCACTACTTTGTTGATGCAAGTGCGGCTACAGCGCACACAATTCACAAACACAGAAAATATTTTTTTATTTGGTTTGGAGTGTACTTTGGGGGTTACAGCACCCTTTAACGGTCAAGCCAGCCGGCCCTTTACTTATGACACAGGCGCACGCTTGGCACTACTTTGTTGATGCATGTGCGGCTACTGCGCACACAATTCACAAACACAGAAAATATTTTTTTTTTGGTTTGGACTGGAGTGTACTTTGGGGGTTACAGCACCCTTTAACGGTCAAGCCAGCCGGCCCTTTACTTATGACACAGGCGCACGCTTGGCACTACTTTGTTGATGCACGTGCGGCTACTGCGCACACAATTCACAAACACAGAAAAAATATTATTTTTTTAGCACTTGGGGGGAGCACCCCTGATGGAAGGGGAGCACCCCCTGGACAACACTACATCACCCCTTTAGGACTGGGACACTGCACAGGACTTTTGAGCGGACACAGCCCCTATGGAGAACTGACTGCACAACACAGTCCAGCCAGCCCCTATGGACTTTGAAGTAGTGGACACAGCCCCTATTAACAACAGCAGCACAGCACAACACAGCCAGCCCCTATGGACTTTGAAGTAGTGGACAACAGCAGCACAGCGCAGCACAGCACTGCACAACACTACTCTGCACTACACTACACTACACTACACAGCCCAGCCAGCCCTAACTCCCACCCTCCCTCTTCACTGTCCACAGCCGAGTGAGAAAATGGCGCCGACGCGGGTACCTTATATAGGATCCAAAACCCGCGAGACTCGGAAGGCGGGATGATGAAGTTTTGCCTCGATTTCAGATCCGAGTCAGGCGGGAAAAGTCGAGCCTGACTCGGATCGGCCTCGGATCGGGGGGGCTCGGGGGAGGTTCGGATTTCAGAAATCCGAACCCGCTCACCCCTAGTTTACATGCTGTCCAAAACCCGAGTTTGGTTTTTAAAGCCGAGTTGCAAACTGACTGCAGAACCCAAAAATTTGTTTGTTGTCAGTTCTCTGGGAACCGGACCAGACATCTCTAATATTATCTTTACATTTCTTATTCTTTTCTTGTCACTAACACCATCAGGTGCGAATGAGACGCACGGTCTCAGGAATGTACTGGGAATATATTGGGCATTGCTAGACAGTGACTGAGAGGTGGCTAGTCAGATGCACGGAGATGTACCACCTTATGGGCGTTACTGGTGTGTCGCAGTAGTGGATGCCGGATTGTTGATGTGCCATGCGGTTTTACAGTGTCTGAGGATGCTCAATGTGGGCTTCTCCTAGCACATTGAGACGCACGCTTATACACCAGGGGAGGGGGTGATACTAGCATTAGCATAAAGTGGCAGACACATGGCTATACACAAGGGGAGGGGTTGATACTAGCATTAGCATAAAGTCACAGACACATGGCTATACACCAGAGAGGTATACAATCAGGAAGCCGGCTGCCTTAATACCGGCGGGGGATTAAATGCCGGGCATCTAGATGTAGATGCCTGACATTTCCCCGACGCGGGGAGACAGGTGCCCGGCATCCCGATCGAAGGGATGCCGGGCGCTGCGAGCGGACAGCCACGCGGGGGGAGGGTTAGGTTTAGGGCACCCCTGGGGGACTTAGGGTTAGGCACCCCCCGGGAGGGTTAGGCTAGGGGGAGGGAGGGTTAGGGTTAGGCACCCCTGGGTGGGACTTACGGTTAGGCACCCCCCGGGGTACTTAGGTTTAGGCAGCGGGGAAGGGGGGGTTAGGTTTAGGCACTTAGAGGGGGGATTAGGGTTAGGCACTTGGGAGGCAGGTTAGGGTTAGGCACCCCTAAGGAGGGTTAGGGGGTTAGGTTAGGTTAGAGAATACTTACCTATCCACGATCAGGATTGCCAGCTCTGTTGGGCTTCTGCTGCCGGGAACTCTGCTGTTGTCGGCCAGGCGCGGCCGGCGTTATTTCATACTGATTCCACCAGGGGAGAGGTTGATACTAGCATTAGCATAAAGTGGCAGACACATGGCTGTACACCAGGGGAGGGGTTGATATTACCATTAGCATAAACTCGCAGATACATGGCTGTACACCAGGGGAGGGGTTGATACTAGCAGTAGCATACAGTTGCAGGCACATGGCTGTACACCAGGGGAGAGGTTTTGATACTAGCATTAGGATAAAGTTGCAGACACATGGCTGTACACCAGGGGAAGGGTTGATACTAGCATTAGCATAAAGTCACAGACACATGGCTATACACCAGGGGAGGGGTTGATACTAACATTAGCATAAAGTCACAGACACATGGCTATACACCAGAGATATGGTTGATGCTAGTATTAGCATAAATGTGCAGACACATGGCTGTACACCAGGGGAGGGGTTGATACTAGCATTAGGATAAAGTTGCAGATACATGGCTATATACCAGGGGAGGCGTTGATACTAGCATTAGCATAAAGTCGCAGACACATGGCTATACACCAGGGGAGGGGTTGATACTAGCATTAGCATAAAGTCACAGACACATGGCTATACACCAGGGGAGGGGTTGATACTAGCATTAGCATAAAGTCACAGACACATGGCTATACACCAGAGATATGGTTGATGCTAGCATTAGCATAAATGTGCAGACACATGGCTGTACACCAGGGGAGGGGTTGATACTAGCATTAGCATAAAGTTGCAGACACATGGCTGTACACCAGAGAAAGGGTTGATACTAGAATTAGCATAAAGCCGCAGACACAATGCTGCACATGAGAGGAATGGCTGATATTAGCATAAATTCGCAGACACATGGCTGTACACCAGGGGAAGTGTTGATACTAGCATTAGCATAAAGTCACAGACACATGGCAGTACACCAGGGGAAGGGCTGATATTAGCATTAGCATAAAGTGGCAAACACATGGCTGTACACCAGGGGAAGGGCTGATATTAGCATTAGCATAAAGTGGCAGACACATGGCTGTACACCAGGGGAAGGGCTGATATTAGCATTAGCATAAAGTCGCAGATGCAACTACAGCAAAAGACAATAAAGTGGCCACAGCAGCAGTGTGCGACTCTAAAACAGTTGCATCTTGTTATGATATAAATTTATCTTATGTATGACCTAGTTTCTTTTGTAGGTGAATGCTCACAATATGATGAGTTATATTTAAACATTAGATACACTATGAATAAAACAAGTGTAGCGGTTGATGGTTTTATATGGTTTTAATGAGCAAGAAAAAGTAAGATAAAAGGTTTATTTTCTTCTATGTCTTTTATATAATGGAACTCTTCCCTGTTTATGATAATTATTAGAATTCATTATTTATTTTTTTATAGCCTTACAGCAACACAGAAAAATGTAATTTAAATTCAGCATACATTGAGTTGTATGAGTCAGTACTGGAAGGACGTTACCTCTTTAAGGGGCTTTTTTTATCATACCAAAAAATGTGGTAAATTCTCCGGAAATGGTTGTCTTTGTTGTGTCGCCGCATTTTTCAGCATTGGGGACATTAATCAAGGGGTTACTGCAACAGATATCAGCACCGCTAACTAACACAGGGCCTGATTCAGACCCACTCGCGAGCGGCTGTCCGCTCGCAAGTGGGTCGATGTTCTGCACTGAGCATGCGCACGACGGAGGGAGCTCCGTCGTGCGCATGCGCCAGACGCGACGAGCGAAGGAAAGTCCTTTGCTCGTTGTGTCTGATCAAAGGGGGCGTGCTGTCGATGTTGATTGACAGCACGCCCCCTTTGGTGGGCGTGCCGGGGGCGTGCCTCCCTGCCGGGGGCGTTCCCACGGGAACGCCTCCCGTCAGAAGCCGGCCCACTGACATCACTAGTGATGTCAGTGGGAGTGATTTTGGTTCTGATAGAGCCAAAATCACTCCGGAGCTTGCGGTTGAAAACCTCAACCGCAGGCTCCGGCTCGCAGTTCCGATGGTCGCGATGGTCAAGACCATCGCGGCCATCAAACTGCACGCTCGTATAGCCTGTGGGTGGTGACCCACAGCTATACGAGCGTCCAGGAGGACGCTCCATTTTCATGGAGGGCGGCCCTCGTTATCGTTCAGTCGTCCACTTTAATCACCCAGTGTGTACGCACCTATACACTCACACATACACACACACACAGTGAGTGACCCTTTCTATCTTCCCCAGGGGCATATTAACACCTGATTGGGCCTGTATGAAGCAGGTTCCCTCCTCTGGGCAGCTCCCAGGGCAGGCTTTTGGGGTGTTTGACCAGTGCAGTCGAACAGGGATGCCACCCAATAGAGGGCGCACCCCTCCCCAACATCCCGATTTCAGTGGGACAGCACTGTTGTCGCCCGTTGGCCCGTGAGTGGTCAATCCGGGAGGTTAGCCTGGTTACTATAGAGGCCCTCAATCGTTGATCGAGGGTCGTTATAGTAGTTGTGGGAATGGTGCATGAGTTGGATGTTCGATAACGATCATCCAGCACATGTAGGACGATCAAACAACGATATCTGATCATTGTCACTGACCGTGTGTACGGTCCATTAGAATTGTTGAGGCAGTAAAAGACATTTATTCCCCAGACCTTGTTTATAATATTTGCATTATTTGGCTTCATATACTAGATTAACATAGTGATTACATTTTGAAGAGTCCATTTTTATTTTATAGACATAATGAAGCCCACACCGGTAGAATGCTTTTTTTGACCCAAACCTGTCATTGTGAAGCAAGTAATTTTTTTGGGTGGGTTTGTAAATCCAGGGTTTCTATAATTGTAATGTTGAAAATATTGATGGTCTTCCTATATTCAATTGTTTTCTAAACTTCGTGGCAGTTTCCCATCTGTTTGCCCTTAGTAATGTGAAAACCGCTGAAATACCTCCAAAGGCCAAATCAACACCAAATTTAGCTCCAGAACTCTTTCTGTGTGAAGTAAAGTATGTGTGTTTTTCCTGTTTTTGTGTGGGTTTCATCTATCTACTCTGGTTTCCTCCCACATAGAGGGCAATTCAAAAAGGTGAGAGTTTTCAAAAGGCGAAAAACTCTCACATTTTGCCTTGTAATTCACTCACTTCGCCTTCTTGCGCGCACCTGAAATAAGCGCAATTCAATTAGGAATGTGAATTTGCACTACTCTATGTGAGAGTGTGTGAATTTTGTCCAAAAAGTGAACAGTGAAAATAGCAAGAAAAAGTGAGGAGCCCTTCCTGGATCCCAAAAAAGTGAAAACTTTTTGAAGAATCATGTAGAAGACTGTTAGCGCCCTTAAGGAAAGTAATCTATGCTTTTAAAAGATGACAAATGGCTGATCTGTGCATTTTTTAAAAAAAGCAAAATAAATGTAAAAAGCTGTAGAATTTCGCTTAATTACAAAGGAATTTAAAGGAAAATGCAAAAAAAGTAGAAAAAAAGATGCTTTTGGGGTAAAATTGTTTCTTGTTTAAATAAATAATTTCATTAAATTTAGGGTGCATTAATTATTTTTTTTTCACCCCAAAAATGACATGTAATTATTGGATCAATTAAACTAATTGAAACATTCCAAATGCCTAATTAGACATTAGCGGGGATGTCCAAGGGGTTCTGAAGCAAGTCCTGACATTTTTACCTTATAATACAGATGTTCCCTACCTTTTCCCTGCTCAGGGGGGGTGCGAACAAAAACAGGTGAATTTACTCTGAAAAAGTAATGAGAGTTTGGAATTGAATTGTAAATGTAATTCGCAAGGCAAATTTGCAGTGATTTAATCTTGCGGGACAAAACTCGCACCTAATTGACTTCCCCCATAGTCCCATTACATACTTGTAGATTAATTCACTTGGAAAAACATGGACCATAGTATGTGGTAGGGAATTTCAACTGTAATTTCAACTGGACCATAGACTTGATCAGAATTATTACACAAAACAACTGATGACACCAAAAACGTCTGCCTTGCTCTCTGCTAAATGTAACGTACTTTGAGTACTATTGGTAAAAAGGTGCTATACAAATAAAGAATTATTATTATTTTGAATGGGAATTGTTGGCAAAAAAGCCATTTTCAAATCATTCCTTATTCTCAATATAAATAAGGTTTTGAGCTTTTACTGGGCTATTTCAGGATTTTTGAATTATTGAGCAGCTATAATATGGTACAATGAAAAATGAAAGTTTGCTGGAATGTACCAATAATCGCAGGCAGGGACAGGCCGATACGTCCCTGTGATGTATAAGAAGTAGAGTGATCTCTATGGCGATTAATTTATTTACAGGCTTTGGACACTGCGCATGTGTTACAACTTACAACTTACAAATTACAACTACTGCTCCCATCAGATGCTGTTTTATTGATTGTCTCAGCACAGTTTTGCAAAACTTATACTCGGTAAATTACAACTACTGCTATACTAAGAGCAATTTATCTAAAGGAAGTTAGGAATATATTGTGAATCTGTGTTGGCCTCCCCCCTTCTCACAAATTGTTTATCTTAGACTTTATTGCATCCCAATTTAGTGTGTGTTTGAGCTTTCGGGGTGGGGTCCCAATCAGTGAGCACAGAGATACATGTTTGTAATTTTAGATATTACTGCTCACTCAGGCTGCCTAGCCGGTGGCTGCCATAGTCTGTGTTAAGATTCAAAGTGTTAGATTATAAGTGTAATTACAATTTGATAACTAAGTCGGAGTTACACCAAAGTTAAACTGGAGGAAAACTGAGGGAAAAGAAACTCAAAAACAGAACACTTTCTGAATGACAACAAGCAACATACTTATGTGAATTAACAAAATCAACATCTTCTGCTGTATGCATATCCAGACAACTACTTACTGCACTCACTGCTTGGACACTGCAAATACTTCCCTATCTGTGTACTGCTCTTGTTGATTGATCTTTGTTGATCAGAACACTTCGGACTGGATCAGCTCGGGTACATTGTAATTTTGTCCTCATTCAATTTGTAGTGCCTTTTCCAATTGTGTCACATCTATCCACTTTAATCATTTGTTTACTAACTAATTCCTGCACCCACTACTCACACACCTCTCCTTTATATATCACTTTTGGAGCTGCGCTCATACATTAGCAGCACTGTTCTTTACATGTATTATTGAACATTTAACAACTTTAATCCACACTGACTCTATATCTCACAGCCTCCACTCCAGTTTACATCTCAATTATTACCTTGTCCACAGCATGAACACCCTTACTTCACAACCCCCATATTCTATGTCCACATAATCCTCTACTTTATCCTCCCCCTCTTGTCTCCTCCACTTGCTGTTACCCCTTTTTTTCTCTCATCAGTCTGCTTCCAACCCTCTGCTTCTTTCCCCCACTTTTCCTTTCCCTCCACTCTCAACCACCTCCCTCCATGGCCTTGTTAACCCACCACTAAGCCCCATTCCCTCCTGGTTCTGTCTGTCACCTCCAGGGCTGCCAAGAGAAATTCTGGGCCCGGGTACTGCAACATCCTGTGGGACCACATCATGTATGGCTGCACCCATTTGTGAGTGGGTCTAGCATGTGAGATGCACCCACTCACAGGAGCATGGCATAGCACCCAGCAGCTGGGACTTAAGTAGTCACTACTGTACTAGGATGGCGGGACAGTCCCATAATAGCTGCATTTTTTGTCTGGCTGTGTATAGACGCTAAAATGTAACATACAACAATTAAAGTGCTACTACTTTATTTTGTACATCTCTCATGTAAATAACACAAACAATCTTTGTTCTGTCATAGAGATAGATGTATGAAAGACTTAATTTTTACATAACATCAGGTCATCTTATACACACACATTCCACAGCACATATCCTAACCCACTGCTCCATGCTCCTTCCTCACTATCTACCCCTCTGTGTCGCCCCTGTCTGTCTGCCCTTCCCCTTTAGAATGTAAGCTCTCACGAGCAGGGCCCTCATCCTTCATGTGCTTCTCCTCCCCCTACTTATAGTATCATTTACTCCTAACTCCCCACAACGGCACCTAACACCTGGTTGCTCATGTCCTGCTGCTTGTGTTATGCAGCTATGTTTATAACCATGTCCTTGTCCTGCATTGTTTTGTATTACTATTTACTGTTTTTCTTGTGTGCTCATTTATGTACTGTGTAAGGCGCTGCGGAACCTTTGTGGCGCCATATAAATAAAGGATAATAATAATAATAAATAATAATCCCTTAAAAAGTGGGAGGCACATATTGAAACTGTTGTAATTCCTACACCGTTCACCCGATTTGGATGTAATTACCATCAAATTAAATCTGGAAGTCTGCAGTTAAAGCACATCTTGTTTGTTTCATTTCAAAACCATTGTGGTGGTGAATAGAGGCCAAAATCTGAAAATGTTGTCAATGTCCCAATATTTATGGACCTGACTGTATACTACAGTGAGAGTTTTTAGAAATGGAGATGTTGCCTATAGCAACCAATCAGATCCTACTTAACATTTAACTAACAGCTTCTAGAAGATAATAGCTAGAATTTGATTGGTTGCTATGGGCAACATCTCCACTTCTAAAAACTATCACTTTAGTAAATATACCCCTTATACTCACAATTTTAATAGAAGGACATCTGTCCTCTAATTGTGAATGATTTTAATTGCATACGAACTACGAAAAAATGGTTGTGGTCATATGACCGGATAAATACTCAGATACACATTTTTGGTGCTTACTTCATGTTTTTATTACCTTTTGTATTTCTTATATATTTTTATTCTGCCATACTGAAAAAAATGAACGCTGCATATATTTTAAAACTGCAGGTGTTGCGCTTTATAGAGTTAAAAAATGTGTGTTTACTGTACTTGGTTAATGACAGGTATATAAAGGAACACTGGCAGAGGATAACCATACCCCCTGACAAAGACATTTACTGACGAAACCCATTGGACGTGGCCTATGACGTGGAAGTGTGTGACGTCATCCGATGTTTCCAGAGCCGGCGGTGGACAGTGAAACTGATGTCCAAGCTTCAGCTGTGCCTAATCACTTGGAGCTAAGTGACCTTCTGTGGCTAAAATTGCTGTTTTAATCTCGATGCATGTTAGCATTTATTCTAGAATCCTTTTGGCTCCATGGCTAGGAGCTGGAATGCAGCAGCACTGCATCTACTAAACTTGAATATATCTGGACAATCATAAAAGACAACTTGCGTAATTTGGATATTTTTATTATATATATATATATATATATATTCCATAGACCAAAAAACTTTCACAGGTCCCATTAAGGTTGCTTAGACATGATCTGAAAATTCACAAAACCTATTGATTTTCTGCCACTCAAACTTCAAAAGAGCAATGACCAGATGTGTTCCTTGCGCAATACAGATATGGTATGCCATCACACCCTATGGTTAACTGCAGATTCAGCACTCTCAAAGAATGAGCATACTGGCACTTGGAGAACCACAAGTACCAGCAGGCGGGGCACTAAGGGCCTGCTGGTACCTATAGTACCCCTGCAAAGAAATATTAAAATAAAATAGACACCGTCTTTTGAAATATTTTATCTAACTGGACCTTCACCTTAAGCTCTTTTACATGGCTGCCGCTCCCCCAGGACTTCTATGGCGTCTTCACCTGGAGGGCGATGGCCTTTAAGCTCTTTTTCCTGGCCATCGCCCATCCAAGGCTTCCACGCCATCTTCTATATTCTTTCTTCAGCAGTTCTTATCTGCTGTTGCCTCGTCGCCACCGACTGAGTGCACGGCATCTCGCGCTGTTAGTATTTAAGCCAGCCGAGGAGGTGGGGCGATGATGTCGCGAACCATGATTGACTTGCGGGCACACTCGGTTCTCACCATTGAAGTCAATGGTGAGAACAGCTCATTGGCTGAGAGGCGGAAGGCTCGCCTCTCTCAGCCAATGAGCGCTCTGCACTGGGGTTTCTGTACTGCAGTATCTCTTTTTTTTTTCTCCAAGACCGTGGATTGTGTGAAGAGGACCTGATCCACGCATAGGAGGAGGTGAGTATGGAATTTTTATTACAGGTACTCCCCATTAGATTATCTACTGGAAAAGAGGACAGAATGGCTTCAGGTATACTAGGTGAGTATGTGAGATAGTGTGAGTACATGTGTGTGTGTGTGCATGTATGTTTTAATAAAATTGTACTTTTTTATGGTGTGTGCTGTGTGTTTTTTTAATATTGCTTTTGCTGAAGAACTAAAAGTACCAGCAAGCCCGTAATGCCCCGCATGCTGATACTTGTGGTTCTCCAAGTACCAGCATGCAGGGGAGGATTTCTGGGAACTGTAGTTCCACAACAAAAGCCAATATTTATATTTTCATATTCAACACACTTTACATAATCAACTCGGCCAGGGTTTGTGAATTGTGTGCGCAGTAGCCGCACGTGCATCAACAAATAGTGCCAAGCGTGCGCCTGTGTCATAAGTAAAGGGCCGGCTGGCTTGACCGTTAAAGGGTGCTGTAACCCCCAAAGTACACTCCAGTCCAAACCAAAAAAAAAATATTTTCTGTGTTTGTGAATTGTGTGCGCAGTAGCCGCACGTGCATCAACAAAGGAGCAGCGCCAAGCGTGCGCCTGTGTCTCATAAGTAAAGAGCCGGCTGGCTCATTTCTTAAAGGCTGGTGTAACCCACAAAGTGCACTACTCTCCAGCAAAAATAAAAAAATATTTTCTGTGTTTAGCCGCACGTATATATCAAATCGATATAACATAAATGGAGGACCAAACTTTCTCCGATAAAAATAAAATAGAGAAAGATCAAGAACCACTTCCTCCTAGTGCTGAAGCTGCTGCCACTAGTCATGACATAGACGATAACATGCCATCAACGTCGTCTGCCAAGGCCGATGCCCAATGTCATAATAGAGGGCACATACAATCCCAAATGACAAAGTTCAGGAAAATGACCTTGAAAAAAACATTTAAATCAGCTGAAGAGAAACGTAAACTTGCCAATATGCCATTTACGACACGGACTGGCAAGGAACGGCTAAGGTCGATCCCTAGTATGTTCATGACTAGTGGTTCAGCTTCACATGACGATGGAAGCCCTCCTCCCACTAAAAAAATCAAATGAGTTAAGCTGGCAAAAGCACAGCGAAGAACTGTGCTTTCTAAGAAGATATCACAAATCCCCAAGGAGAGTCCAAGTGTGGTGGTGGTTGCGATACCTGACCTTCCCAGCACTGGACGGGAAGAGGTGGCTCTTTCCACCATTTGCACGCCCCCTGCAAGTGCTGAAAGGAGCACCCACAGTCCACTTGCTGATATGCAAATTGAAGATGTCACTGTTGAAGTACAACAGGATGAGGATACTGGTGTAGCTGGCGCTGAGGAGGAAGTTGGCGAGGAGGATTCTGATGGTGATGTGGTTTGTTTAAATCAGGCTCCGGGGGAGACAGTTGTTGTCCGTGGGATGAAAAAGCCCATCACGGTCATGCCTGGGCAGAAGACCAAACATTCCACCTCTTAGGTCTGGCAATATTTCTATCCAAATCCGGACAACAACTGTCTTGCCATATGTACCATATGTAAAGGTGAAATAAGTAGGGGTAGGGACGTCAACCACCTAGGAACATCCTCCCTTATACGGCACCTGCAGCGCGTTCATAAAAAGTTACTGTCAAGTTCAGAAACTTTGGCTAAGACCGTAAGCAGTCCAGGGACACCTAAATCCCATTGTTCTGTTGTATCCAAGTGCCTGCAAACCACACCGTCAACTCCCTCCTCGTCAATTTCCTCCTTAGTCAGGATCGGAAGTAGTCCTGCAGGCCATGTCACTGGCATGACTGACTCTCCTATCGGGGATTCCTCCAGAGGATCCAGCATTGCTACGCCTCCTGCTGCCGCTGCTGCTGTTGCTGCTGCTGGGAGTCATTCATCATCCCAGAGAGGAAGTAGGAACACCACTACTTTTACTAAACAATTGACCCTCCAACAGTCCTTAGCGAGGAGGATGAAGTAGACAGCAGTCATCCTGAAGCAAAACGTATAACTGAGGCCTTGACTGCTATGTTGGTGTTAGACATGCGTCCGGTATCCGCCATTAGTGCAGTGGGATTTAGACAATTGATGGAGGTAGTGTGTCCCTAGTTCCAAATCCCGTCTAGATTCCACTTCACTAGGCAGGCGATACCGAGACTGTACAGAAACGTCAGAAAAAGTGTCCTCAGTGTCCTGAAAAATGCCGTTGCACCCAATGTCCACTTAACCATGGACATGTGGACAAGTGGAACAGGGCAGACTAAGGACTATATGACTGTGACAGCCAACTGGGTAGATGTATCACCTTATGCAGCAACAGCAGCAGCGTCACCAGTCGCAGCATCTCAGAAATGCCAGCTCGTTCCAAGGCAGGCTACGCTGTGTATCACCAGTTTCAGTAAGAGGCACACCGCCGACAACCTCTTAGAGAAACTGAGGGAAATCATCGCCCAGTGGCTTACCCCACTTAGACTTTCCTGGGGATTTGTGATATCTGACAACGCCACCAATATTGTGCGGGCATTACATCTGGGCAAATTCCAGCACGTCCCATGTTTTGCTCACACAATAAACTTGGTGGTGCAGAATTTTCTGAAAAGCGACAGGGGCGTGCAGGAGACGCTTTGGGTGGCCCGAAAAATTTCTGGCCACTTTTGCCATTCAGCGACTGCGTGACGAAGACTGGAGCGCCAGCAAACACTCTTGAACCTGCCCCGCCATCACCTGAAGCAAGAGGTTGTGACGCGGTGGAACTCAACCCTCTATATGCTTCAGAGGATGGAGGAGCAGCAAAAGGCCATTCAAGCCTATACATCCACCTATGACAAAGGCAAAGGAGGGGGTATGCACCTGACTCAAGCACAGTAGAGAATGATTTCCGTCTTGTGCAAGGTTCTCCAGCCCTTCGAACTTGCCACACGTGAAGTCAGTTCAGGCACTGCCAGCTTGAGTCAGGTCATTCCCCTCATCAGGCTTTTGCAGAAGCAGCTGGAGAAAGTGAAGGAGGAGCTAAGACGGAGCGATTCCGCTCGGCATGTGGGACTTGTGGATGAAGCCCTTCATTCGCTTTGCCAGGATTCCAGGGTGGTCAATCTGTTGAAATCAGACCACTACATTTTGGCCACCGTGCTCGATCCTAGGTTTAAAGCCTATGTGGTGTCTCTCTTTCCGGCCGACACAAGCCTGCAGAGGTGCAAAGACCTGCTGGTGAACACACTGTCAGCTGAAGCGGAACATGACACGTCAACAGCTCCTTCTTCATTTTCTCCCGCAACTGGGGCTGCCAGGAAAAAACTTAGGTATCCTAAGCAACCCGCTGGTGGTGATGCAGGGCAGGCAGGACCAAGTTTGGACATCTGGTCCGGACTGAAGGACCTGGCAACAATTTCTGACATGTCTACTGTCACTGAATATGATACTGTCACCATTGACAGAATGGTGGAGGATTACATCGGTGACAGCATCCAAGTAGGCATGTCACACAGTCCATACCTGTACTGGCAGGAAAAAGAGGCAATTTGGAGGCCCCTGTACAAACTGGCTCTATTTTACCTGAGTTGCCCCCCCTCCAGTGTGTACTCCGAAAGAGTGTTTAGTGCAGCCGGGAACCTTGTCAGCGAAAGGCGTAGGAGGTTGCTTCCACAGAATGTGGAGAAGATGATGTTCATCAAAATTAATTATCAGCTCTTCCAGGGAGACCAGCCTCCAGAACGTACAGAAGGACCTGTGGTGGTGGATTCAAGTGGGGACGAGTTAATACTTTGTGAGGATGAGGATGTACACACTGAAGAGGGTGAGGAATTGGTGGATGAGGAGGATGAGGAGGACATCTTGCCTCCGTAGAGCCAGTTTGTGCAGGGACAGATTAATTGCCAGCTTGTTTTGTGGGGGCCCAAACGAACCAATCATTTCAGCCACAGTTGTGTGGCAGACCCTGGCGCTGAAATGATTGGTTTGTTAAAGTGTGCATGTCCTGTTTATACAACATAAGGGTTGGTGGGAGGGCCCAAGGACAATTCCATCTTGCACCTCTTTTTTTTCTTTGCATTATGTACAGTTTGGGGCCTAGTTTTTCAAACTGCCATCCTGTCTGCCACTGCAGTATCACGCCTAGATGGGTCACGTGTTTGTGCCGCCCACTCGTGTCGCTTAGCATAGTCATCCAGCTACCTCGGTGCAACCTTTTGGACATAAAAACACTATTGTGAGGTGTGAGGTGTTCAGAATAGACTGGAAATGAGTGGAAATTAAGGTTATTGAGGTTAATAATAGCATAGGAGCAGAAAAACCTACAAATTCTGTGATTTTAGCTGTTTTTATGCTTTTTTTCAAAAAAATACAGATCCAAAACACAAAACCCAGAACCCAAAACACGGAAGGGTGGTTTTGGCAAAACCAATCCAGATCCAAAACACGAAGAAAGATCCAGATCCAAAACCAAAACACAAAACACGAAAAGTGGCCGGTGCACACCCCTAATGTAAACTGAAATGACAACCATGGCTTTCCACAGTAACAAAACACCTACAAAAACTCTCACGTGAAATACAATGTCAGTGGCATTAATCTTTCTCCAAATGACTTCCTCACATACTGTATAGTAGGAATCCAGCCGTCTGTCTCATGCTCATTGTCCATCCCATCTGTGTCACCCCTGTCTGTCTGCCCCTCCCCTTTAGAATGTAAGCTCTCAGGAGCAGGGCCCTCTTCCCTTATGTGCTTTTCCTTCCTTTACTTATATTGATATCTACTCTATACTCCTTACTACAGCACATAAACTTTGACTTTTGTCATCCTGTTACTGTTGCAGCAATGTTTATATACCATTTACTTATCCCGCAATGTCTTGTACTGTATGTCAGCGCTCTCTTGTTCTGTTCAACTGTTTATCTACTTCGTTAGGTGCAGCGGAACCCTTGTGGGGCCATATAAGTAAAGGATAATAATATTAATATGGATACATGTATGAATATATATATATATATATAATGTGCATCGGTACAGCCTTAGAAGTGGAGAGGTGGCTGGCAGAGCGATATTGGCGCAGCGGGTAGAGTGGTGGTGGGACGTCACATAGCTGTGATTGGGGGGGTGTCAGGTAGGAGCCAGAATGGGAGGGCTGGGGGGCTGGTTAGAACCGTTGGGGAGGGTGAGACAGAGCCACAACTGTGGGGGATTGGGACGGAGTTGCAATAAGGGAGTGGGACACAGAATAGAGGAGGCGGGGTCAGTGCAGTAATATCTACTTCATTGCTGTGAGTGTCTTTGGAGTAATTATTCCTAGACCAGCAGTTCACGACACAGCAAACCACATTCTACCTAATAATGGAATGTTGTAATAGCTCTGTGCTGTTCTTAGCATTTGATAATTACTACATACTGTATTACTACCTATCCTAAACAATGACACTAATTCAAACTTGTACATAATTGCTGATTATTTCATTGTGTTTGATGTACTGACATGCTGCATTACAGAAATTGGGATTTATTCCACAAAAATAAATGGATACATTGCTTAATTTCAATAAATCACTTATGTGGATTGTGTTTTCATTCAAATATACAGTTCAAGGAAAACTATAATCAAAATGCATTTGTTTCAAAATGTTGTATTACATGAAATCTAATTGAGTGCTTAACTTTAAATAAAGAATATTTAGCTATGATTATATTTATGTTGTGTTCTGATGCTCTGCTTTTATAAAATAGTGTAGCAAGATGACTAGAAGTCTAGTAAAAATAAAAGCCTAGGGATGCTTGGAGTTAATACTTTATAGCATTGGCCCATTCTGGTACCCCTGGCAAGTGGGTGCCAGGAGGAAAAAAATGAAATATGCCCTGTATAGTTATAAAAGTGCCCCTTAGTATAGTAATGTTATCATTTGTGAACCCTTAGTATATTAACACATATTATTTGTAGGGATGAGCGGGTTCGGATTTCTGACATCTGAACCCCCCCGAGCCCTCCCGATCTGAGCCGGTTCCAAGTCAGGTTCGAGTTTTCCCGCCTGGCTCAGATCTGAAATCAAGGCAAAATGTCATCATCCTGCTGTGGGATTCTCGCGGGTTTTGGAATCTATAAAAGGTCCCCGCGTCGGCGCCATTTTTCACTCCGGCTGTGGACAGTGAAGAGGGAGGGTGGGAGTTTGCTGTACTTGTGCTACTGTTGTCCATAGGGGCTATGTCCACTCCAAAATCCATAGGGGCTGGCTGAGCTGTGTTGTGCAGTCTGTTGTCCATAGGGACTGTGGCCCTGATTCAGAGCTGGACGCTCTTTCAGAGCGCTCGCTCTGAATCAGGGCGTTTTTTTTTTTATGGAGCCAGCCTCCTGGCCTCTTGCTAAGCTGTGGGTGAACACCCACAGCTTTTGCGAGCGGCCAGGTGATGGTCGTGACCATCGGGGCTTGCGATGAGACCCTTGTGGTAGGGTCTCATTCCCGCAAGCCCCAGTGAGCTTTTGGCTCTAAATAAAGTAGCAAGCTCACCACTGACATCACTGGTGATGTCTATGATGCCTCCCACAAATGGCAGGCGTTCCTTCGGGAACGCCTCCTTTTGTGTAGCCACCCCACCTGCCCGCCTCCAAAACGGGGCGAGCTGTCAATCACAATCAACAGCCGCCCCGTTTTGGTGCGAGACCCGTAGCGACGGAGTGCTGTCGCTGGCCAGGTCTCGCGCATGCGCACGCTGGAGGCGGCATATGCGCAGGTGGCAAACATCTCTGAATCAGCCCCTGTGTCCACTCCAAAGTCCATAGGGGCTGGCTGGGTGGCTGGGCTGTGTTGTGCAGTGTCCTATAAAGGTTGTAGTCCTAAAGGGGTGCTGTAGTGTTGTCCAGGGGGTGATTTGTCCATCAGGGGTGCTCCCCCCAAGTGCAAAAATAATAATATTATTTTTTCTGCTTGTATGCGCATTAGCCACACGTGCATCAACAAAGAAGCGTGCGCTTGTTTCATAAGTAAAGGGCCGGATGGCTCGTCTGTTTTAGGTGTTTGTGACTTGTGTGCGCTGTAGCCGCACGTGCATCAACAAAGTAGCAGCACCAAGCGTGTACCTGTGTCATAAGTAATTGGCCGGCTGGCTCGTCTGTTGAAGGGTGGTGTAACCCCCAAAGTGCCTGAAAAAATAAACATTTTTTTTCTGTGTTTGTGACTTGTGTGCGCTGTAGCCGCACATGCATCAACAAAGTAGCAGCGCCAAGCATGCGCCTGTTTCGCAAGTCAAGGGCTGGCTGGTCTGTTGAAGGGCAGTGTAACCCCCAATGTGCCCAAAAAAATTAAAACATTTTAAAAGTGTGTTTTTTTCCTGTGTTTGTGTGTGCATTAGCTGCACATGCATCAACAAAGTAGCAGCGCCAAGCGTGCACCTGTGTTATAAGTCAAGGGCCGGCTGGTCTGTTGAAGGGCGGTGTAACCCCCAAAGTGCCCAAAAAAATGAAAACATTTTAAAAGTGTTTATTTATCTGTGTTTGTGTGCGTGTTAGCCACACGTGCATCAACAAAGTAGCAGCACCAAGTATGTACTCTTTGGGGCCTAGTTTTTCAAACTGCCATCCTGTCTGATACTGCAGTGCCACTCCTAGATGGGCCACTTGTTTGTGCCACCCACTTACTGTATGTCACTTAGCATAGTCATCCAGCTACCTCGGTGCAACCTTTTTGCCTAGAAACAATATTGTGAGGTGTGAGGTGTTCAGAATAGACTGGAAATTAGTGGAAATGAATGTTATTGACGTTAATAGTGTAGGAACAAAACAAAGAAACCAAATTCTGTGATTTTATCTGTTTTTATGCTTTTTTCCAAAAAAATACAGATCCAAAACACAAAACCCAGAACTAGAGATGAGCGGGTTTGGATTTCAGAGATCCTAACCCACCCGAATTTAGCAGATCCGAGTTGGATCCAAGCAGGCTCGATTTTTCCCACCTGACTCGGATCTCAAACCGAGGCAAAACTAAAGAGTCTGAAATCTCGCGAGCTCATCTCTATGATCAATGTAGTATATAAGGGACCACGCTATGGACGCCATTTCACTCCAGCTGTGGAGACTGAACTGGGAGGGTGGGTAGTGTAGGGCTGGGAGAGGTGCTGGTGCTGTTTGTCTGCTGTGTCCTGGGCTGGTGCTGATCCATTCTGGGCCAGTGCTGTCACTGTACTGTCTGCTGTGTCCATCTGGGCTGTTGCTGATCCATCTTGGCTGTCTGTGCTGTCTGCTGTGTCCTGGGCTGGTGCTGCTGATCCATTCTGGGCTGGTGCTTTGCTGTCTGCTCTGTACATCTGGGCTGGTGCAGAACTGCAGATACATCTGGGCTGGTGCTGTGTCCATCTGGGCCCAAGTTTCTGGACTCAAAAAAAAAAAAGATATATAGTCAAAAAAAAATCAAAGTGTCTTTTATATTTTTCTGTGTGTGCGTGCATGTTAGGGTGCCCACATACATACCGATGTCCTCACGATACGATTTTATGGCCAATTTCCTCATGAACTTTCACGGGAGCTCCCTTGCCGTCGTGATCACGATTTGGAGTTAAAAATGTCCAATCTGACTAAAGATCTATCTTGCAGCCAATGCATTGTATCCCAGATTGGCTAATCTGCCCTACAGCACGGCAGATCAGAAGATGCGATGTACGACGAGCGGGGACACACATCGGTATAAACTCACGATTTGTACTTTTTTTACCCAATTCGTCATCACGATTCGTCGAAATCGGCCAAAAATGTCGCTATGTGTGTGGACACCTTTAGGCTTAACTGCAGTACTGCACAAGATCCAGCCAGCAACACAAGTTGCAACCTAGTGCTGCCCGACTCCAGTTGTAAATAATCTGTGCTCTGGGCCCAAGTTCTGGAGCTGAAAAAAAATAAAAATATATTGTCTATTTTTTGTCTAATTTTTTTTGTGTGCGTGTCAGCCACACCTGGCTGTCACTGTCATCGGCGTAGGTGCGCAGGAGTACTGTGCTGCTGTTTGTTTTTTTTAATTTTAAACATAGCAGAAATTTTATACTAACAGCTTATAAAGTTATATGCTCTAAAAAACTAAAGCCTATATTTATTTACAAACCTATATAGAGTAGACATCCTAAATTCTAAAATTGTTCTATTCAAAAACGTAAACAAAAGTCAGCAGAGGCCTCAGAGAACATAAAAAAAGATGCTCTAGGTGCTGAACTTCAAGGGATTTCTCCATTATGTTCTGCAGTGTGGAAAGGTTTCATTCATATGTTTTCTATAAAACAGTTCAAAGTTACAGCCTTCAAAGTGTCTGGCTATAACACCCACCTTTGCCAGGAATTATCAAAGATTATTACAAGCAAAGGATTCATCTGTCCGGAATCTGTCTGGGAATTCATGGATCGTATTTGGCCTGAATGCACTAAGACATCCAGTGATTCTGTCACTGTGTTCTGTTGCCGACTTTGGCCCTGATTCAGAGCCGGACGCTCTGACCAGAGCGCTCGCTCTGGATCAGGGCCCACCTCCATACTTATGGAGCGTCCTCCTGGACGCTCGTATAGCTGTGGGTCACCACCCACAGCCTATAAGAGCGTGCAGGATGATGGTCGCGATGGTCTTGACCATCGCGACCATCGCCAGTGCGACCAGAAGCCTGCGGTTGAGTTTCTCAACCGCAAGGCCAGGAGTGATTTTGGCTCTATCAGAGCCAAAATCACTCCCACTGACATCACTAGTGATGTCAGTGGGGCCGGCTTCTGACGGTAGGCGTTCCCTTGGGAACGCCTCAGTCTGGCTGGCACGCCCCCGGCACGCCCACCAAAGGGGGCGTGCTGTCAATCAACATCGACAGCACGCCCCCTTTGATCAGACACAACGAGCGAAGGAAAGTCCTTTGCTCGTCGCGTCTCGCGCATGCGCACGACGGAGCTCCCTCCGTCGTGCGCATTTGCAGTGCACACCATCGACCCACTTGCGAACAGACAGCCGCTCGCGAGTGGGTCTGAATGAGGCCCTTTATTCCTAACTGAATCGCAAACTGAAATACGGAATAGTAAGCACAGACAACATGGAGGCCTTTGTTATTTCGCTGCCTGCATGCCAAACAATACCTCCCAGACTACACCCACTGGGGGGACCAGGTCTTGATAATGACCAACCCCATCTGTTGCTAGGCCTTCTTCTTCCAAACCATCCATCCTGGACTTCCTGTCCAAAAAGGGTGAGCAGGGCACAGAAAGAGGAGCTAGATGTCCCTGATGACATTTTTTTTTCATCTATAAGTGGAGAGATAAGAGCTTCAGATGTTGGAACAGGGGCTCCTACCTATTTGGCTTCCCTCCAGAGAACAGAGCTCTGTTCCTCAGGAAGTGTCTATGCCTGAGCTGATAGGTAGGTAGTCTCTGTCTGTTGGTAAACACCCATGAGATGGCAACCCAAAATAACAACAACTATATTAATAATGTGTCCAGCCTGATCCCTTAACAGCAACATACCCCATATGGCCAACTCTTAACATGACACCCAGTTTGCAGCCTCCTCCCCCTTATTACACTAATCCAGTCGCCATGGTTAATCAATCAGCCATGCGTGGTCCACCCAATTTTTGGCCTTCTACATTAATTTCTAATATATTCACATATCTAAGAAGTGAACAGTGGGAACAATGGCAATTTGAAGGCCACTAACTAACTGTTTTTTTTTTAATGTCCCTGTACAGGTTGGGAAATTCCGTTACAGAACAGAAGGTTTGCAAAGGATTATTTAAGTCAATTGTTTATTTTTTTTAAAGCACTCTTCCTGGTCCCCTCCTGGGATGAGAAAATCAACTCCCAGCAGCAGCAGCCATGCTCATGGATTCTTCTGGGGCAAGGACTGATGTAAATATACTGTATCACATTTTTTTTGTAAATGCCTCCTCCCCTACCCTTCTCCCTCATAAATTTTCTTTTGAATCAAAAAACGAAAATAAATTTACTACCAATCAACCCTTCCTGTCTCTGCTCTACCTTCAACTACATACATACTCCAACTATCTCAGGCCTCTCTTGAATAATAAAAGTGTTTCCTGATGTGCCATGTTTGAAGTTGAACCGCCATGTGTTTGTGCCGCCC
This sequence comes from Taudactylus pleione, assembly GCA_031769625.1. NCBI lineage: Eukaryota > Metazoa > Chordata > Amphibia > Anura > Myobatrachidae > Taudactylus > Taudactylus pleione. Next base: position 1,855,377 of record JAUIMM010000314.1, on the reverse strand, counting down.
ACTGCTGCAGCTTAGCTTAGTCAGCCAGCTATCTTGGTGCAAATTTTGGGCTTAAACAAGATGAACAAATCAATATTGTGAGCTGTGAGGTGGTCAAAATTGACTGGAAACGAGTGGAAATAAATGTTATTGAGGTTATTAATACTGTAGGAACAAAAATAAGGCCCATTTTATATGATTTTAGCTGTTTTTTGTTTTGTTTTTTAAGAAAAAAATCCAGATCCAACACCAAAACACAAAAACAAAACACGGAGATGTGGTTTTGGCAAAACCAATCCAGATCCAAAACCAGGGGAAATCCAGATCCAAATCGAGAACCAAAACACGGGGGTCGGCGCACATCTCTACCGATAACCCAAAACACGGAAGGGTGGTTTGGCAAAACCAATCCAGATCCAAAACACGAAGAAAGATCCAGATCCAAAACCAAAACACAAAATACGAAAAGTGGCCGGTGCACACCCTTAATAATTTATGACCCCTTAATATATTAAGAAATGTTTATATCTGGGCCCTTAAAGTATATTACTAAATATTATAGTATAGTATATTGGCCCCTTAGTAGCTTAAGAAATATAATGACCCCCCTTAGTACAGTATATTAATATTACCTGTGCACCATTCATATTTTAGTGAATATTATCTGTGCCCCTTAAGTATATAAATAGAAGACCAGGAAAGCTACTATTTAGTACAATCAATTTAGGATATTAATTGGTATGATATAGGGATGAGCAGGTTCGGTTCTCAGAGAACCGAGCCCACCCGAATCTTGCAGATCCGAGTCAGATCCAAGCAGGCTCGGAGTTTCCCGCCTGACTCGGATCTCGAAATTCGAGGCAAAACCATAGAGTCGGAAATCTTGCGGTTCGCGAGCTTACATCTCTATGATCAATGTAGTATATAGGGACCACGCGGCAGATGCCATTTCACTCTGTCTGTGGACACTGAACAGGGAGGGTGGGTAGTGTAGGGCTGGGAGAGTGGTACTGTGTGCTGTGCTGTCTGCTGTGTCCTGTGTCCTGGGCTCGTGCACTGCTGATCCATTCTGGGCTGGTGCTGCTGAGTGCTGATCCTGGTGCTCTGCTGTCTGCTGTGTCCATCTGGGCTGGTGCAGAATACATCTGGGCTGGTGCTGCATCCGTCTGGGCCCAAGTTCTGGACTCCCAAAAAAAAAAAATATATATATATATATATTGTAAAAAAAATAATATAAAAAAAGGGTCTTTTAGTGTAATATTTTTCTGTGTGTGTGCGTTTTAGGCTTAACCGCAAAAGATCCAACCAGCAACGCAAGTTGCAACCTAGTGCTGCCTGACTCCAGTCGTGATCAATCGCTGCTCTGAGCCCAAGTTCTGGAGCATAAAAAAAATTAAAATCAATTGTCTTTTTTTTTATCTTTTACTGTCTGTGTGTGTGCATGTATCCAGCCAGCAATGCAAGTTGCAATCTAGTGCTGCCCCACTCCAGTCGTGATCAATCGGTGCTCTGGGCCCAAGTTCTGGTGCAGAAAAAAAATTAAAATCAATTGTCTTTTTTTATCTAATATTTTTGTGTGTGCGCACGACTGCACGTGTGTGAATTTTGTAACCGCACCTTGGCTACACTATTGGTGCTTGTGACACTGCTTCAAGACCGCAGAAAACATGGAGGGCTGTCACATGACAGGAGAGCAAGGCCAAGAACCACATGTTGTAGCTGCTGCCGTCAACTTCCTCATCCTCTATGAAGGCCCATGCCCCAGGGCTTAAGTCACGCCAAAGCAAGTTTTACTGAAGTTAAGAAAAAAAATTTAAAGGATATTTGCCTTTAGATAAACAAAAGATTGGCAATATGCCATTCACTACACGAAGTGGCAAGGAAAGTATAAGGCCTTGGCCTTTCTTTATGAAGACTGCTGATTCTGATAGCCCTTCTGCTTGTAGCAGTAGTGGTGGTGGTCCAATTAAAAATGTGAAAGTTGTTAAGACAGCTCCGGAAAAACCAACTGTGTGCCCTGAGAAATCAAAATCACAATCCCCGAGGAGAGTGCAAGTGTGTCCGCTGCTGCCATGTGTGAGCCAGACCTAAATACTAGTGTACTGGAGGATCCTCCAAGTTCCAACATTTATGTGCCCTTTGTAAATGTGGGGAAGGGCAGTCAACATCTTGCAGACGTAGTCATTGAGGATGCTTCTGTGGAATTGCACATGGAGGAGGAGATTTTGGCATTTTAAGGCGCTAAGGATGATGAGGATGTTGATGATGATGTTGATGATGAGGATGTTGATGCCGAGGATGTCCTTTGTGTAAGTAAGGCAACAGCTGTTACCCATGGATGGAAAAAGCTAAAGCCCATTGTTGTCATGCCGGGGCAAAAGACACAACAATCTACTTCACACGTGTGGAATTGTTTCCACCCTGATCCGGACAACAGTTGTCAAGCCATATGTGAGTAGAGGGAGGGACCTAAACCACCTAGGAACCTCCTCCTTGTTACGTCACTTGGAGCGCATTCATCAAATATCAAAGTGTTTGACACCAAGTTTGAAAACTCAAAACATAACAAGTCCTGTATCACCTACCTGCTCGCTCTCTGTGAGATCCAAGCGCCTTCGATCTCCAACACCAACACCTGCATCATCAACATCCTCATTCGTCATCGGGAGTAGTCCTGCTGCATCCAATGTTGGTATTCGAAGCATGATTGACTCCTCTCCTATCCGTGATTCCTCAGAAGGATCCTTGATGACTATGCCTGTTGCTGCTGCTGTTGCTGCGAGTGGATCTTCATCCCAGAAGGTGACCAGGAGGAAGACTACTTGTAGTGTATCCTCCAAAAAACAATTTACTGTCAAACAATTGTTTGCAAGGGCAAACAAGTATGACAGCAATCACACAGTTGCACAGCGGATTACTGACGCCATAACAGCTATGCTGGTATTAGATGTGCGCTCAGTATCCGCCATTACCGCAGTGGGGTTTCAACAGTTAATTGAGGTCATGTGTCTTCGCTACCTGATCCCTTCTAGATTCCACTTCGCTAGAACAGCAATTCCAAATCTGTACAAGTACATTATAAAAAACCTTATTAATGTCCTCAGAAATGCTGTTGTAGCCACTGTCCACTTGACCACTGATATGTGGACAAGTGGGACAGGGCAAACTAAGGATTACATGACTGTGACAGCCCACTGGGTAGGTGTAGCAGCATAATCTACCAAAAGATAGCTGATACAGAGGCAGGCTACTCTTTGTAGAACTGGTTTCACTAAGAAGCATACCGCTGAGAACCTCTTAGAAAAACTCAGGGAACTCATTGCTAAATGGCTTACCCCACTTGGACTCTCCTTGGGATTTGAGATTTCGGACAATGCCACCAATATTGTGAGAGCATTACATCTGGGCAAATTCCAACACGTCCCATGTTTTGCTCACACAATTAATTTGGTGGTGCAATGTTTTTAAAATGGACATGGTCATACAGGAGATGCTCTCGGTGGCCCGCAAAATATCCGGATATTTTAGACATTCGGCGACCGCTTGTCGAAGATTGCATGATCAGCAGGTACTGTTAAATTTGCTCTTCCATCAGCTGAAGCAAGAGGAAGTAACTCAGTGGAATTCTACCCTCTATATGCTTCAGCGGATGGAGGAACAGCAAAAGGCCATCCAGGCCTATACAACGGACTATGACATAGGCCGTGGAGGGAGAATGCATCTTACTCAAGCGCATTGGAGAATAATTTCCGTGTTGTGCAAGGGTCTCAAACCCTTTGAACTTGCCACACATGAAGTTAGTTCAGACACTGCCAGCTTGAGTCAGGTCATTCCCCTCATCAGACTTTTGCAAAAACAGCTGGAGAAACTGAAGGTGGAGCAGAAATGGAGCGATTGCGCAAAGCATGTGGGACTTGTGGATGAAGCCCTTGATTCACTTCACCAGGATCCAAGGGTCGTCAATCTATTGAAATCTGAAAAATATATTTTGGCGACCATTCTGGAGCCTAGGTTTAAGTCTTACCTTGTGAGTTTTTTTTCCAACAAACCGAAATCTAAAACTGTGCACAGAGATGTTGGTAAAAGAATTGTCAGCTGCAGCCGCACATGAAACGCCATCATCTCCTTCAATTTCTGCAGCTGCCAGGAAAAGACTCAATTTTCCTTACAGAATGCCTGCTGGTCATGCAGATTATTCACCAAAAAAATTACATCTGGTCGGGCCTGAGAGAACTGCCTACTAGTGACATATCTTCTACCGTGACGATGTGTGATATGGTGTCCATTCACAGAATGGTGGAGGATAATTTCAGAGATAACATCCTAATAGGCATCTCAGACAGTCCCTTTCAGTACTGGCAGGAAAAAGAGGCAATTTGGAGGCCCATACACAAACTGGCTTTGCATTACTTAAGTTGCCCACCCTCCAGTGTGTACTCTGAAAGAGTTTTCAGTGCAGCTGGCAACCTTGTCAGTGATCGGCGTAGGAAGTTACTTACTCAAAATGTGGAAAAGATGATGTTCATTAAAATAAATTATAAATTCCACGAGGAAGACCTCTACCAACAATTACATAAAAAAATTACAGAGGCGCCTATAGTGGATTCCAGCGGGGACAAATTAATATTGTGTGAAGAAGAGGATGTACGATGGGGATGATGAGGATGAGGATGACAACAACTAGTAATGTTCACTACTAGTTAGGGGTCATTTTCATTTCCATGTCCATATCACATTGGCAGCTTGTTTTATGGCTGTCCAAACAAACCAATTATTTCAGCCACAATTGGCAGTCCTTCTCAGTGAAATTATTGGTTTATTAAACTGTGAATGTCCTGTTTCGTATACAACATAAGGGTGGAAGGGAGGGCCCAATGACTATTCTATCTTGCATCTTTTTCCTTTCCATTATGTGCTGGTTGGGGCATTGCTGCCTGACATTTTAAATTAATGTTATGGTTGGTTTAGGAACCAATGATTTGGTTTTAAATTAATTTATTATCAATTTTACAGCCAGGGGCTAAACCAATGAATTTATTGTTATTAATTATTCAGCCAGGGGCTGCACCCAATGAATTGTTTTTTACTTTTTTAATTAAATTATTATTAATTATTCAGTATGGGTCTGCACCGATTAATTGTTTTTTAATTACTTTATTATCAATTTTACATCCAGGGGCTGCACCAATGAATTTATTTTTATTATTAATCATTCAGCCAGGGGCTGCACCAATGAATTGTTTTTTAATTAATTTATTATCAATTTTACAGCCAGGGGCTGCACCAACTATCAATCCTCAAGGGTATCCCAACCATCATCTTTGCACTGTCCTCAACTCTATTAATAATTATATCAATCAGTTTTGAGCCAGCAAGCTGACTCAAAATCTTTTGGCCCTTTAAGTAGATGAAAAAAAATCAATATTGTAAGCTGTGAGGTGGTTAAAATTGACTGGAAATGAGTGGAAATAAATGTTATAGAGGTTATTAATACTGTAGGAACAAAAAAAGGCCCATTTTATGTGATTTTAGCTTTTTTTTATTTTTTAAGAAAAAACCCAGATCCAAAACAAAACCAAAACACGGAGGTGAGGTTTTGGCAAAACCAATCCAGATCCAAAACCAGGGGAGATCCAGATCCAAAACCAAAACATGGGGGTCGGCACACATCTCTGGTATAATATCGAGTGAGGAACTGGACAGCAATTGTTTTATCTAGTAGCAAGCTGTAAAAGGGGTGAAACATACTTTCCCCTTACAAATCACCTATAGGACACTTTAGCTCTCACTGTCAGCACGGGAACACAGTTTTGGATGATATTAGGAGGAAGTAGACAGTATGTGTATGCACTGACTTTCCTAACAGCATACCCTGTGAATGTGGCACCCTCTACTGAGTTGCCTATAATCAGGGCCATAACAAGGAGTGAGTAAATGGTGTTATCGCACAGGGTGCAGCGCCCTTGGGTGGCACCTTCCATGCCCCATGGCCCATGCATGTGGCTTGCAAGGTGCCTGGAACAGCACCCTGCAACCAGTAGCGCTACTGCTGAGCCGCCTGGAGCATCTATTATAGGCAGCGCCGTAACAAGCGCCAATGCACCCTGTGCCAGTCCCACCCCCTAAACCCATGATGTCATGAAATCACGCCTATGGGACAGGGCTGTCGGCTCTAGGAAGTAGAGCACTGCCCGAAGCAGCAGGCCTACAGGCTGCAGGGTGCCTGTCTGGTCACTAGGTGGAGCTTATGCAGAAATAAATGCATTCAACAACAATTAAGCTGAAGTCAAGACACTCCCTGTCTGGTGTCAATGGATACCACAATAAAAATCCTCAAAGGGTAACAACAGGATAAGTTCAGATAATCATCTGAGAAACAACTCTCCCTGCATGTATATCTTGACCTCGACCTTAAGGACCTTCCCATCTTTGCTAGAGAATGCTTTGGTGACAGGACCTAAAAGCAGGCACTCATTGTGTTGTGATTGGCAATCTTTGACGAGCACACTGTCACCTGGTGATGTCAGTGGGGCTGCCCACAAATGGCAGGCGTTCGCATGGGAACACCTCCGTTTGTGAAGCCACCCCCCTGCCACGCCTACAAAATGGGGCGAGCTGTCGGTCAACATCGACAGTCGCCCCTTTTGCAGTGAGCCACGGAGTGAGTTCTTTTTACGCTCGCTTTGGGGGTCGCGCACACTGCACGTGCGCACTGGGCCACCATCGACCCGCTTGCGAGCACAATGCGCTTGCAAGCGGGTCTGAATCAGGGCCACAGTTTGTTCTGTTGGCTTAGTGTTTTTTTTCAGCCCTTTGCTGAGTTAAACATAGTAACATTGCCAAAGTTCCACGGTGCAGGTCTATTTTTATTGCAGAGAATGAAGCTCAATAGATGAGTACTGAGTGGAGACTATTTGCTATCATGTGGCTTTGAACATGTAACTTAGTTGAGCTGTGAGCTTAGGATAGCTCATGTTAATTGCAAAAAACAAAAAAGCAAAAAACGTGGAGTGTCATTCACTAAAATAAACTCTGCTACACCTGCATGCGGACGCATCTCGATTGCACCCCTGGTTGCTTCACTGACTCATAAACAAAAGAAAGAAGAATCAGGTTTGGTTTGATAGCAAATATCATCTCTTCACCACAACAAACTCCGCCAGCAAATTGACCCACTTGCAAATGAGAGTGGCAACACATTAATGTTAAAAACTGGGAAATGTCTGGTGCTTGGCGATGCATTAAATAGTTCTCTCCTCACTAGTGGCTCACTTTAAGTACTAAAGAAAATCCTACGTTTATTAATATGCTTCACTGTGTTACATTTCATAGCAACTGACAAAAGAGATTTCTGTGAGGTCTGCATTGCTGACTACACTGTGGAAATAAATTGAGAACTAACATATTCTGATTTGTGTTTATCGTTTCAGTGCTCAGAACTGTGCAGTTATTGGAATGTGACACCCTGAGATTGTCTTTGCCAATGTGTAAGACATCATTACTACAGGGCTCGCATGTAATGACAAATTGCTACCAGAAAACCCATCCCCGCATTCATAATGCATTGCACTCTGTAATTGGTCTTATTAGCTATATTTTTTCTTCCCTAATGATGCTGTTGATGAAAGTCGTCCTAATGAACCATGGATGATCGTTTTGTTTTTCGTGTAGCCCTTGAAAAGGCATCACTCATATAGATATATGAATTTCCCTATGATCCATTCTCAAAACGGCCGTCATGGTGTTGGAGAAAAAGACAGAGACCCCCACAGAATGTAAAATGGTCAATCCCATAAACAAATACGCAAAGTACAATAATAAAAAGCACAAAAACTAAAGCAGCATAAATTAGCAAAACAGTTGTACGTTATAGTTCTGCAATAGCAAAGACATTAGATTGATGTCATATTGTAACAGCTGCATGGATGAAGTGTGTAATCATGTTTTATTACCTTTGCATTTGGAATAAAATAAAGGAGTAAAATCAAGCTTATTATCTAGGTTCCACCGGTGCACGGGCATATTAGTAAATGGTGTTTGAATTGTGCCAGCTGGTAGACTCCACTGAAAGCTTTATCTTTAATGCAAATAGAAAATGTATTAAAAAATGTACTGACAATATATTTCATAAAGTTGACATTTGAGGGATTCTGGAAAAAGAAATGCATGCTATTATTGATTTTTAAACAGGGAAGTTGTAAGTTGTACCTGTGAAATCACATTTTAGTTGGCATTATGTTATACAGAGCTGTATGCATAAACAGCAATTATAGAGTCGTATTTTAGTTCTAGAAAGGATTGCAGGTTTCATTATCTCAACAGGTCACATCTTATAAGAAGCAATAAGGACATTTGATTTTATTTGCATTTTGAAGATAGGCTTCCTGTGTTAAATGTAGGGATGTTTAAAGAGGTTAAGCTCTAATCTTTTTTGTATATCTTTAACCCAATGACTGCATTTATATATTTCTGGCTGACTGTCACCAGCTAAACCTGTGCATCTGAACAACCACTTGTAAATAGCAGGTAACATGACATCTGCTGAACAATGGAGGTTGTTTAATAACTTTATCTGGTGCAACAGATTTGCTCATAGATTTACAGTAATTAGTTATTACAAGTTGATGGGGTTGTGCAGGGATGTGTTCATGGTACTGCTGGGTATTCTGCAACCTGCAGCCAATCACAGGCCAAGATGAGGGAAGCCAGCCGTGGGGGATGTTGGGACTGTCTAGAGTTGACAGCTAGAGGCAGCAGTGAAGGAACAGACTATATTCCCCAGAATGCACTGCAAGAGACGGGCTTCAGTGGCTGACTGGGTTGGGCATTGCTAGACAGTATTAGGACACTCAGTACTGCAGGAGGACGAGTGATGGGGGTTGGAAGACAAGAAATAGGGGGAACGTACAGGGGTGCCTGGCTTTGGGAAGGGGGAGTGATTTGAGAACATATGAAGAGTATGTGGTGGAGGTCAGATTGAAGCACGCAGCAGCTGCCAGGTCAGTCATGCCCGGCAACCAGCTGCTGCACTCAAAATAGCAGCCGGCGACCTGTGCTAGGCCAAGCTCTCACACGATCGAGGGCATGGTTATGAACCAGCGGGACCCACCGGGGAATTCCCCTACTCCCTGGCGGTCAAGTCCGAGTCTGAGTGCCTGACAAACAAATACACAGTAACAAAGATGCTTGCAGTCTTTTACAAGCTACCCACTCACTCCATCTACCTACGACTCTCTCTAATGGCGACCAGTATAGTGTAGTATTGCAGCATGAACTACAGCCCACACCGCTCCATACACTCTCCTGTGTGAAATTGCACCTGAAATCATGATGAAGGGACTTACATGCAGTCCAAAACAAGATCATTTTTTTGAGATCTAAAATCCAAACTTGGAGAGAAGACCCGAGTCAGAACTTGGTTCTACTCGGAACCCCAAAGTGATCCGAACCGGGACTCGCTTTGACTCGGGAGCTCAAAGTCTGTGTGTGTTTAGTTTCAGCAAAACCAAACCGCTCTACTTAAAACTAAAAGTACTCTTATACATTTGTTTTGATTTAAATTGATGACTGTAGATCCCTCCAGTAAGTTCTGTTCTTGTTAACAATTTACAACTACTTACAGAAACCAGTTTATAGTTTATTGGCTGATTCAATTTGTAAATGTAATTTCTGAATAATGTTAAAAACAAAAAAATTGGTTAAAATAAAACAAATCAACAAATTTACACGACAAGTAATTATTTACTGTTCTCAAGTCACCAATAAAAGACATTGGGGCATATTCATCAACACTAAAATAAAGTTTTTAAGGACATTTTCCTTAAATAACGTTATTTTGGTATTCATGTAGCCACTTAGCACAGGAGATATCACAGATATCTCCTTGCTAAGTTCCCCTGCATTAATTTCCACACTCCCCATACATTACAGACCAGCAGGACGGAGCCGGAGGCTGCTGCGCAGACAGGTAAGTCGGGGGGGGAGGTGAGCGGAGGGGGGTCGGGGGGGTACACAAACTTAACGCATCTGTAGGCAGTGCTGCGCATGCACTGGTTTTACAGATATAACAGCGCATGCGCAGCACTGTTTCCAGATGCGATAAGGTAGTGTAGGCAGGGAAAAGTATCTATTACCCGAAAAGCTGTAATCGCAAAAATGACAGTTTTTCGGAATAGATACTTATGGAGAGGTGGAATGATGAATTCCACCTATAATTATGTAGAACTCCATGCGAGTTCTAAAGCTAATTATCTCCAGAGAATTTTTAGGTTTAATGAATAGGCATCTTAGGGCTCTATTTATCAACATTATTTTTACTAAAATAATGTGAAAAAGGGTGTTTTCACACCCTTTTCACATTATTTTAGTATCAACTATAGTTATTACAGAGCAATTGGAGTAGAATTCGTAAAATTCTACTTCAACTCTTAAGTATCACTTAATTTTAGTAAGCAGATCGCATTTCCCATAATTGTAATGGGAAATGTGATACGACCACAGTTACTAAAAATAAAATGTGAAAAAATACCGGGGGAAGCCCTGTGATAACGCCACCTGGAGGTGGCGTTATCCAGGGTCTCCCCCGGTTACCGGCCTCCTGCCCTGATCTAACGGGGAGAGCAGACTTGGGAGTCTGTCCCAGTAATCAGCTGTGTGGTCTAAACAGACCGCAAGCTGATTACTGTAAAAAAAAGAAAAAAATATATAAAAAAAAAAGGAACTTACCTGAGTCCAGGGACCGGTGATCGGGCCTCCGGTAATGACTCCCCTCCGGTCAGCTGGTCTCCCACAGTGCACTGCAGCCCGGTCATCAGGTGATCAGGCCCCAGTGCAGTATGGGAGATCACCTGACCGGAGGAATGGAGAACATCACCGGAGGCCCGGAGCATGCAGGTAAGTGCTATTAAGGGAGGTGGGGTCGCAGGGGGGGAGGGGGGGTTGCGGGGGGTCCGTGATCACGGGGGTGGGGCTTTGCTCTGGGGGCGGGGCTTAGCGCTGGGGGGGTAGCAGCGGCGATCGGTCGGCGCATGCGTGGGCACTTAAGCACGGTATTTTTTGCGAAAATACAGTGATAAGGCTCCGAAGGGGATTTGCAGGGACAGAGCTTTATCGCAAGCTCTGTCCCTGTAAGGGATTTGAAGTAAATCCCTGTGATATTGCCTGAATTTGCAATGCGAATTCACTCGGTAATATCACACTACAATCTGCATTCAATATGCGGATTGTAGTAAATAGAGCCCACAATTTTATATTCCTGTAACTAAAAAATAATATCGCAGATGATTAGGAAACCTGAACCATGGCAGACTTGGAATATACCCTTTCATAAAATAAAAATAAATTTTTCCAATGGAAGGTAACAATGTTGTGGAGTTCCTAATCTAGCCAAGGTCTCCACAAGTCTTCAAGTAAATTAAGGTGCAGAACATTCTTCGGCTTCACAGTTTCCCAGAAGCTGAAAGTGAACTCCAGCAAAGGAAATGTTTCTTAAGGACTTTGGCCCTGATTCAGACCCACTCGCGAGCGGCTGTCCTCTCGCAAGTGGGTCGATGGTCTGCACTGCGCATGCGCACGACGGAGGGAGCTCCGTCGTGCGCATGCGCGAGACGCGACGAGCGAAGGACTTTCCTTCGATCGTAGTGTCTGATCAAAGGGGGCGTGCTGTCGATGTTGATTGACAGCACGCCCCCTTTGGTAGGCGTGCCGGGGACGTGCCTGCCAGACGCCTACCGTCAGAAGCCGGCCCCACTGACATCACTAGTGATGTCAGTGGGAGTGATTTTGGCTCTGATAGAGCCAAAATCACTCCTGGCCTTGCGGTTGAGAAACTCAACCGCAGGCTTCTGCTCACAGTTGCGATGGTCGCGATGGTCAAGACCATCGCGACCATCATCCTGCACGCTCGTATATGCTGTGGGTGGTGACCCACAACTATACGAGCGTCCAGGAGGACGCTCCATATTTATGGAGGTGGGCCCTGATTCAGAGTGAGCGCTCTGGTCAGAGCGTCCGGCTCTGAATCAGGGCCTTTGCCCTCCCTGTAACTTGTATAAATGCCGTCTCTCCAGTCCTCATTATGCCTGGAACCTGGTTATTCTGTAGATACTCAAAACACAGTTCAGCTCCCTGCATTCTCCGGATGTGATGGCCTGGACAAAACAGAATATGTTGGGTGTTGTAGGCTGTGCATTTTTATAAAGAACCAATTGTGTTTGAGATACTGTAATTAGTGCCTAGTAGTACATTATTTAAGATTTTATTTTTTAAAAGCTTTTTATGCTCTCTACTTTAGGGGTCTATTCATCATCGCTTAATTTCTACAAAAGCAGGAGAAAATCAACTTCATTTCTACAATTGCAAGTGAAAATGTTATCGGGCCATTCATCAAGAAGGTAAAGCAGGAGATATCACAGATATCGTCTGCTTACCTTTCTCTCGCGGAATGGGCCGCTGTTCCCATACACTAGTATAGGCAGGGGCGGATTGGGTCACCGAGAAAGCGAGAGAATTCCCGCTGGCCCGGTCCTATGCATCCCTGTGCCAGGCCGAACGGCCACTGCCGCGATGGGAGCTCAGCTCTGATCAGGCAGCTGTCAGACACAGGCCCGTATTCAATTAGTTTTGCACCCGCGATGCTTTTTCGCCTGCCAGACTTTCACCTACATTACATATTTTAGCCTCGGGAACTCATCGTGGGAGTACCCGCGATTCGCCCTATTCAATTCCAAAAGACGTGAAAACGGAGATACGCGATGTCAGAACAGGTGGAAAGTGGTTTCAGAATCGGGGAAATCAGCCCAAAACCCCCAAAGAGATGCGGAAACTTTGGGGATCAATGTACTAGTGCCCAATTAGCCCTGTTGAAACATTTTGGGGTACTTAAGTTTGCACAATTGCCTCTCATTAGCGTCTTTGCACAAGTGGTGAAGAATAGCATAAAGCAGTATTTTTAGGAGAAAATAAGTATTCCTATCAAATTTGGGGTACATGAAAATGGGTGCAAGCATATTTAAAAGTTGCTAAAGTGAAGTTATAAGAACCGTAAGAAATGCACCTTCAGCAAACACCTGCAATGAAAAAAACACCTCACCCATACGTGCAGACCACCCAAAAGAATATTTCGCTACTTTATAAGTTTGTACCCACACTTTGCACTTTTTTGCCCCCTATTTCAAAGTGTATTTTTGGGGTATTCCTCACTTTTTTTAGGAGTTTTTTGACGCAGTTATCCTTTGGGGGGCTGTCCCAAGGGTGCTGAGTGGGTTCCCCACCTTTGCACCCCAAAATAGCGATTTTGTACTTTTTCCACTGCCTATTCATAGGCAAATCTTTTTCGCCTATTACATTGCATTGCATTTTAAAGTACGCAAAAAGGAGGTAAGTTTCCACCTGGCGAAAAGTCGCAATCGACTAAGGCGGTACTTTTTCGTGGATCTCGGCTTTTCGCTTCTAATTGAATACGGTCCTTAATCAGGCTGCTGTAGTTAAAGTAAATGCCCGCGGGAAGGCTACTCAGACACTGCAGCTCCTCCCACGGCCCTAGAGCTGATGGGTCATGGCCCCACCTCCAGCTGTGACAGCGAGCAACATAGGAGCTGGTAAGTTGTCAGGGTCACGCAGGGTTGGGGGCAAGCCAGTAAGGGACACACAGAGTTGGGGTGGGCTGCGTGGGAGGACATTGGGACACTTGCTTACTCGGCAGGTCCTATTTTACATGCTTTGTGCCAGCGAGTCAGCACCCATGTGTGAGAGGTGTGCCAGTGAAGTGCGGGCTGAATTATATAAATAGCAAGGAATGAGCTGTGGGGAGTGGGCTGAAATGTAATATAAGGGTAGTTAATGTTGAGTGGGTCAGGTATGATCATGAGGGAGAGGGGGCTAGTAATCTTAGCAGTTCATGCATGTCTGGCACTGTTTGCATTATATCCAAGCCCTACAATACATTTATTATTGTACTGTATGCACCAGGTGGTGGCACTGCAGGGGGACCTGTGCCCACTTCAGCTGGCAGTGTCACTGCATGTAGAACTTCAAGGTCTTAGACCATTTCCAGTAATGCCTGAGTGATATACTGTAGCTGGGCATGGCTCTGTCTCTTCCCTCTCTCTGTAGCTTTCTTTTGAAGACTGTTCCTTTCTTCTGTCTGTCTCTTCTCCTTCTGTCAGTCTCTTCCCTCTGTCTCTTTTCTGTCCATCTCTTCTCCTTCCGTCTGTCTCTTTCCTCTGTCTATTGCTTCCCTCTGTGTTTCTCTTCCTGCTGTCCTCTCACATCCTCTGTCTCTTTCTCCTATCTGTGTGTCTCTGCCAGTATTGTGTTTCTGTTGCATATAAGTATTTTTTGGAGATTTTATGGTACTCGGTGGGGGTACATACATTTATAGAGGAGACTTTATTTAGTGCATACAGCCTCTTACATTGGACGACCCTTACTTATTTTTTGTGGGGGCCACTGTGTTTTCTTTTTTTGGCTGTGAGGGACAATGTATGTGTGTGTGTTTCTGTGGGGGCCACTGTGTTTTATTTTTTTTCTTGAGAAATGTTTTTCGTCTGCGCATGTGTCTGAGTTGAACTGCGCATACATCCTGATGGTCTTTGTACAGAGATGCAGAGTTGCAGCACAGACTCAGATGCACGCATGAAAGTGTATTCCTGGGAGGTTACAGGGGGTTAGCTGATCAGATGTAGATGTACCATAGTATGGGTGTGTTATTGGAGTGATATGGGCATGTTGCTGAAAGAGAACAGAGATGCTGAATTGCTCACATTGGAGGCCATACACGCATGATCTGCACCTAACATAGGACTATTCAAGTTTCATTGGTGCGACTGATTTTGGCATCTAAAGACGCACAAATTATGATTGCAGTGTCTGTAGACACTTAAAATGTCCATCACAGTCCTGGCACTTTTGGATACATGGATTTACACCAGGGAAGGGCTTTGTAGCAGCACTAGAATAAAGTCACAGACGCAACTGCAGCAAAAGACGCAAGGAAGGTCGCAACTGCGTTCAACTCAGAATCAGGCCCTACGAGGGGGTTTCCACCCCCCTCAACAGACCCCGCCCCCTTGGCAGATCCCAACTCAATTTTGGCTGCATCCAGAAGATTTGCGCAGAGTCTTTTGATTCTGCGGTGGCCGGCCAGCCACGTCAGTTGGCTGCTGGGCATCAGAGTGAGAGGAAGGGGCCCGTGACAGGGGATGCACACAGGCCCCTCCTCTCTAAAGATGCCCTTGATGAATAGGCCCCTTAAAGAGAGCATGACAAAGCAGTGTAAGTTGTATGCAAATGGAAGGACTCACTATATACTACATCAGTGTTTCTCACACTTTTTTATCTCATGACACACTGAAGAGTGACATCCACATACATGACACAAAATTTTAAAGATAAAAATCAGTAGGATGGAGTGCATTTCATATGCAAGGAGTTAAAGTAGACACCCGAGCCTGTGGGTGTCGGCCTCTGGATAAGAAGGGGCTAGTTGTTTAATGAGGTAGTGTTGTGGGATGGGGTTAGGTTTGGTTAGCCTATAGGATTGGCAGAGGGTGGGTCAGTGCTATTTCAGAGTTGCTGCTTGGCAGCCATTTTATAAAAATTTCTCTGGTTGGCTGTTTGAGCAGGTGCTGTGCTAGTGACAGGTGCTAGTGACAGGTGCTAGTGACAGGTGCTGTGCTAGTGACAGGTGCTAGTGACAGGTGCTAGTGACAGGTGCTGTGCTAGTGACAGGTGCTGTGCTAGTGACAGGTGCTAGTGACAGGTGCTAGTGACAGGAAAACTTCACTTTATGTGATTTATGTATTATCTCTGTCTACTTCTATTTCTTCTCTCTGTCTTGTCATCTCCTTCTCTCTGTGCCCCTCTGCCTGTTTTCACTATTCTTATATCTTGTATTCTGCCTTTTCTCTTTCCATTTATTTTTATATCTGCCTTCATTTCTGTCCTGTCTTCCTTCTTTCCACTGTATATATATATATATATATATATATATATATATATATATATAATTATCCTCACTGAGGTGATCACTGGTGGTAAAAACTCTATGTACAATAGTACTGAGTATACACAGTGTATAGTGATTACATTGAGCTGTACAGAGTATATACAGTGTATAGTGATTACATTGAGCTGTACAAACTGCTATGTATAATAATACTGAGTATACACAGTGTATAATGATGACATTGAGCTGTACACACTGCTATGTATAATGGTACAGAGTATACACATTGTATAGTGATTACATTGAGCTGTGCACACTGCTATGTGTAATTGTACAGTGGGCCTGATTCAGAGCCGGACGCTCTGACAAGAGCGCTTGCTCTGAATCAGGGCCCTCCTACCTAAAATTGGAGCGGCCTCCTGGCCACTCGCATAGCTGTGGGTGACCACCCACAGCTTATGCGGACGGCCAAAAAGATGGTCGCGATGGTCAAGACCATCGCGATCATCGGGCTTGCGACGAGACCCTGCGGTAGGGTCTCGCTGCCGCAAGCCCAGGAATGCTTTTGGATCTATCAGAGCCAAAAGCACTCCCACTGACATCACTAGTGATGTCAGTGGGGCCGGCCCCAGACAGTAGGCGTTCCCATGGGAACGCCTCCGTCTGGGCAGCAAAGCCCCCTGCACGCCCACCAAAGGGGGCGTGCTGTCACTCACCATCGACAGCACGCCCCCTTTGGTGCGAGACCCATAGCGACGGCTTGGCCATCGCTACTCGGGTCTCACGCATGCACACGACGGAGCTCCTTCCGTCGTGCGCATGCGCACTAGGGCACCATCGACCCGCTTGCGAGTGCTCAGCGCTCGCGAGCGGGTCTGAATCAGGCCCAGAGTATACACAGTGTATAGTTGTAGCATTGAGCTGTACACACTAATATATATAATAGTATAGAGTAGGAGTGAGCGGCTTCGGATTTCTGAAATCCGAACCCCCCCGAACCCCCCCGATACGAGGCAGATCCGAGTCAGGCTCGACTTTTCCCGCCTGACTCGGATCTGAAATCGAGGCAAAACATCATCCCGCCTTCCGGATCTCGCGGGTTTTGGATCCTATATAAGGTACCCGCGTCGGCGCCATTTTCTCACTCGACTGTGGACAGTGAAGAGGGAGGGTGGGAATTAGGGCTGGCTGGGCTGTGTAGTGTAGTGTAGTGTAGTGCAGAGTAGTGTTGTGCTGCGCTGTGCTGCTGTTGTCCATAGGGGCTGTGTCCACTACTTCAAAGTCCATAGGGACAGGCTGTGTTGTGCTGTGCTGCTGTTGTCCATGGGGCTGTGTCCACTACTTCAAAGTCCATAGGGGCTGGCTGGACTGTGTTGTGCAGTCAGTTGTCCATAGGGGCTGTGTCCACTCCAAAGTAGCGTAGTGTTGTCCAGGGGGTGCTCCCCCCAAGTGCTAAAAAAATATTTTTCTTCTGTGTTTGTGAATTGTGTGCGCAGTAGCCGCATGTGCATCAACAAAGTAGTGCCAAGCGTGCGCCTGTGTCATAAGTAAAGGGCCGGCTGGCTTGACCGTTAAAGGGTGCTGTAACCCCCAAAGTACACTCCAAACCAAATAAAAAATATTTTCTGTGTTTGTGAATTGTGTGCGCAGTAGCCGCACGTGCATCAACAAAGTAGTGCCAAGCGTGCGCCTGTGTCATAAGAAAAGGGCCGGCTGGCTTGACCGTTAAAGGGTGCTGAAACCCCCAAAGTACACTCCAAAACAAATAAAAAAATATTTTCTGTGTTTGTGAATTGTGTGCGCAGTAGTAGCACGTGCATCAACAAAGTAGTGCCAAGCGTGCGCCTGTGTCATAAGTAATGGGCCTGCTGGCTTGACCGTTAAAGGGTGCTGTAACCCCCAAAGTACACTCCATACTTTCTCCGATAAAAATAAAATAGGGGAAGATCAAGAACCACTTCCTCCTAGTGCTGAAGCTGCTGCCACTAGTCATGACATAGACGATAACATGACATCAACGTCGTCTGCCAAGGCCGATGCCCAATGTCATAGTAGAAGCCACATACAATCCCAAATGACAAAGCTCAGGAAAATGACCTTAAAAAAACATTTAAATCATCTGAAGAGAAACGTAAACTTGCCAATATGCCATTTATGACACGGAGTGGCAAGGAACGACTAAGGTCTTTCCCTATGTTCATGACTAGTGGTTCAGCTTCACATGACGATGGAAGCCCTCCTCCCACTAAAAAAATCAAAAGAGTTAAGCTGGCAAAAGCACAGCGAAGAACTGTGCGTTCTAAGAAGATATCACAAATCCCTAAGGAGAGTCCAAGTGTGGTGGCGGTTGCGATGCCTGACCGTCCCAGCAATGGACGGGAAGAGGTGGCTCTATC
Source organism: Taudactylus pleione (assembly GCA_031769625.1). Classification (NCBI taxonomy): domain Eukaryota; kingdom Metazoa; phylum Chordata; class Amphibia; order Anura; family Myobatrachidae; genus Taudactylus; species Taudactylus pleione. Next base: position 1,837,056 of record JAUIMM010000314.1, on the reverse strand, counting down.
CACCATTTGCACAACCCCCTGCAAGTGCTGAAAGGAGCACCCACAGTCCACTTGCTGATATGCAAATTGAAGATGAGGATACTGGTGTAGCTGGCGCTGAGGAGGAAGTTGGCGAGGAGGATTCTGATGGTGATGTGGTTTGTTTAAATCAGGCTCCGGGGGAGACAGTTGTTGTCCGTGGGATGAAAAAGCCCATCACGGTCATGCCTGAGCAGAAGACCAAACATTCCACCTCTTTGGTCTGGCAATATTTCTATCCAAATCCGGACAACAACTGTCTTGCCATATGTACCATATGTAAAGGTGAAATAAGTAGGGGTAGGGACGTTAACCACCTAGGAACATCCTCCCTTATATGGCACCTGCAGCGCGTTCATAAAAAGTTACTGTCAAGTTCAGAAACTTTGGCTAAGACCGTAAGCAGTTCATGGACACCTAAATTCTGTTGTCCTGTTGTATCCATGCGCCTGCAAACCACACCGTCAACTCCCTCCTCATCAATTTCCTCCTTAGTCAGGATCGGAAGTAGTCCTGCAGGCCATATCACTGGCATGACTGACTCTCCTATTCGGGATTCCTCTGGAGGATCCTGCATTGCTACGCCTCCTGCTGCCGCTGCTGCTGTTGCTGCTGCTGGGAGTCGTTCATCATCCCAGAGAGGAAGTAGGAACACCACTACTTTTACTAAACAATTGACCTTCCAACAGTCCTTAGCGAGGAGGATGAAGTACAACAGCAGTCATCCTGAAGCAAAACGTATAACTGAGGCCTTGACTGCTATGTTGGTGTTAGACGTGCGTCCGGTATCCGCCATTAGTACAGTGGGATTTAGACAATTGATGGAGGTAGTGTGTCCCCGGTTCCAAATCCCATCTAGATTCCACTTCACTAGGCAGGCGATACCGAGACTGTACAGAAACGTCAGAAAAAGTGTCCTCAGTGTCCTGAAAAATGCCGTTGTACCCAATGTCCACTTAACCACGGACATGTGGACAAGGGGAACAGGGCAGACTAAGGACTATATGACTGTGACAGCCCACTGGGTAGATGTATCACCTTACGCAGCAACAGCAGCAGCGTCACCAGTAGCAGCATCTCAGAAACGCCAGCTCGTTCCAAGGCAGGCTACGCTGTGTATCACCGGTTTCAGTAAGAGGCACACTGCCGACAACCTCTTAGAGAAACTGAGGGAAATCATCGCCCAGTGGCTTACCCCACTTAGACTCTCCTGGGGATTTGTGATATCTGACAACGCCACCCAATATTGTGCGGGCATTACATCTGGGCAAATTCCAGCACGTCCCATGTTTTGCTCACACAATAAACTTGGTGGTGCAGAATTTTCTGAAAAGCGACAGGGGCATGCAGGAGACGCTTTGGGTGGCCCGAAAAATTTCGGGCCACTTTCGCCATTCAGCGACTGTGTGCCGAAGACTGGAGCGCCAGCAAACACTCTTGAACCTGCCCCGCCATCACCTGAAGCAAGAGGTTGTGACGCGGTGGAACTCAACCCTCTATATGCTTCAGAGGATGGAGGAGCAGCAAAAGGCAATTCAAGCCTATACATCCACCTATGACATAGGCAAAGGAGGGGGTATGCACCTGACTCAAGCGCAGTGGAGAATGATTTCCGTGTTGTGCAAGGTTCTCCAGCCCTTCGAACTTGCCACACGTGAAGTCAGTTCAGACACTGCCAGCTTGAGTGAGGTCATTCCCCTCATCAGGCTTTTGCAGAAGCAGCTGGAGAAAGTGAAGGAGGAGCTAAGACGAAGCGACTCCGCTCGGCATGTGGGACTTGTGGATGAAGCCCTTCATTCGCTTTGCCAGGATTCCAGGGTGGTCAATCTGTTGAAATCAGACCACTACATTTTGGCCAGCGTGCTCGATCCTAGGTTTAAAGCCTATGTGGTGTCTCTCTTTCCGGCCGACACAAGCCTGCAGAGGTGCAAAGACCTGCTGGTGAACACACTGTCAGCTGATGGGATCTTATCACATATAGTTTTTTATATATAGTTATTTATATAGCTATCGGTATAGTGATATCACTTAGGTGAGCACTCTGGGCCTGATTCAGAGCAGCTCATAAGCGGCCGCTCGTTCGCTCCGAGCGATGTTCGCACATCTGTGCATGCGTATGGGTCGTAATGCGCATGAGCCAACCAGTCAGTGTGGTCGGAAATCGCGTGCTCGCAAAATAGCGAATGCCTGCTAATTTGAGTGACAGGATGAGGCGTTTGTGGGTGGTAACAGGGGAAGGTCCTTGAAAACGGGGAGTGGAGATCCGAACGCAGGCGTGCCAAACGGTCAAAATGGGCGTTTTAAGGGTGTGCATAATTAACAAAGCAGCATCATCGACCACGTCACTTGGTTGTCTCTTAGCCTGAACTGCTCGCATGATTGCAGTAGGAAAATGCTACCACAAGAATAGCGAGCAGTTCATACACCTTTCGATGTTCTCGATTAATCTAATAAATAGCAGAGATGACGTATGATGCGAGCGGCCAAGGGGCGTCTTTTACAAAATAGCGAGCGCATGTTTCATTCGCTCGCTCAGATATAGAGGCGTCAACAGACCGCAAAGAGCGAGCGCTCAATTTAAATAGCCAGCCCCTTTTTCTGAACGAGCGTCCTCAAATAGCGTCCGGCTCTGAATCAGGCCCTCTGTACAAGAGCACTGAGTATACACAGTGTATAGTTATAGGTGAACACACTGCTCTGTATAGTAGTACTGAGTAGACACAGTGTATAGTTGTAACCCTGAGGTGTACACACTGCTCTGTATGATGGTAATGAGTACACACGGATTACTGCTCTTTATTATAGTGCTGAGTATGCACAGTGTATAGTTACAATACTGAGGTAAGATACACTGCTCTGTATAATAGTGCTGAGTATAGACAGTGTATAGTTATTACACTGATGATGAACACACTGCTCTGTATAATAATACTGAGTATATACAGTTTATAGTGTGATAGAAGCACTGGTAAAGTGGTCAATGGCAGGTACATTTGTCCTAGGTTATTGGCCTATGTGTTCTAAAAAAAGGAGAAGTCTGTTTTGTAAGCAGATCAGAGTGTCAGCTTTTGGAAAAGCTGGTTTGGGTCCTGGGGGTGTGGATGTGAGGAGAGGGAGGGCTCCATCCACAGGCCACTCCAGGTTTTGGCCCTTTCAGCATGGTAACAGGCTCATTAGGGCTTGCAGCTGGAAAAGGCTAATGTAAGCTGGGTTTATTTGTGGCTGAGTCTCTCAAACCTGGGAGAGCAGCCAGACTAGACTGTTCAGAGACACTTGGTGATAATCCTTGTAAGTACTGTGCACATGTTTTGTTGATGGTGAGGGTAATAGGCCCTACCATTATTATAGAGAGGGAATCTACTGTGTAGCTAGTGACCAGCCAGGCTAGGACTTATGTTTATGTTTTGTTTTTGTTTATATTCATTTGGCACAATAAAGACTGGCACCCACCAGTTTGTACGTGAACCCCAGACTTGTATCCTGTTTCTACGGCTGCTGTGTGTGTAAAGAGGGAGTCTATCTACCCCAGGAGAGGGACCCCTATCCCGATTGTGTCACAATAGTTATAACACTGATGAAGAACATACTGCTCTGTATAGTAGTACTAAATAGACACAGTGTATAGTTGTAACACTGAGGTGTACACACTGCTCTGTATGATGGTACTGAGTATACACGGTTTACTGCTCTGTATTATAGTGCTGAGTATGCACAGTGTATAGTTACAACACTGAGGTAAGATACACTGTTCTGTATAATAGTGCTGATTATAGACAGTGTATAGTTATTACACTGATGATGAACACACTGCTCTGTATAATAATACTGAGTATGCACAGTGTATAGTGATAACACATGACAAACACACCACTCTCTATAGTTATACTGAGTATGCACAGTTTATAGTTATAACACTGATGATGAACACACCACTCTCTATACACCACACTCTGTATAATAATACTCAGTATGCACAGTTTATAGTGATAACACTGAGGTGAACACTGATGGTGAGCACACCGCTCTGTATAGTAGTACTGAGTATACACGGATAATGGTCACACACAGGGCTATGTGTGTGTTTATAATTAATTTTCTTTAGCTCCTCCCCCAGTAGCGCCACACACAGTTCCTGAACCTACTTTTCTCCAAAAATTGCCCTGGGCACACCACACCGTATAATATACTTTGGCCCCGTTGGCAGTAGCAGTAACCGCAGCCCTACCTTTTGCATTTATGGGTGCATGGCTACTGCTGTGGCACCTTTATTAACTATACTGCAGGTGGCACCTGTGGTGGGGCATCTGTGCAGACTATTGATTTGCAGCAGCTGGGGGCTCAGTTGGCCCCCTTTGTGCAATTTTTCCAGATTTTGGTGTTGGTTTTGGGAGCTCCAGGGGTCCTCCAGCTGGCACGGTTGCGATGGGCCTAGAAGGGAGTCCTAATACTGCTACAAATGCGGGCAATATTCTTACACTCCTTCGTTTGGATAGTGCAAGGTCTACAATGGCTGGTCCTGTTGTTCGTTTGGTTTCTGTTTCTCTTTCAGAGGCTGCGGTTCCAGAGAATGGTGCTCCCACTGGGGATGGAGATATGGCTGCAGTTTCTGGACATGGTGAACCGATGGTCAACTCTGATGAATGAACTTTCGCACTTTATGCAGATTGGGTGGCATACTTGGTCAAAGCAACGGCGAAGGCATAAGCCTAACTGCTATAGTTCTTCCGTATTGGAGGACCTGGATGAAGCCGTACATTGTTTTAACATTCTATTTCAGGCCAGGCATGCCGATTATGTTAGAACATGCTTGCGTATGCCTTGTCGTATTTTGATTAGTTGCATTTTTGCGATTTGGCCCTGCTAGCCTAGTCAGATCAGCTATTTTTGCCCTTCTGCTGTACAGCATATTATCAAGCCGGCACGGAGGGGCTAGCATATCGGTCCTTAGCTCCCGTTACCTTGCAATTTATCAGGTTGCTTGGTTGGCATGGTGTTCATTTTTGGCCCATGGAGTAAACCGAGGTAAGACCAGTAGAAAGCTTATTCTTGCTTTTGCGTAGAGTTTGTTTGCACTGGGACAGGTCCAGTGCTATAGTGGTAATGATGTTAGCAGGCCTATCCCAATTTTTTCTGTGTCTTGGGCCTGGAGGACCTTTCGAAGTGTTTCTTGGTCAAGAGAGCTTTGAAGGGGTGGGCCAAGTTGGTCCCCGCTCCTCCTGTTGGGTCAGTGCCCAATCTATTTGCATATTCCTGCGTGGTTATTAAAAGTTTTTTCAGCAGTTTTTCGGTTTTTAGAGTCCGGGTCGGTGCAGCTGTATTGACTGTTGCGTCGGGTTTTTACTGTTGATCAGAGTAAGGCCATGAGCTGAGGGAAGTCTAGTGCTTATACATGTACCTTAGACTTTGGTAAAATTTTGCTTTACATCCTAACTTGAAGACTAGCTACTCGTTATATTTGGGGGTCCTGAGGAATTTTGTTTTACCACTAGTTTATAACTTAGGCTGCATGCCGACTGGTGGACGTTTTGTGTTTTGCCTCAGGTCAAGTTAGGATCCCCCCTCCCCGCCCCCACTCTCTCCCATTATTAGGCTTCTGTCTTTGCTACTCTTTTCTTTCCTATTTGTGTTTTTGTGGTGTATTTATTTAATATACAGGATTTATGGTTAGATGTTTTAGGGGTTTTGGGGTGTTCCATTTCAGCTCATTTGGAGACAATCATTGCCATGTGCCCCCTATTGTTTAGTTTTGTGGTTTGATATCATTCCACAGCAGGGCTGGAGAGTTGGTTTTGTCTCCTGGGGCCCTGGAGGTGGTCAGAAGATGGATAAACCTGGTTGTGAGTTGCAGTGTCCGGGGTTTTGGAGCAGTGGTCCTTTTACATGCTTTGATTAGGTACAGGGATGTTCCTCTTTAAAGGATGGATGGTGCATTGGAATGGAGATATTGAGGAGTTAGTTGGTAGAAGTCAAGGTGTTGTAGATTAGGGTATGGTGGCGGTGAGGTTCTTAGCTGGGAACCGCTGTTGGGGGGAAAGAACGGTAGCAGTCGCCATCTGTCTTTGGAGCTTGAGGTGCTCTCCCTTCCAATACATGGCTCAGGCTGATATTACCCTACTGGGGTCAGCGGCAACCACCTTACCAGGTGGGCCTCACGTTGTGTTATTGGGGTGGAAGGTGGATACCTTGGGCGTGGTAATGGGCTGGCTGCTCGCCTCCCATTTAGAAGATCGGTGTGAGTATGCAGTTGGTGATCTTGCATTGTGGGGCCGTTCTTTCTGCGCCACCATACTTTGTCTGTGTTTATTTATTCTTCTATTAGTTAGTTCAGTTATACTTTAAATAGTTTAATTAGTTTAAAAAAAAATAAAGCTGACCTTCTTTTCCCCTTATTTCATTATGATTATGATTGATGGTTTAGCCTGCACTGTTAGGAGGCAACACTCATCAGGCGATGGGGAGTTTAATGTTGTAAATGCACCTCATTGTACCCAAAGAACACACTGCCTGTGGTTCTTTGCTTACCAAACACCCCTTTTCTCCTCCTTCACTTTAACCACTGTAGATTACTTACCTTAGGTCTCCTTTCCTCTTCATTTCCTCTTAGTATCCCGTTCTACTGAATATACTTTTGCCTGCTCCTGTCTCCTGTCTGTGACAGATATCATGATGCTGAGACTGCAGGAAGCCAGGGGATGGATGGGACTTCGTATTGACCTGCCTGCACGGTATCCAGTGGAGCAGTGGAGAGAGCGGGAAAGCACACTCTCCTCCCCTTGCACTGCTGATTGGCAGGAACTCGACCTGTGGGACACTGTCTTTTGTCATCCCCACTGTAATTGTATGTGACACACCATGGACCAGCTTGTGACACACTAAGGTTTTGCGACACACAGTTTAAGAAGCACTGCAGTGCTACCATGCCTTACAATCACTCAGGATCATGGATAATTTAAAACTTAGCACTATATGAACAATTCAATATTTCAAATGTGAAAGGTACAATTAAACCCATATGGATAACTGCACCAGTTCTCATAATGTATACAGCACACCTAGATTGAATTAAGAAGACCAATATGTGTACCAGGCTCGGACTGGGCCACCATGGAGTCGGTGAAATCACCGGTGGGCCCCCCAAACTTGTAGCTTCGCCCACTCCAGCTGATGGGTGGGGCCAACCTCGTCTCACATCGTTCACAACACATCTCTCACAACCCAGCATGGTGCGAGCTGCCTCCGGCCAGTGAATGAAGTGTCACTCACCTCCACTCTCTTCAGAGGGCTGTCCCCGGCTTGTAGCTCCTCCCACTCCTGTGAGTTCCACCCACTGGTGCTGGAGGGTGGGACCAAGCCCTCTGCAGTTCATTCACCACATTCACCACACCGACAGGGAGATCAGCTCACAGCCAAGCTCACCAGATGGATCAGAAGAAGGGATATGGACTTGGAGCCAGTAAAAGGAAAGCATTATAATGGATGCTGTTGGCATGGCTGACGGGACAAGGTTAAATGGCAGTGGGGTGCTCATGGCCAGAGAGGGTGGGGGGCGAGTGCTGTCAAGACTCTCAGGAGTCTGCTGCTGCTGGGGCTTGATGGCTTTGTCTCCTCCAAGTAGTTTGCTGACTGCCCCTTGCTCCCATCATGAGCTTTTACAGACAGGGAGAATGCAGAGAAGCTGCCCAGTAGCCAGCCATTATTACAGGTGTAATGGGCAGGGGCCGATTGGTCTGTGGGTCCGCTTGTCACCTGTGGCCTCGCCAGTGCTTTCTTGCATGACAGGCAGCCCACCTACCCAGTTGTCAAATAACCTACAAACTCCTTCCCTTGTGTACATCTGTGGGGCCGAGTGTGTGAGAACAGAGATGACCAGTTTTAGCACGCTGATTGGTGCATCCTTATATGCCACACCCCTTCTGAGCCACCCCTTCTAGAGACTGGCCACACTCCTTAGAGGCCCCCTATGATTCCATTCCCCTGGTGGGCCTTTCATGTCCCAGTCCGATGCTGATGTGTACCCAAAATATCACGATGAATAACTGACTTGGATCAGATGTTGGAAATGCATGAAGACCAGAATACAATATGCCATTATATAGGTGTATAGCCGTTAGCCAACCACACTAGCTTCTTTCTATGTGGTGAGGATCTGCATTGATATAAACATTGTAGATGTCTCTACAGAAGTCCTAGTTGACATTTTTGACCACTTCCCAAAAGGTGGTCTTACCAGTAAAAAAAGAAAATAGAGATGAATAGGAAATTATGCTAAATTTAAAGCCAACATAAATTATGTAATGGAAATTAAATGTAACAAATTTAGCTAAAAAGGAGCAGTGACGAAGTGGGTGGGGCTAGATTGTGTAACGATCTGTGGATCTGCAGATGCCTTCAGACAAGTGCCTTGATTGTCTAATTATATGTTAAGCCCTGATTACAGTTAAATGTGTCAGAAACAGCACTGCGTGAGAGAAATATCCAGTATAAGTAATTAGTATTGGTTTTATGCAATTCAGGGAGTAAAAATAAAATTCTTCAATATACTGTAATGTCCTGTAGACTCATAAATGGTTATATTTCTTATTTAGGACTGGTTATAAGTCTTGATTTAATAACAATATAGGAGTAAATGACTGTAGGTTTTATCCTAAATATTATTTTTTTATGTTAGTTTATTATTTTTTCAATAGGCGGCAGTCACAAAAGGTCTCCAGCCGACTAATAATTCTAATGCTATTAGGGTTGCTATATTTATAAAATAAAATATTTATTCTCACATATAAGGGTTTATGCAATAGGGTGCCAACGAAATGCCGTTGATTTTTGCCATAATTTTAAACTAGCAATAATAAAAATACAAAACCAGTTTTAAAAAAGTTTTCCTGCCTTGAGAAAGTATAATGAGATGTGTGTCAACGTGTGCTACTGTAGGTGTGTTGTAGAAAAACATTATAAACATAATAAAGAGAAAATGTTATAGTGCTTGAGCTAGATTAATGTCATAAGAAAGCAGTCCTGCCACATACCACAGGGGTTTCAATATGTGTAGCTGTTGTTGAGTTGGTTGTTGGTGGTTCTGCATGCGCAGATGGCCGCTGCAGGAGATGGGAGGGATCCGATTGCCAGGGCACCGACAACTTTGCCAGGCCCAGCTACAGGGAGAGGGTGTGGCCAACCTGGGGAGGTGTGGCCAGACCCCCTCCTTCAAAAGATAAAAAAAATACCATCTTTGGGGCCGCAGAACGGCGGCACAAGCCACACAGGGGAGGAGGCGCTGGTGTACGGAGGTGGGGACACAATTACTCCCCCCCACATATAACGCCGGGAGAAATAGAACTGGCTGCTGCTGCAACAACCTCTCTCCCTAGCCCAGTATACAGCGTGACAGCATTGTGTGTGCTGGGCTGGGGAGAGAGGCTGTTGCAGCAGCAAGCAGTCCTCCTCTCTCTACCTGCCCCAACTAAGTAGCGGAGGCAAAGGAGGGGGCGGGCTGCGGGCTGCAGGACCTGGGCCCCCCGCTGGGCTCCTCCTACAGGCCCGGGTAAATAGTATCCGCTCCCACCCCCTCTCGGCGCCCCTGCTGATTGTATCCCTCTCAGGGAGAACGTCCCGATAAGAAGCCCATGGGCTTGTCCCGATTAGAAGTTCATAGGCTTCTATTGGGTAATGCCACCTGAAGATGGCGTTACCCACTGGGATGAAGCACCGGAATTCATTGCAATTCCCGTGCTTAGTACATATGGAAAATGCAGTACAAGCCGTGAAAAAAGCATTTTCTGGAGTTTTATCACATTTTCCACTTTGGTATATTCTGCCCACAGTGTATTAAAATGCTATTTATTGCAGAATCAGTGCTCTTCTATCTGAAATATTAAAATTCACTGCCCTGTCTGAGAGTTGCTGTATTTATTACTTGGTAAAATAGAAAAAACAAAGTTAATCTACTCTACAGTTTTGCCCATGGTCACATTGGTGGCTTTTCCTGATATGGCAGCTCTCTCCGTTTTGTTAATGAATTCAAACATGCATACAAATAATTAAAATTATGGCTTAAATGTTATTTTATAAGAAAAACATGTGCTGATGTGCAGTGTAGAGATCTTTCCCGCTGAGGACACATCTGTGGCTGGCACTAGGACCTGGTATAGTATCCCAGCTATGACGGAGAAGCTGCGGTTTTCAAATCTGCAACCGGCTAAGAAAAAATTGCAGCTCGCGGAACAAGAGAGAGCCAATCAGGATTGTCTGCGGTGAGCCAATCACGGCTCACCACGTCATTGCTCTGCCCACTTGCTTTGGCTTTTATTAGCCGGTGTGAGCCAAAGGAAGTCAGTATGACAGCAGAAGGGGCACAAAGAAGACCTCCCGAAGAGGCATGTAAAATTTACCAAGCTCCGGAAAGCAAAGCGCTGGCCGGTGGCTGTGTGCGCACAGTACGGTACGCATGGAGGCCACGAATCATCTGTGTCTCAGTGACTAAACTTCACTTGCCAAGTAGATGGTACTTCTGATAGTTTAAATTTCAGATATTCAGAATGCAAAGAAATGACCAAGTGTTTTATGAACCTGTGGTAATTACACAGCTACTGTACTTATGTTTTGAAGTGTGAAAAGTAATTGCTCATAAAATTACTCTGAAACAAATTCTGTAAATCTCTGCAGAATGTATCATGAAGTGATTACCGTGAAATTACCAAATAAACATTTTTAGTTTAATTTTCCTAAACGCTGTTGTTGAAGAACCTCTTAGGATAAAAGATAATGGTATTTCATAAGGCAACGATATGCTTATCTATGGGGTGCTTTCTGGAACTGCTCATCTTTATGCCACACTCAATTGAGCAAATTTTGCTAGTCATGTTGTAATGCAAGACAGTGATCTGGTCAGGGGCATTGATTATCTTGCCTAGAACTAGTGATAATATTGTAATTTCGCAGAACAACACAATATATCTGGAAAAAATCCATTGCAAGCGTTTAATTTTTTATTCACAATTGTTTTTGTAATGTGACACTGTTTTGTTTTTTTTAAATGGGATCATTTATTGTGCATACCTTTCTTCAACTTCATCAACTTTTAATCAAATCTTAGTTCTGGATTTATTCTGTGCATTTCAGCCATGTATTTATAATCATCAGTCAGATATACCTAAAGGGTGATGCAGTTGTTTACTGAAAAGAAAAGGGCATGGAAAAGAGCCTACTTCTGCACACATGCAGAACAGAACACATATGCATACAACCTCTACATCTGAAGTATACAGTACGTATGTGCCTAGTTTATTACGTGTCATCATTATCCCTGTGACTTGCACCTGCCCATGGACAGGCAGAAAAGTTACGCTTCCAGGTCAGGGCCATTAAGACATATGGGTGATACTGAGAATGCAAATTTGGGAAGCATGGCCACATCCCCTAATGAATCAACGTGGCAGGGAGCATTTGCCCCCCTCAATAGCTGGCACGGACCACCCCACTGGACCCCTTGAACAAGCCTGGGTCCTGATAATTGGTACCAGTCCCCTCCCTTGTAGACGTACCTGCTCAAGATGTACGAACATATAATTGCTCTTCTGCATATACAGCATTCTCATGTATACACCCTTCCTGTACTTTGCCTAAGTGAGAACGCCCTTTCTCACTCCTATTCCGCTTGTCCATTTATAAGGTTTAAAAGTTTGAGTTTGCTACATATCAATATGCAACTATCTCTAAAGCTCTGTGGACCCTGGAAAACTAGCGCCGGGATGTAGACAAGTAAATGCTACTTTAAACATTTGGTGCCTCCAGTGTAACTGTGCACATGATGGCAATTGTACTACTGGAGTGTATGAAATGCTTAAAGTAGCATTTTGCACTTGTCGATAACCTGGTGTCAGCATTCTGAGGTCGACCTAGGTTTATTTGACATTATGAATGTCAACAAAACCGCTACATACCGCACCAGGCAAATGTCAGAAGTAACAAGTGTGCATACTTATTCCCAACAGTAACTAATGCATACAGGGGTCTATTCATACAGCAGCAGCAGGGCCATTGAGAGCCTGGCTGGGCCCGGGTAATGGAGGGGGTGTGGCCTAATCGCGGGAGGTGTGGCCATGCCCCCTTGACAAAAAAAATAATAATAATCACTTTTTCAGCGCTGCATAGCGGAACGTGGAGGGGGGCGCAGTAGGCCCCCCAGCCTGGTGCTAATCACTGTGATTTCTCCCCACCACAGCCATAGGAGACTGCTCTGGCTGCTGCAGCAGCCGCAACCAGTCTCACACAGTAGCTCAGCACAAGCTGTGCTGAGCTGCTGTGTGGTGGGGGGGGCGACCCCAGAGCCAGGCCCTGCCGGGCCCCTCTAGCAAATGAACTGTACCCGCTCCCCCTTCTCAACGCCCATGTACAGCAGTGAATAGCAAAAAAAAAAACCTGGGCTTTTAATGCCTCTTTGTTTTCAGATATGGGTTTCTCCAGCCGTTTCCCTCATTGGTGTTAGAATTCCTTCCCCATACACTAGTATGGTGAGTGCGATTCATAGAAGAATGGAAACTTCTGTTTCACTTCTCCAATTCATTTCGCCATCCGGAGATGGTGAAATGAGCTGATGCTTACCTAGGTAGTGGGAGAGGAGCAATGAAGTCCACTGCTCCTGCTTCTCTGTTGCTCTGCCCCAGTGTGTCCAGCGTCCGCCACTGTGACATGGGCTGAACTGGATCACAAAGCACTGTCAGCGCATGCGCAGTGTAAAGACAACTAATCAGACTCCCAATATGTCAGTCTTCGCACTGCTTGCTGGAGGGGCCATTAATCGGAGGAGGTCACCGGACAGGTAAGTATTACAGAATGGCTACAAAACATTACTATATAGTGCATCGATATAATGAGACGATATAGTGATATTTTCCAGTAGCCATTTTACTAGGTACATGAATAGGGCCCATAGAGGCTGCTGCTAAATCATCATCATTGTATTGTGGTACCATTCCTCCCAAAACGGCCTGTGAAAGTGAAATAATTGGTTATGATCGTTGTACAATTATTATCTGACGATCTAATCGTCTATGGTCTGACGACGTGTTTCCACGACGCTACTTTGCGTTGCGCAATCTGATGCGCTAAACTGTGTATTCACAACACACATACACTGATGCATATAACGCACACACATATAAATGTGTATATACTTATATACACGGACGCTCATATGCGTACGCACATACTCACAAATGGGCGCTCATTTGTATATAGTTGCTATTCCAACACACAGATGCACATATGCGGACGCATATATGCAAGATGGTTCCCACACATTATAGTTAATAATCAGTGTTATTAAAGGTATTTTTAGCTAATAATTATGAAGTAATATGTACTTAAATGAGATCTAAGGTTTAGAAAATAGTGGACATGTCATGTTTGGTATCATACTAAATCCCTGTTTAATTGCAGACATCCGTATCTATCGACAAAGAAGTCGCATCATGCGTCCGCTAGTTATGGATGATAGGCAGTTATTGGATAGAAATGTTATAACATGCATGTAGTGTTGTAGCCAGTATTAACCAGTTGTTTGGCGGGAAACTACACAAAGAGACCGTTGGAGAACTGAGCTATGCCCCTGATGACACCGTATGAATCAACCAATGACCAGATTATCCAGAAGCAAGAAACAATGGAAACCTGTCAACTAGTTCCTTTGTGAACGTTGAACTCTGTAAGGTATATAAGCTGTGACCCGACTCCAGTGTACGGACATCCTCTTTGATGATCACAGGCTTCTGGATTGATGACTATATGCTGGGACCAGTGCACATACATATGTATCGAATTGTACTTTATTATTGCTTTTTACTCTAATTGTTAAATCTTTCAGTGTGTTACTTTTTCTTTACAGAAATAACTTTTTGTGCTTTGGAACCACACGATTGGACTGGAAAGCAATTCTTTCTTAAGCGACTTGCAGCTCTAAATAGCGACTAGCGACTATTAGGACACAGTAGGCCAGAGCTATGCCTTATAATTAGTGTATGTATTTATCCAAGTCTAATTGTGTCTCAGTTACTTTAATCACTCTGTGTATGCCTGCCACTGCTTACCTTTGTACCACAAGTCCCAAGTCACTGGTAGCTAGCAGGTGGCTCTGCTCTTTGTAGTGCCACTTAGGACGATCAGTCAATACCTCCTGGTACACCAGCTGTCAATCTAAAAACAGTGATATGTGACCTTATTTAGGAATTTTCACTCTATAGAGTTAGGAATCACCCTCGTAGTCAGGGCCTGATTAAGGCTTGTGGGGGCCCCAGGGCAACTAAATTGAGGGGGCCCCCTTCAAGCTACACGGAGCCCCTCCTTCCCTCTAGCCACCCTGAGCCTACCGCCCTCCTACCCCCAAAGACTATTGCTCCACCTTTGACTTACCTGAGTGACGGCATGCAGACTTGACCTGCCGGAAGAGCTGCTTCCTGGTTCTCTCATCGGCATTGCAGACGTAATGTGTCACATGGCGCCGGTGAGAGGACTCAGGAGCGTCTTTGCGCTGAATGCAGTGGCACTGACTGTGCTACTGCATACAGTAACAGCGTATCGCGGCAGTGAGCCTCAATCGGGAACAGGTGCCACTGGACACCTGTTCTCAGCAGGGACACACCGACCCTGTGTGGGGGCCCTTCCATATGTGGGGGGTCCGGGAACGACCGCCCCTGTTACCCGCCTCTTAATCCAGCCCTGCGCGTAGTAAAAGAGCCATGTAGTAGCAGGTGACTTGTATTTGCAAATGAGTATAACTAAGACCTAATTTTTATATACAAATAAGCATTTCACTGGGAGATAGCAGCGCTGCAATATTTTTGTGCCTCTCTTTTCTAGATAATCCCTCCCTTTCTAGAACCTACTATTACTTATAACTTGATTAACTTCCACTGTATCACAAGTTACCACTATTTGGTTTATTATATACAGTACATATGCTTTTTTAGTAGGGATGTGCACCAACCCCCGTGTTTTGGTTTTGGTTTTGGATCTGTATCTCCTTCAACGTTTTGGATCTGGATATGGTTTTGCAAAACCACCCTTGCGTGTTTTGGTTTTGGTTTTGGATGTGTATTTCTTCTAAAAAATCATAAAAATAGCTGAAATCACATAATTTGGTTCCTTCAGTATTATTAACATCAGTTACATTTATTTCCAGGAATTTCCAGTCAATTTTGACCATCTCACAGCTCACAATATTGATTTCATCCAGTTTAGGCCAAAAAGTTTCATTGAGCTAGCTGGCTGAATAAGGTAAGCGACAGCAGTGGGCGGCACTAACATGTGGCAGTTCAGCTTCCAGCATGGCACAGAGTGGCACTGCAGTAGCAGACAGGATGGCAGTTTAATAAACTATAAAATTAAAAATGTCAGGCAGCATTGTCCCAAACAGCACATAATGCAAAGAAAAGAGGTGCAAGATGGAATTGTCCTTGGGCCCTTCCACCCACCCTTATGTTGTATATAGTAAACAGGATATGCACAGGTTAACAAACCAATCACTTCGACAGGGACTGCCAATTGTGGCTGAAATGGTTTGTTTGGGCCTCCACAAAACAAGCTACCAATGGGCAGCCGACATTGCTGTCAATGATCTCTCCTTGCACAAGCTGGCTTTACAGAGGCAAGATGTTGTTGCTATCATCGTCCGATTCCTCACCCTCATCAGTGTGTACATCATCTTCACACAGTGGTGTAAGTTCATCCCAGATGCCCGGAGGCAAGTTATCATTTAGTGCCCCCTATCCCCCATATTTACAGCCCTAAATAGGGTGAATGTATTGTGGGTGATGGAGGATGTGCCCCTTCAGTGCTGGCTCCCGGCGACAGGTTCCTCCATTGTCTCTCATACTTCTGCCCCTCTCTTCACATAATACACTGGAATCCACCATTACAGCCTCAGGTGCCTCTGTAATTTTTGGATGCAATTAGCGGTAAAGGTCTTCTTGTAGTTCATTTTGATGAACATCATCTTTTCCACATTTTGGGAAAGTAGCCTCCTATGCCGATCGCTGACAAGGTTCCCGGCTGCGCTGAAAAAGAGTACACACTGGAGGGTGGGCAACTCAAGTAAAGCAAAACCAGTTTGTGCAAGGGCCTCCAAATTGCCTTGTTTTCCTGACAGAAGTGAAATGGACTATGTGATATGCCTATTTTGATGCTGTCATTAAAATAGTCCTCAACCATTCTTTGAATGATGACTGTATCAAATGGAGTCATGGTAGAGGTCTCATTATTTGTAGAAAATTCTTTTAGACCGGACCAGATGTCTAAACTTGGTTGTGTTGACTCATCTGCATCACCAGTGGGTCTTTTTTTGGGAAAGTTTAGTTTTTTTCAGGCAGCCGTACTTGCTGGAGAAACTGAAGGAGGAGCCATCGCTGCATCACGTGCCACTTGAGCATTACCTTACCAACAGCTCTTTGCATCTCTTCATATCTGTGTCCACTGGGAAGAAAGACAACATATGAATTAAACCTAGGATCCAGCACTGTCACCAAAATGTATTGATCCGATTGTAAGATTCTGACAACCCTTGGATCCTGGTGAAGCGAATAAAGGACTTGATCTACAAGTCCGACATGCTTAGCAGAATTGCTTTATTTCAGCTCCTCCTTCAATTTCTCAAGCTGCTTTTCCAACAGTCTAATTAGGGGAATTACCTGACTCAAGCTGGCAGTGTCTGAACTCTCTTCACACATGACTACTTTGAAGGGTTTCAGCACTTTGCACAACATGGAAAGTCTTTTCCACTGAGCTTGATTAAGGTACATTCCCCCCTACACTTCCTATGTCATAGTTCATTGTGGAGCTTAGGATGGCTTTTGCTGTTCCTCCATCTGAAGCATATAAAGGGTGGAGTGCCACTTCAGCTGGTGACAGGGCAAATTCAAGATTTCTTGCAGGTGCTGCAATCTTCTACATGCACCTGCTGAATGCGAAAATGTCCAGAAATTTTGTGGACAACAGAGAGCATCTCCTGCATGGCCCTGTCATTTTTAAAAAAAAATTTGCACCACCAAGTTGATTGTGTGAGCAAAACATGGGAGGTATTGGAATTCACCCTGCTGTAATGCTCTCACAATATTGGTGACGTTGTCAGAAATCACAAATCCTGGGGAGAGTCCAAGCGGGGTAAGCCAGTTTGCAATGACTTCCCTAAATTTTTCTAAGAAGTTGTCAGCGGTATGCCTCTTAGTGAAGCCGGTGATACACAGAGTAGCCTGCCTTTGAAAGAGTTGCTGATTCTTAGATGATGCTCCTGTTGGTGCCGCTGAAGGCAATACTCCCACCCAGTGGGCTTTTACAGTCATGTAATCATGTGTTTGCCCTGTTCCACTTGTCCATATATCTGTGGTTAAGTGGACAGTGGGTACAACGGCATTTTGGAGGACACTAATTAAGTTTTGTTTAACGTCCCTGTACAGGCTGGGAATTGTTTTTCTAGTGAAGTGGAACCTAGATGGGATGTGGTAGCAGGGACACAGGACCTCAATTAACTGTATAAAACCCACTGCACTAGTGGCAGATATTGGATGAACATCTAATGCCAGCATGTTATGGCGTCAGTGATCCGCTGTGCAACTGAGTGACTGCTGTCATATTTGCTCCCCCTTGCAAAGGATTGTTTAACAGTCAATTGTATTTTAGAACTACTACTAGCAGTCTTCCGGGTCCCCTTCTGTGATGAAGATTCACTCCAAGCAGCAGGCTTAGCGCTCAAGGATTCTTCTGAGGAATCCAGTATAGGGGAGGACTGCGTTAGCCATATCAAATTGGATGCAGAACCACTTCCGATCATGATTGAGGATATTGTTGGTGAAGGTGTTGGTGGTGAAGATGCCTTGTGCCTGGATCTATCAGAGAGAAGGGAGCTAGCATACGCTGGAGTGCTTGTTGTTACTTTTTCACCAAAGTTTCTGAATTTTGCAAACACTTTTGATGGATGCGCTATAGATGATGTAACAGGGAAGAGGTTCCTAGATGGTTAGGGTCCCTACCTCTACTTACTCTGGCATGACAATGGGTACAGATGGCTTGACAATTGTTGTCTGGATTTGGGTAGAAATTATTCCACACATAAGAAGTGGATTTTTTTGTTTTATGGCCAGGCATGACAATGGACTTTTCCTTATAATGGGCAACAACTGTTTCCACTGGGGCCTGATTTACACAAAAATCATCCTCATCAACAACATCTTCATCATCAACATCCTTATAGGGTCAGCTACACAAATATCCTCCTAATCCTGGTTCACTTCCTCTATTTCTATGTCAGCATGTTGACTTGTGCTGCTCATCCCCACACTTGCAAAGGATGCAGAAGTGGTGGAAGATGGCTCCTCTTCGAGTACAGTATTGGAAAGGTCAGGCCCACACATGGCACGCTCCAACACAGTTAGACTCTCCTCAGGGATTTCTAACATTTCTGGTGCACAGTTGGTCCCTGTGCCTTAACAATTTTAATTGTTTTGAAACATCTACAGGGAGAAGGGCTTACATCATCATAAGAGGCAGAACCACCAATCATAAATAATGACCAAGGCCTTAGCCTTTCCTTGCCACTTTGTGTGATGAAAGACATTTTGCCAATTTTAGTTCTTTCTGCAGCTCACTTTTCCTTTGATATTTTTTTTCTTTACCACTGTAAAAGAATGGTTCTTTGATTTTAGATGCCCTGACTTAAGCCCTGCATGCCCTTTGGGAATGGCGTTAGTAGATGATGTAGACGGACTAGTATCATCATGACTGGTGGTACTGGCAGCAGCTCCAGCACTAGTATGTGGTTTCTGCTCTCCTCTCAACTGATCGTTCTCCATATCAACAAACACAAATGAAGTGGAGTACAGCACACATGTCAATTTGTACCAATTGATTTAATAGTAAGCTGTATTGTTTGTGTAAATTTAGACGCCTTTTATGTAAAACATGCATGTATTAAGTGCAATTGAAAAAAGTGCAATTGCATTAGTAGCCAAGGCCGTAACTAGGGTGGTGTGACATGAGCCTCACCACAGGGCAGAGAGCACCTGTCAATTTTCTGTTTATAATCATTCTCACTTCCTCTTCTTTTATCCTCGGCATCTCCTTGCTGCCCCTATCTCCTCCCTGTCTGACTCCACCTCCATCTGGCCATATCCCCAAGCACCTTCAGTCATATCCTTCTTTTTATTTAACATACACATTTCAAAATACTGTCATACCCAGGACCTGAGCCCATCACCTCTAATGACAGTCAGACACCTTACACATAGAGATATCTGCTCCTGCAAAGGAAGCCTGTAACTGATTGTGTCAATGTGAGATGTGCTGGGTTCAAGTCCTGGATATGACTGCTGAGAAATGTGTGATTTAAAAATAAAAGATAATGTAACGGAATAACAATGAGCTCTTAAGTTAAGGGCATGAATGTGGTATAAGAGGTTTAATGTCCAAATTCACTTTCTTGGAGGGTTCCTAAAGTATATGTGTTTATAAATGTTGCACATATGTATATATATATATATATATGTGTGTGTGTTTGTGTATGTATGTGTCATGTGGGAAGAGGCATCATATTGTAGCATGTGCTTTCTCTGGGCTCCAGGGCTCATTAGAACTTTGCGTCCAACAGTCTGGGTTGGGGGAGCCCTGTCTATTACATGAGTACTGACCCCGCAATGTCTGATGTCTGCCCAGAAATGGGGGCCAGTGGACACCCCCTAGATATATATGTTTTTTTTATTACATTTTAAAATACTTTTTAAATTTTATTAAATGAAAAAATATATATTTCTGAGTGGTTTGAAGGGAACAAATTAGTCAGTTTAGTGGTTAAACCATTGTTAATAAAATGTATCTGTATATTCCACAATCTTTCACCAGTTTACGATATTTATTCAGTACCTGTCTGAAACCTTGTACAGTGTGTACAGTATTGTTTTATACTTTTCTTACTTTAAATTCATTGCATACTGTATCTAAATTCATATGATATTAAAGTCTGCTCTTTGTCTAGAGTCTCCCTAAAATAATTTCTATTTAAATAACCAACCGTTCTACTTCTCTTAAACAGATAAAAACAATAGACAGGATTTAATTTTAATTCTTAGCAAATTACCACAGTTATCACAATTTAATTGGTTTCTGTCTGATTTTCTCAGTATTTTCATCTTCATATGAGATTATTAAGATTGAAAGCCCTGGTCCCTTTTCACTTCTTATTACGCGGTTTTAACATAGACCTTTGGCTGGCTGTATGGAATGAAATTAAGACATTTTTGTTTATGTTTCCTACACAATTTATTACAGTGATAGCTACACGGAAATGACAAAAAACTTCCTGCAGTTTGACAAAAAGTTTGAATTCAAACTTATTAATAAACTGTTGGGGCTGATAGTGTAGGGGGTGTACATGGCTACACCCACACAGGACTGGTCACACCTCCTCTGCTTTTTACAATAGGCACTTGATAATTTTCAACTTCAGATTCTTAATCTAGATAGAGAGTCATTTACTAAGCAAACAGGATATATAATTTAAAAAGTTGCAAATTTGCACAAACAAACATAAATAGTAGTAGTAGTAGTAGTAATGATAATAATATATTAAAGTAAGTAATATAGTAAACCATCCTCAAAAAATGGCAATAATATAATGTGTGGCCAAAGTATTTATGCCAAATTTAAGTTATATATACAGAACTTCTATCTATCTATCTATCTATCTATCTATCTATCTATCTATCTACCTAATATCTACCTCATATCTATCTATTTATCTATCTATCTATCCATCAGTCAAGTTATCTATCTATCTATTTCATATCTGTCTATCTATTTATCTATCTTTCTATCTACCTATTTCATATCTATCTATCTATTTCATATCTATCTATATACCTAAAAACAAACAAGTAGGGACGCTCCATGGTGCGTAAAAGTATTTATTTAACAAGCATAAAAAATTTGCTATTGGATGTACTCATACCAAAGCATTCAACAGTGTGGGCTGGTTACCACATGGCATAGCATACTCCACCGGGCACTCACAAATTGCCGCTTCAGGCAGCCCCTGGGACCACACACTATACAGATAGCTGCGGCAGAAACCACAATATGTTTGGACCATGCCAAGCTGCATGGGCAACAGGGGAGGCCAGGATGTCCAGAGTCAGCATCACACTCTAACGCGTTTTGTCACCAGACTACATCAGAAGGCCCTCTGGCCAGGATGTCCAGAGTCAACGTCACTAGGCCACGCCCTAACGCGTTTTGTCACCAGACTACATCAGAAGGCCTTCCGGCCAGGATGTCCAGAGTCAGCATCACTAGGCCACATTCTAACGCATTTCATCAACAGACTTCATCAGAGGGCCCATAACACCAGGACACTCTTAAATGACACAGATTCTGGGGCTGGCTTCATACACACCAGCAAGGTCTCAAAAGATTTCAAAGCAGACTGGGGTTTCAAGATGTGCTGTTCAAGCTTTTTCAAGAAGCACAAAGAAACGGACAACATTGAGGGACCATCAACGCAGTGGTCAGCATGGAAAGTTAGTGCATCAGATGAAAGACACATCATGCTTACTTCTCTTCAAAATCGGAAGATGTCCAGCAGTGCCATCAGCTCAGAACTGGCAGAAACCAGTGGGACACAGGTACACCCATCTACTGTTCAGAAAAGTCTGTCCAGAAATGGTCTTTAAGGAAGAATTGTGGCCAAAAAGCCATAGATTCAACGTGGAAACAAGGCCAAGTGACTCAACTATGCACGAAACAGGAAATTGAGTGCAGAAAAATGGCAGCAGGTGCTCTGGACTGATGAGTTAAAATTTTAAATATTTGGCTGTAGAGCGGTAGAATAATGAGTGTCTGCAGGCAACAGTGAAGAATGGTGGAGGTTCCTTGCAAGTTTAGGGATGCATTTCAGCAACCTGCACCCTCCATATACCTTCTTACCTGCCTGAGTACCTGAACCTGCTGTTTTCCTGCACCTTGCTTCATTTCACTCCCAGCTGGACTTCACTACCTCTGCCTGCATCAGTTACAGCTCACCAAACCTGCATTTGGTTACAGCTCATCAAGCCTGCATATAGTTACAGCTCATCATACCTGCATTCTGTTTTCAGCTCACCATACTTGTATACTGGACTGCTCCTGCCTGTCACTATCTAGACATTTTCTCATTAACCCCCACTACAGCTATCAAGTGCACTTTAGTGCTATACCTGGACTTTTTCATTTGCCATTCCCATGTCTTCTAAGTCACTTATTAAAAACCACTTTTTCATTTAAGTCTGTTTCTGTGTCTGCTCCTATCACCACCCCGAGTCCACAACAAATTCAGAACCTCACACTTATCCATCATGCCATACCATCAGGAAGGCATCTGATTGGCTCCAAATTTAGGCCCTGATTCAGAGCCGCTCACGAGCATACAGCGCTCGCAAGCAGCCCAATGTTTATTGACTGAGCATGCGCCGTGTCCAGCGTGTGTGAGCTCCGCTGAGCAACTGAAGTTCAGTTGCTACGGGGCTCACAACAAGACGGGGCGGCTGTCGATGAGTGACAGCTTGCTCCTTTTGTGGGTGGGCAGGGGGGGTGGCTGGACAAACGCAGGCTATCCTTTAGGAACGCCTGCCGTTTGTAGGGAGGTATTACTGACATCACTACTGATGTCAGTAGTGGACTTCCTGCTCTATTAGAGCAGGAAGTCTACTCGGCCTTGCGGCAGCCTAGACCCTACCATGGGGTCTTGTCGCAAGGCTGATGGTCGCGATTATCGCGATGGTCTCCTGGCCGCTCACACAAGTTGTGGGTGGTCTCCCACAGCTTTGCGAGCAACCGTAGAAAAAAAAAACGGCCACAAGTCCAGCGAGCTGCCAGCTGCAGCTAGCGGGTCTGAATCAGGGCCTTAATCTGCAGCAGGACAACGACCCCAAACATACAGCCAATGTCACGAAGAACTATCTTCAGCGTAAAGAAGAACAAGGAGTCCTGGAAGTGATGATATGGCCCCCATGGCCTCCAACATCATGGAGTCTGTCTGGGGTTACATGAAGAAACAGAAAGATTTGAGCAAGCCTTCACCCACAGACGATCTGTGGTTAGTTGTCCAAGATGTTTGGAACAACCTCCCTGCCGAAGTCCTTCCAAAACTGTGTGTAAGTGAACCTAGAAAAATGTATGCTAAATGCAAAGGGTAGTCACACCAAATATTGATTTGATTTAGATTTCTCTTCTGTTTATTCACTTTGCATTTTGTTAATTGATAAAAATAAACTATTAACACATTCTTACTTTGCAGATTTTTTTTCACACCTGCCTAAAACTTTTGCATGGTACAGTATATGTATATGTGTTGTGTGTGCGTATATATAATATATGTGTTTTTATATAATATATGTGTATATATATATATATATAAGTGTGTGCATGTGTGTGTGTGTATATAACATATGTGTGTGTGTGTATATATATATATATATATATATATATATATATATATATGTGCATGTGTGTGTGAATATAATATATTTGTGTGTGTAATATATATTAATATATATATATATATATATATATATGTGTGCATGTGTGTATATAATATATGTGTGTATAGATATGTATATATATATATATATATATATGTGCATGTGTGTGTATATAATATATGTGTGTATATATATATATTAGAGATGTGCGGTTCGGTTTTACTCGGAGTTACTCGGATATGTGTGGATCTCAAAAACTGCATAATATTGGCTATCGGGCTGTCACGTGTTTTTGAAAGCCAATTAGATAACTCCGAACTAATCCGAATTTAAAATAATTTGGCGATAAGAACTGGGAAAAAAACGAACCCGCAGATCTCTAATATATATACAGTACAAAACAGAAAAAACTGGGCCAATTTATATTATTCCATTTTCAGCAGGGAAATTGATTCATTTGAGCTGGCCAAACACCAGCATGTGCTGTAAATACTGAACTCGTATGGTTTCAATTTTTAAACATCTTGTAGATATGAACCTGCTGTGAAAAATGGTCTGGACACAGTAAAGGAAAACATGAAGTTTTATTTGTGACAGTGACCTGTCTCATCTGTTAAATGTTGACAATGTTTCTTGTAGAGTTCTTTTGTTATAAAACTCCCTAAAAGCAGACAGGACCAGAAAGATCGATGAATTATAATGTTGTTTATGAAAACTGAGAGTTAAAGCTGCACTGGCATGAGCACTGCAGACGACACCTCTCTATTTTTTTCCACCATTTCAACAGTGCTTTAAGTTTTTGAAGATGTGACAATTTAGTGATGGGTCATTTGACAGCATTGTAGCCACAGCACGGAAGAGAGTTTTGCACTTAAAAAGGAGATCCTGTCACTTCCTAAGTATTTCTTTTCCTCTGCAAAATGTGTTACAGTTTAACCCACCAGTAACTGTGTAGTTACAAAGGACGGGATTTACAATGCTGGTGTTACAATATATCACTGACACTAACAATATTTTGTTATAAAGAATATTATATTTTGAAAGATAATGTGAATTAATGTGAGAGGGGCTGGGCTGCTCATCCTAATCTTAAACATAATAATAGGTGCTACCATGCTGAGCCCTGTAGTTCTGCAGCAGAAAAAAGGGGGGGAGATGTAGGTGCACACTATAAGCAATAAGAATTTTAATGATCAAAATATTTATAATAAACTCCAACAATTAACATGTTTTTAAGTAAGGTTTCTTAGTACATGTTTGCCCACCTACCCATGTCACGGTGAACCAGGCCCGCCAAGATCCGCAGCAAGCCCAGGTAACAGGGGGCATGGCCTAATTGCGGGAGGTGTGGCTACGCCCCCATGACAAAAATAAATGTGCGTCTGGCAGGGGGGGGCGCTCTGAGCCCCCTAAGCCCTGCTCAAAGCCAGGGGGCGTGATCAGTGTGATCGCTCCCCCCACAGGCATAGGAGAGTGCTGTGGCTCCTGCTCAGCAGCCACGAGAAGTCTCCCACTGCAGCTGTGTGCTGGGCTGCTGTGAGGGAGGGGAGGGGGCGGCACCAGACCCAGGCCCCTCAGGAAGTCCAGGTAATCTGTACCAGCTCCCCCCCACCCCTCACGGCGCCCCTACAGTGAACCCAATAAGGTGGGTCCTTAGCATCCCTAATACTGCTTTTAAACCAAAATGCTGGGTCTGACCCAGAGGTTAGAACAGGGTTCCAATCCGGATCAGACCAGGAATTTCCCCGACGCCGACCCAGGAGATTCCTCGACTTTTCCGGCGTTTAAGTGGACACTTGGAGATGACGTCATCTCCAAGCGCCACTGAAGCCGGCCAATCGGCAGGCATGCGGCACGATCCAGGTCACCGTGATCCGGATCACGCCATTTACACTGCAGGGTTTCACGGGTTATTCCCGTGTTAAACCTTGCAAATGACCTGGGTTGGATTGCTGGGTCACTCGACCCGGCAATCCAACCCTTTCCTCTTTTATACCAAGGAGCTACCCAGGCTAACCCTACAATACCCGGGTTTCAGCTCTGGTGTAAAAGGGGTATTATACTGACACATTAAATAATTTATCTAGGACTTACCTTTAACAGAGCCAAGAAAATGTGTGTACTGCAATGTAAATGACACATGCCAATTAAAATCACCTGGGACAGGTAGGAAGAACGCCAGCCAAAGAGAAGGGATCTCACCTTCAAATGTAACTTAGATACACACATAGAGGAAAAAAGTAGGGGCTGGGCTGCACATCCTAATCTTAAACATAATAATAATAGTTGCTACCATGCTGAGACCTGTAGTTCTGCAGCAGAAAAAGGGGTGTAATGCAGGTGCACACTATAAGCACTAAGAATTCTAATGATCATAATATTTATAATAAATTCCAACAAGGAGAAAGTTCCAGCCCAAGAGAAGGGGTCTCACGTTCTCACAATATTAACAAGGTTTTAAAAGTAAAAAATGTGGACCATTTAGTTTATGTGTTCACGACGCTTCTCCTTGCTAATAACCGCTTTTCACTTCTGCGTCCAAGTCTCCAAGACATTTTGACCCTGTCGACCATTTGTAGCTGTTGATCTTCTTCTATGTCGACATTTAGTGTGTTGACATTTGTCACTGTCAACCTTTTGTCATTGTCGACCTTTTGCGTGTCTAAGCTCTGGTGTCTATCTAGACATTGTCAACCTTTTAACGGTCTATCTTCAGTATAGTCCGGATACCATCTAATACGGAATCTGGCCGGCAGTTCGAATCCCAGGCGCGGCAGGCCGACAGAAGCAGAGATGCCGGCAGCGGAAGCCCGACAGCGCTGGAAATCCCGATCGTCTGCAGGTAAGTAAAAACAAACCCAACCTAACCCCCTAACCCTAACCCTCCTTAGGGGTGCCCAGGGCCGTACTTGGACTAAAAATAGGCCCTGACATTTAAAGCACACAGGCCCATCTTGGGGGTCAAGCCTATTAGCCGTGACGATCTCGCCGGCACAAGTCATCGCGGCAGTGGCCGCACATTACGGCAGCCCGGATTTGCCTAATATTGCTCGCAACCCCATAGGGCTCCGAGCAAAATTATGCGAGTCCTGGCTTGGGTAGCAAAGGGTACAAGCTGCGGTGTCGTTGGCGGCATTTACACGCCGTTGCAACGGCACATTGTACCTAATAGGATTGACCCCTTGGTGTTGGCATCTGGTTCCTGTCACAGACTCCTCCCCTTGCTATTCCTAACTCTTCCCACTGCTTAGTCTATGCTCTTACACATATAATTAATATTAGAACAACATAAAACTGTACATTATTCTCTGTATTAAAACACACACAATAGTGCACATCCTGCAAGGGATTTAAATATGTGCCATGGTCAGACATTTGGGACCAAATGTAAAATGGTGAGAGTTTAGAAAATGTGAGAGTTTAGCAGTAAAACTCTCACACTTAGGGGCATATGTATCAAAGCTTGATGTGAGATAAAATTGTGAAATATATATCACCAACCAATCAGCTCCAAACTATCATTTCTTAAACAAAGCCTGCAAAATGTAAGTTAGAAGCTGATTTGTTGGTGATATATATCTCACAATTTTGTCTCACATCAAGCTTCGATACATAAGCCCCAAAGTGAAATAAGATAAGGTGCCAGCCAATCAGCTTCCAACTGTCATTTTACAAACACAGCCTGTGACATGGCAGTGAGGAGCTGATTGGCTGATACCTTATCTTATTTCACTTGGTCTCCTAACACTGCTTAGCAAATAGACCTCTAAACCTCGAGAGTTGTTTGAGTCTGAAAACCATGCAAGTTTGCATGTTCTGTGACTTTAATACATTGGCTGAGTTTAGAAAATGTGAGAGAAAACTCTCACATTTTTAAACTCTCACTCCATTACATTTAGCCCTTGGTATTTGGTTGGTTCGGTTAGGTAAAGCTGGCACCATATTGGTGTAAAAACACACCAAAAGAAAAGGGAAGGCATTTTCCCAATTGACCAAGCACTAGTTTAGCAGTTGTAGAGGCTCAGATAGTTATCACTGTAGGTTTTTTTAGGGCAGGGGGTGCTGAGCACAGAGAAGGACACATCTGTGCTCACCAATGCAGAGCTGTTACTACTCATTTTGGTGACCTGTGTACATAAAGAGCATTGGTGCCGCTCCCCATAATAGAAGCACTGAGGGTGCGCACCAAAGGCGAGCACGGCAAAATAACAAAAGGTGCTGGCTCACTGGGAAGGGGCGTGACCACACAATAGTACCCCCAATCCAAATTATGCCACCCAGTAGTTCCCCTTTGTCTCATTATAACTGACAGTGGTGCCCTGATTGGAAGTTAAAGGGGGGATGAGGATGGGGACACTGAAGGGAGTTACAGGGAGGGTGAGGGCTGGGATACTGACTAGGAGATACAGGGAGGGTGGGGGCTGTGACACTGATGGAGGGTTACAGGGGGGTGAGGGCTGGGACACTGATTTGGGGTTACAGGGAGAGTGAGGGAAGGGACACTGATTCAATGATAGCGCTGAGCAAAAAAAAAAGTGGGTCCCAGGGACCCCTCACTAGTAAAAAATGGGGTCCTACTTCATCATTTCTGGGTCCCATTACAATTTATGCTTTTGAGCATCCATATGCCTCCCTACATCACATCAGACCACTCCACATTGCTTGCACATACACTGCTTATAAAAACAGTTC
Organism: Taudactylus pleione; assembly: GCA_031769625.1. Taxonomy (NCBI): domain Eukaryota; kingdom Metazoa; phylum Chordata; class Amphibia; order Anura; family Myobatrachidae; genus Taudactylus; species Taudactylus pleione. The sequence goes on along the minus strand of JAUIMM010000314.1, from coordinate 1,808,857 downwards.
TGAAGTAGTGCTGGTGGTTGAGACAGGGATCAGTTGGGGTAAAGGAGGGTGCAGGCAATTCTTGAGAGGGGGTAAGGGCAGGTACTACTGTGCTGGCGGTAGGGAGGTGGTAGGTAAAGGCAGCTAGCAGTTTGGAATACATATACACAGTAGTAAAATGGAGTGGAATTTGTGCTGGTTCCCCCAGATATGTGGCCTATACATTCTCACGTTGGTTCCCTGCCACCAGAAATACACAATGATAAAAATAAAAGGGAGAAAACGTTCTTTGGTGCTTCTGGTAGTCCCACCCAGAATATAAAAAATATTTATTAAAAGAATACTTCCCTTAGGGATCATATCATTCAAAAGGTCTCATTCACATGGATAAGTCCACTTTTTCTTTCTTAGTTTGATGTATTTATCTGCAGTACCCACACCAGTATTCTCTTTCTTTTGGCTATAATCCAACAAATGAATCGCTGCACGATTTTTACCCAAAAGAAAAGAAAAAATATATATGCTGCAGAGCGTTCCAAACATGTAAAGGTATTTAGTCATAAAAAAATCCCATATACTGTATGTAAAAACAATGACATACATAAAACAAATAATGAAGTGACACTTGTAGCATCCAGAGTACAGATAATTGTGTGGAACCGTACAGTGATAGCTTCTGTATAAGGAGTGAAGAAGTGAGCTCAAATGTGGGAGTACCAAAATCTCCCTCCCTACCATATCTTCGTGAACTTCTTAGCTCCTTTTACAGAAGCTATCATGGTACGGTTCCATACCGTTATCTGTACACTAAATGCCACAAGTGTTACTGAGTTATTTCTTTTTATGTCATCATTTTTACATATGAGATTTTTTATGAAGAAATACCTTTTGCATGTTTGGAACATTCTGCACCATATATATATATATATATATATATATATATATATATGTATATATATATATTTATATATATATATTTTCTTCTCTTTTGAGTAAAAATCTTTAGGAGATTCATTTGTTTGATTATATCTGGAAATAAAAGAGAACACTGGTGTGGTCACTGCAGATAAATACATCAAACTTGGAGTAAGACAATGTGGACTTCTCCATGTGAATTTGACTTTTCAGCAGTTTGGGCAATGCTTGGGGCAAGCAGCAGTTGGGTAGAGCTAGGGGTTGAGCCAGGGAGCAGTTGGGGTAGAAGGGGTAAGGGCAGGTTTTACTGTGGGGCAGTACTAGGTTTAGGGAAGGGATAAGGGCAGGCAGAAGTTGGGACAGGGAGGGGGTAGATAGCATTTTGGACAGTACTGGGGGAAAGAGGGGTTTAGGGGGCAGGCAGTACTGGAGATAAGGAGGGGTAAGGGAGATTAGCAGATTTCTTATTTAGCAGCTTCCTCCACCTGCATTGGCCTGTTTTGCAGCACTGCCAGCCCACAACACACACCGTTTTCTCATTTGAACAGTGTCCGCCATTTGAATAACCATTGTCAGCAGGTACCCCACACAACACAGTGGGAAAAAAGGTAGAAATGGGAGAGAGCACTGGACAAAGTTAAGTTATTTAATAAGCAGCCATACAATATACAAATCACAATATAACTTTTTTTTGTTTTTTAATAAAATGATATATCCATCAAGAACAATTCTGCAGGTATTTAAAAGAAAATAGTGAGGTATGCTGCATATAAACATCCTGATAAAGGTCTAGAAAGTGACTCAGACAGCAGTGTTACAGGTATAAACCAATATTGAAGCAAGTCTGTCAAGGAATAAACACACCAATTACTTCAAGCAACAAAATACCAGCCGGGTTAATAGTAAGTGATGGAAGATAGCTAGTATGCAAATACTGGTTAAATACTGGGGTGTGGTGGTCAGGTGGGGAACCAAGCAGTTAGTGATGCAGTTCCTCAGGCAAACCTTGTAGCAGCACTAAATGGCAGTAGTTGAATAAACTGCACTTGTTGGGTGTTGGTGGTGCTGCTCATCACGTACAGTATGTTACCTGTCTCTTGTTAGGATGTTTCCTGGTGCCCCAGTCAGCTGTGATAGCGGTTAGACAGCCTTGGTTCCCAGCTGCTCTTTGCTGTGCAGCAGCTCAATGGACAGAGCACACGCTGCTTGTAACTGTGTGATGTCGGAGGCTGAAGGTGTGCCGCATTGGATTGCCCTATTTCCCAGTCTGAGATCACGGAGAGGAGATCACAAGGTGACAAGGGCAGCCGAGGGAGGTGTCACCCGGAGGGTTACCCTGGCCGGTGGCACTGTAGTCCCGTATTGTGCCCTTGAACCTCGGGGCCTGGGACAGAGGTATCCTTTGTACCCCCTGTCACCGGGCATGGCTCCTCGTAGCTGTATAAGCAGCTCTTTCCTTGCCGATGGAGCCGTCTTCTTTACTCCACTGGGAACCGCAGCCTCATTCCAGAAGTGAAGGCACCAACGGGAGGCTGGCCCCTCCACAAAATATTATAGTTCTCTTAACAGAACCCAGGAGACATCAGAGGCACTGCAGGACCTGGCAGTGAGACAGAAGCCACAGGATTGGCTGCAAAAGAGCGTGTCCCCGGGGACGTACACACTTTGTAAAAGTGAGTCCCCAGTCCTCAATTTAGGGTAAGATACGCGCTATAGCATGTATTTGTGATCACTGCTCATTGGGGGTTAAAGGGAGGGTGAGGACGGGGACACTGAGGTGAGTTACAGGGAGGATGGGGACACTGAGGGGGAGATACAGGGAGGGTGATTGCTGGGACACTGATTGGGGGTTACAGGAAGGGTGGGAGGTGGGACACTGGGGGTTAAAGGGAGGGTGATGACGGGGACACTGAAGGGAGTTACAGTGAGGGTGAGGGCAGGAACACAGAGGGGGAGATACAGGGAGGGTGGGAGCTGTGACACTGAGGGGGCGTTACAGGGGGGTGGGGGCTGGGACAGTGATTTGGGGTTACAGGGAGGGGGAGGGTGAGGGAAGGGACACTGATGGGGATTTATAGGGAGGGGTGTTGGGACACATTGGGGGTTACAAGGAGGGTGATGGCTGAGACACTGGGGGGGGTTTACAGGGAGGGTGAGGGCTGAGACACTGGGATATACAGGGAGGGTGGGGGCTGTGACACAGGGGGGGAGGGCAGGGACACTGAGGGGGAGATACAGGAAAGGTGAGGGCTAGGACACTGAGGGGGATTAAAGGGAGGGTGGGGGCTGGGATACTGAGGGGGATTAAAGGGAGGGTGGGGGCTGGGACACTGAGGGGGGTTACAGTGAGGGTGAGGGCTGGGACATTGAGGGGGATTAAAGGGAGGGTGGGGGCTGGGACACTGGGGGTTACAGGGAGGGTGGGGGGTAGGACACTGGGACTTATAGGGAGGGTGATGGCTGAGAAACTGAGGAGGGGTTACAGGGAAGGTGAGGGCAAGGACACTGAGGGGGGTATAGGGAGGGTTGGGGCTGGGACACTGAGGGGGTGTTACAGAAGGGGTGAGGGCTGGCTGGGATACTGAGGGGGGGTTTAAAGTGAGGGTGGGGGCTGGGACACTGAGGGAGAGATACAGGAAAGGTGAGGGCTGCGACACTAATTGGGGTTACAGGGAGGGTGGGGGCTGGGACACTAATTAGGGTTACAGGGAGGGTGGGGGCTGGGACACTGAGGAGGTAGGTTACAGGGAAGGTGAGGGCAAGAACACTGAGGGGAGGTGTATGGAGGGTGGGGCTGGGACACTGAGGGGGTGTTACAGAGGGAGTGAGGGCTGGCTTGGATACTGAGGGGGGGGTTAAAGGGAGGGTGAGGGATGGGGCACTGAGGGTTAAAGGGAGGGTGATTATGGGGACACTGATGGGAGTGAGGGTAAGGGCAGGGACACTGAGGGAGAGATACAGGAAAGGTGGGGGGCTGGGATACTGAGGGGGGTATAGGGAGGGTGGCAGCTGGGACACTGAGGGGGAGATACAGTGATTATACAAGGGGTGTGCACCGGCCACTTTTTGTGTTTTGGTTTTGGATCTGGATCTTTCTTCGTGTTTTGGATCTGGATTGGTTTTGCCAAAACCACCCTTCCGTGTTTTGGGTTCTGGGTTTTGTGTTTTGGATCTGTATTTTTTTTTTAAAAAAGCATAAAAACAGCTAAAATCACAGAATTTGTGGGTTTTTCTGCTGCTATGCTATTATTAACCTCAATAACCATAATTTCCACTCATTTTCAGTCTATTCTGAACACCTCACACCTCACAATAGAGTTTTTATGTCCAAAAGGTTGCACCGAGGTAGCTGGATGACTATGCAAAGAGATATGAGTGGGCGGCACAAACACGTGGCCCATCTAGGAGTGACACTGCAGTGGCAGACAGGATGGCAGTTTGAAAAACTAGGCCCCAAACAGTACATAATGCAAAGAAAATAAAGAAGTGCAAGATGGAATTGTCCTTGGTCCCTCCCACCCACCCTTATGTTGTATAAACAGGACATGCACACTTTAACAAACCAATCATTTCAGCGCCAGGGTCTGCCACACGACTGTGGCTGAAATGATCGGTTCGTTTGGGCCCCCACAAAACAAGCTGGCAATTAATCTATCCCTGCACAAACTGGCTCTACGGAGGCAAGATGTCGTCCTCATCCTCCTCATCCACCGATTCCTCACCCTCTTCAGTGTTGTGTACATCCTCATCCTCACAGAGTATTAACTGGTCCCCGCTGGAATCCACCACCACAGGTCCCTCTGTACGTTCTGGAGGCTGGTCTCCCTGGAAGACTTGATTATTCATTTTATGAACATCATCTTCTCCATATTTTGTGGAAGCAACCTCCTACGCCTTTCGCTGACAAGGTTCCCGGCTGCACTAAACACTCTTTCAGAGTACACACTGGAGGGGGGGCATCTCAGGTAAAATAGAGCCAGTTAGTACAGGGGCCTCCAAATTGCCTCTTTTTCCTGCCAGTATAGGTACGGACTGTCTGACATGCCTACTTGGATGCTGTCACCGATGTAATCCTCCACCATTCTGTCAGTGGTGACAGTATCATATGCAGTGACAGTAGACATGTCAGAAATTGTTGCCAGGTCCTTCAGTCCGGACCAGATGTCCAAACTTGGTCCTGCCTGCCCTGCACCACCACCAGCGGGTTTCTTAGGATACCTAAGTTTTTTCCTGGCAGCCCCAGTTGTGGGAGAAAATGAAGAAGGAGCTGTTGACGTGTCACGTTCCACTTCAGCTGACAGTGTTTTCACCAGCAGGTCTTTGCACCTCTGCAGGCTTGTGTCGGCCGGAGAGAGAGACACCACATAGGCTTTAAACCTACGATCGAGCACGGTGGCCAAAATGTAGTGGTCTGATTTCAACAGATTGACCACCCTGGAATCCTGGCAAGTCGAATGAAGGGCTTCATCCACTAGTCCCACATGCCGAGCGGAATCGCTCCGTCTTAGCTCCTCCTTCACTTTCTCCAGCTGCTTCTGCAAAAGCCTGATGAGGGGAACGACCTGACTCAAGCTGGCAGTGTCTGAACTGACTTCACGTTTGGCAAGTTCGAAGGGCTGAAGAACCTTGCACAACACGGAAATCATTCTCCACTGCGCTTGAGTCAGGTGCATACCCCCTCCTTTGCCTATGTCATAGGTGGATATATAGGCTTGAATGGCCTTTTGCTGCTCCTCCATCTTCTGAAGCATATAGATATAGAGGGTTGAGTTCTACCGCGTCACAACCTCTTGCTTCAGGTGATGGCGGGGCATGTTCAAGAGTGTTTGCTGGCGCTCCAGTCTTCGGCACGCAGTCGCTGAATGGCAAAAGTGGACAGAAATTTTTCGGGCCACCCAAAGCGTCTCCTGCATGCCCCTGTCGCTTTTCAGAAAATTCTACACCACCAAGTTTATTGTGTGAGCAAAACATGGGACGTGCTGGAATTTGCCCAGATGTAATGCCCGCACAATATTGGTGGCGTTGTCAGATATCACAAATCCCCAGGAGAGTCTAAGTGGGGTAAGCCACTGGGCGATGATTTCCCTCAGTTTCTCTAAGAGGTTGTCAGCGGTGTGCCTCTTACTGAAACCGGTGATAAACAGCGTAGCCTGCCTTGGAACAAGCTGGCGTTTCTGAGATGCTGCTACTGGTGACGCTGCTGTTGTTGCTGCGTAAGGTGATACATCTACCCAGTGGGCTGTCATAGTCATAGTCATATAGTCCTTAGTCTGCCCTTTTCCACTTGTCCACATGTCCATGGTTAAGTGGACATTGGGTACAACCGCATTTTTCAGGACACTGAGGACTCTTTTTCTGACGTTTCTGTACAGTCTCGGTATCGCCTGCCTAGTGAAGTGGAATCTAGACAGGATTTGGAACCGGGGACACACTAACTCCATCAATTGTCAAAATCCCACTGCACTAATGGCGGATACCGGACGCACGACTAACACCAACATAGCAGTCAAGGCCTCAGTTATACGTTTTGCTTCAGGATGACTGCTGTCGTACTTCATCCTCCTCGCTAAGGACTGTTGGAGGGTCAATTGTTTAATAAAAGTAGTAATGTTCCTACTTCCTCTCTGGGATGATGAATGACTCCCAGCAGCAGCAACAGCAGCAGCGGCAGCAGGAGGCGTAGCAATACAGGATCCTCCGGAGGAATCCCAGATAGGAGAGTCAGTCATGCCAGTGACATGGCCTGCAGGACTACTTCCGATCCTGACTAAGGATGAAATTGACAAGGAGGGAGTTGACGGTGTGGTTTGCAGACGCTTGGATACAACAGGACAACGGGATTTAGGTGTCCCTGGACTGCTTACGGTCTTAGCCAAAGTTTCTGAACTTGAAGGTAACTTTTTATGAACGTGCTGCAGGTGCCGTATAAGGGAGGATGTTCCTAGGTGGTTAACGTCCCTACCCCTACTTATTTCACCTTTACATATGGCACATATGGCAATACAGTTGTTGTCCGGATTTGGATAGAAATATTGCCAGACCAAAGAGGTGGAATGTTTGGTCTTCTGCCCAGGCATGACCGTGATGGGCTTTTTCATCCCACGGACAACAACTGTCTCTCCCGGAGCCTGATTTAAACAAACGACATCACCATCAGAATCCTCCTCGCCAACTTCCTCCTCAGCGCCAGCTACACCAGTATCCTCATTCTGTTGTACTTCAACAGTGACATCTTCAATTTGCATATTAGCAAGTGGACTGTGGGTGCTCCTTTCAGCACTTGCAGGGGGCGTGCAAATGGTGGAAAGAGCCACCTTTTCCCGTCCAGTGCTGGGAAGGTCAGGCATCGCACTTGGACTCTCCTTGGGGATTTGTGATATCTTCTTAGAACGCACAGTTCTTCGCTGTGCTTTTGCCAGTTTAACTCGTTTGATTTTTTTAGCGGGAGGAGGGCTTCCATCGTCATGTGAAGCTGAACCACTAGTCATGAACATAGGGAAAGACCTTAGCCGTTCCTTGCCACTCCGTGTCGTAAATGGCATATTGGCAAATTTACGTCTCTCTTCAGATGATTTAAATGTTTTTTTAAGGTAATTTTCCTGAACTTTGTCATTTGGGATTGTATGTGCCCAATACTATGACATTGGGCATCGGCCTTGGCAGACGACGTTGATGTCATGACTAGTGGCAGCAGCTTCAGCACTAGGAGGAAGTGGTTCTTGATCTTTCCCTATGTTACTTTTAATCAGAGAAAGTTTGGTCCTCCATTTATGTTATATTGATATATACGTGCGGCTAAGGCGCACACAAACACAGAAAATAATTTTTTATTTTTGTTGGAGAGTAGTGCACTTTGTGGGTTACACCACCCTTTAAGAAATGACCCAGCTGGCCCTTTACTTATGGGACACAGGCGCACGCTTGGCGCTGCTCCTTTGTTGATGTACGTGTAGCCACAGTGCACACAATTCACAAACACAGAAAAAAAAAGAAGAATTTTTTATTCTTTGTGCAGTGCACTTTGGGGGTTACACCACCCTTTAACAGACAGATGCACGCTTGGCGCTGCTGCTTTGAGGATGCACGTACAGTGCAGACAATTCACAAACACAGAAGAAAATTTTTTATTTTTGTTGGAGTGCACTTTGGGGGTTACACCTCCCTTTAACAGACAGACGCACGCTTGGCGCTGCTCCTTTGTTGATGCACGTGCAGCCACAGTGCACACAATTCACAAACACAGAAAATATTTTTTTATTTTGTTTGGAGTGCACTTTGGGGTTTAAAGCACCCTTTAACAGTCAAGCCAGCCGGCCCTGTACTTATGACACAGGTGCATGCTTGGCACTACTTTGTTGATGCACGTGCGGCTACTGCACACACAATTCTCAAACACAAAAAAATATATACTTTTATTTTGTTTGGAGTGCCCTTTGGGGGTTACAGCACCCTTTAACGGACAAGCCAGCCTGCCCTTTACTTATGGGACACAGGCGCACGCTTGGCGCTGCTCCTTTGTTGATGCACGTGCAGCCACATTGCACACAATTCACAAACACAGAAAATATTTTTTTATTTTGTTTGGAGTGCACTTTGGGGTTACAGCACCCGGATGGACAGAGCACCCCCTGGACAACACTACAGCACCCATTTAGGACTGGGACACTGCACAGGACATTTTAATGGACACAGTCCCTATGGACAACTGACTGCACAACACAGTCCAGCCAGCCCCTATGGACTTTGGAGGAGTGGACACAGCCCCTATGGACAACAGCAGCACAGCACAACACAGCCCGCCCCTATGGACTTTGGAGGAGTGGATACAGCCCCTATGGACAACAGCAGCAAAGCACAACACAGGCAGCCCCTATGGACTTTGGAGGAGTGGACACAACGCAACACAGCAGAACACTACACTACACAGCCCAGCCAGCCCTAACTCCCTCCCTCTTCACTGTCC